>JBAMNC010000476.1:192500-504097 GCA_037902135.1 Cetoscarus ocellatus
TACATTTTTTCAGCCCCTGAGGCTGCCGCTTGTTCTGGATACAGTGTGCCAGATAACTCAGCAGTCTTATCCTGCACCTCAAGAGGGTGCGTGACTGTAGTCTTTGCCCCAGGTAGCACAGGTTCAACCTCAATCTGTAGCACTTCACTACGTGTCATTCCTGACTCTCTCATCCTCATTTTTAGTTACTCCTTCCCCTGTTCAAACATGGGTTCTGTGTGAAGCATGCATAAAAGCATGTAAGATCAATAAAAACTCTGAGAGCTGGCACATCTTAGAATTCATCCTAAAGGCAGGGCTCTTTGGTCAGTGACGCCGATGCCCTGCCCTGTTCCTAAAATGGCCATAATTTGCTTTAACTTGGGTTTAGGCCCAGACTGCCCTGATTGATTGACCTGTCTAGCAACTAGTCAGATCAGTGCTGTGTTGTCAAAGGCTCTGCATTCTTTCCACAGTCCATTGGCACTAGGCCTGCCATCTTGTGCCAATGGGCTTGGATTTTTGACCCAACAGTGGTAGGATGTCACACTGGTAGATCCTGGTAGGCTATAACGCATATAAAACTCAAAAGAGCATAACATGGGCTCTTTAATGCAGCACAAGAAGAAATTGGAGTGTAATTTATATTGTTCCTGTCACAAATCATTCTGTTGGTACCTTCTTTTACTGAGGCTGTTAGGTTGAGTATATTCACCCAACACTGAGCAACAACCTCTGTATTTGGCGGGCTGTGGCTACGAATGTTAAAAACCAGTGAAATTATACAAATTTATAAGAGGGGAAGTCCCTTCAACTTTTCATTGCAACGGATGGGAATGGATTTGACTTTACTGATAACAATGCCATTAGCGATTTAACTTATGGATTTGACTCATTAATGATTCCCTTATCAATTCCTATAGACTTTCTGTGGGTGCAAATGTTTACTTTCATAGGTTTTTAGGGTCAAACACATTCAGTCTATTCTGATATTTAATGCAATGCTGCACACATGAATGCCTCTACAAGTTGTGTCTATTTCCACCCACTAGGCATTGTGCAGTAAGTATCTTTTTTAACATCAAACCACAATTTTGACAACTTCTGCCCCCTGTATGCCATATATTTTTGACTTCTTTGGCTGGCTGCCTCTGATTAGAGCGTGACAAACTTGTTTTACAAAGCTTGCAGTAGAAAGAACTGACAAGGGAATTGTTAAGCAAAAAGACTAATGATATTGCTTCCTTTAGGGAATTGTCATAGATTCTCAACTAGAATTGGTTTTCCATTCACATCCCTATTCAGTGGCATCAAGGGTTATATCGCTGCAATGTTTTAGGTCATCTGTTGAGAATAAGTGCCACCAAAAGGGCAGTTTGCATGCTAGTTTAGCTTTTCCTGCTAATGGTTTTTGAATGCCCAGCACCTTTGTGGAGTGAACATCATTTTTCCTGCTTCAGATGTTTGACATTAAAGGCTGTTTCTGCAGTAAGTTTTTTTTGAGACAGGAGGCCAAGTGGAGATCACTGATAATAAAAACATGATTCTTACTTTTAAAACTTGTGGTTCCTCTCTCCCCTTTTCTTGTTCATCAGGAGGTCTCAAAAATTCAGGAAAGATAATCTCAGGCAGAGGATGGAGTAGAGGTTCAGGTAGGAGTTGAGCTTCTGGTAAAGTTTGAAGTTCAGGTAGGAGTTTGGGTTCAGGTTGGAGCTGAGGTTCAGGTAAAGTCAGAGGTTCATGTAGGAGTTGATGCTCAAGCTGAATATGAGATTCAGGTTGGAGTTGGCTCTGCCTCTGCGCAGTGCAACGAGAACAGATGAACTCCTCCCTATCCTTCTCAATCTCAGAGCCCTGTATATTGCCATTTCTGGCACAGTCACCATGAAACCAATCCTGGCAACCCCCACAGCAGATCATGAACCTGGAAACAGTGAACCAACAACAGTTTATGGCAAGTGAAACTGACAGATGTTTATGGCATGCAAATCTCCAAAGCCCAAGAGAATTTTGTTAGCAAGAAATAATTTACCTTTTGTCTTGTTTCTGTTGACAGATGCTGCATAGAACATCTGAGTCAAGGCCATCAGGGACTGTTACACCTGAAAACTCTTCTACATTCATATCATCTGTCTTTTTCTCCTCCTGCAATGCATCATCAAACTGGCCAGGCATTACATCAGTGATGAAAGTGTCTATGAGTATGCAGTCTGAGCCTGATCTCTGGGCAGGACTCAGACTTATGACAGAGTGAGCAGGTGATATACCTGTTTCAGAAGGAATGTGGAACTCATTTGTTTTGTCCTCCTCTTGCAGCTGATGTTCAGGAGGATTAACAAGCACCACCTCGTCATCCTCATGGTCAGCAATGCTTGGCAGGAGCTCCACTCCCCTACCTCTGCCTCTACCTCTTCCCCTGCCTCTTCCCCTTCCCCTGCCTCTCCCCCTCCCTCTGGCCTTTCCTTTTCCACCTCTGCCTCCTCTACCTACTGTGTTTCCATTCCTGCCTTGAGCTGTCATCTTCTCCTTAATCTGTATCAGAGTCATATCATCACTGTCCTCTCCTTGACTGGAGATCAACACAACATTGTCCAGTTCCCCTCTTGGCACATCTTCAGGAGCAACAGGCTGTGAGATCTCCATGCCGTAAGAGAGGTCTTCTTCACTGGCAGTCTCTGTTTCTCCTGTCTCCTGAGGAAGAGGGGGCTCAACTGCATCAGTAGCTTCCAAAATCTGCGGATCAGCCATTGTTTCTGAAAAATCCATTGTGAAGTCCTCACCCCCACCGAGAAGTGAAAAGGCAGTGTCAAAGGCAGAACCGATGTCTTGCCATAAGCTTGGGTCAAAGCTTCCTGGTGCACAAGTTTCTGAGGCTGGTTTACTGTCCTCAGACACAGGTGAGGGTGGTGCAGACCACTCGAGGTCATCTAAAACACTTTTTGTTGAACGAGAAGCTCTCTGGGTGGTGGGGGTTTCTTTTGGGGCCTCAGGGCTCTTGTTGGTTTTACGAGCCCTGGTTCGACGGGCAGCTGGGGGACTGTGGCTTAGGTCTCCAACTTCATCTAAGAACTCTCTTCTAGCAATGGTTGATCGCCTGAAGCCCCAGGACTTCTTCATCTGAGACAAGGACGGCCTTCCACTTGACCCTCCTTCTGATTGGGTCTGTTGTTCCTCTGTAGAAAGACAAGACCCTCAGGATTAATTAAGTATTTCATAAATATCGTTTGCCGTTTGTATTGTAACTGTCGGCCCCTTTATGCAACTTAATTCATTACCTGAATTATTACCAGCATTACTGCTGTTATCTTCCACCGTGTCCATATCGACATCCATAGGTGTCAGTGCTGTCAGAACACAAAAGACACAATTTATAAGAGCACAGGCAGGTTTAGATTCAACATGAATTACCATTTTAACTGATATTACTTCTAGCTATTCATTATTACATTAAATAATAACCCACAAACATTCCCTTTGAAACATCTGACCCAGTGGGAAAAATTCAAAAGCTTTCTCATAACTGAGTGCAGCTGTATTTGAGTCTGTGTTTGCTATGAATACAGACGAATATCTGGTGCAAGTATGAGTAAAAACATCTGAGGACTCACCAATACTACATACAAACATGAATAGGGAACAGTACTACAGTTCATAATAATACCTTTTTTAATTTTCCTCAGATGTCCCTTACCTCTTCACTTAAAAGTTTAAGGGTACATAGTTTGCAGTCTGCTCTACTTTTTAGGGAAGTGTCATGAAATACTGTATTATCAAACTGTAGATATGATTCCAACCTGACCGACCTGTTCATATGCTGGCAATATGTGGCCTGTTTTATAGGTATGAGTATGAGCACATGGATTGCTATCAGCCCTTTAATCTTACACTGTTATCAGTCTTGGTGTATTCCAAATGAAGTACAAAGATTATATTGTTTTGCAAAATTAAAATGATCCTACCAAAACGCAAACAATAAATACATTTATACAAAGGCAAAACCAAGCTTGGTAGAAATAAAGCACCTTAATTTAAAACGACTTCATGTGCTGCTTGATTTTGGTGCCCTTTGATAGTTTTGATGTCTAGGAAACTTCTGATCTACTGAAAATTTGAAAAAATTACCTCTGTTTTGATTAAACATCGTGAGAGAAAAAAATACCCAGAGAGAGACTCCTCTTTCTAAGGAAGTCCCTTGCTAATGGCAAGCTAGAAATGTCAGAAGTGTAAATTCTCGTTGGTGATGACTGAAAACAAATGTTACTTTAACTGTTGTGATAACATATGTAACAGATGTGCACCATAGTTAAAACTTTAGAGAAAATCTGAAGGGGATGGCCAGGCCCCCTGAGTATATGTGGTCACATTCAGGAATAGGGATTTTGATATTTTGCTGCAAGTGCTGGCTGATGGTGCTGTTGAAACTGTGCTCAAGTGGTGCAGCATCTTGGGCTCACATGGTCTCCTCAACCTACGATTTTCATATCATTGTAATAATAGATTCTGCCTCTAGATCAAATTCTTTGTTAATTCTCTTACCAATTCCTGTGCATTTTCTGTGTGAAAAAGCAAGCCCTATGCAGGTATTCACTGGCAACTATGCCAATCATACGTAGGGATGGGAATCGAAAATCAATTCCAGTTGAGAATCGTTAACAGCTCCATCAAAGTATCGATATCATGAGCCTTTTTGCTGATCAATTTCCTTATCAATCCCTTCCACTGACAGGGTCCAGAAGCAGTCAGAAATGTGGCTCAGTTTTTTTTAAAAAGGCGCCTACTGCACAACCTTAAGTGAGTGGAAACACCAGCAACTTGCAGAAGCAGTTATCTATGCTGTGACGTGTGTTTGACATTGTTTCCACTGAAAATCTACAGGCCAACATTTGCCCACATGGAAAATCTGCAGGAATCAATAAGGGAATCATTAAAGAATTGGATCGATTAGCAGGATCGTTAATAGCACTGGTATCGATAAAATCTCATCAATTCCCATCCCTAATCACATGGCACTCCTAATATTTAATGTCATGCTGCATGGATTAATGCTTCAGCATATTGTTGGTGCTCATCTTTGATTCAAGTTTACTTCAAATCACACAGACACTGGCAGGACACTGTGTAGTTAGTGTAGCTTCATGTCAAATTATACTCAGGTTTTGATCAATTCTATTTATTTCCTTAAATTAGTTGTTATCAATTCTCCCCTGGTATTGCTTTTTGATTCCCGTCCCTAATTGCACCATTGGGTTGTGGTGAGACCTTCCATTATTTTCCCTTATTAATTTTCCAGTAACAAGTTCGTGGCAATTTGTAGATGCTGTTGTGTCAAACAGGGTCATCACCTTTGAGGATAGTTCCAGATCCTAACTGAATTTATAAAACTAGGAAGCATGACCTGAGACTGTATGTAATATGAGATATTATGATACCATTCATATCTTATCACAGAAAAAAATAACTATTAAGATTTACCAATTTCAATAATAATGTGTAGTGCCATTTGGCAACATTTGTTTGTAATATGAGCTGGGATACTTAATTATAAAGGAGTCTGTACGTTTATTTTCAATTGTTTGATTATATATTAGTTTCATTACACTACTACATTCTAGTACCCCCATGGACACCTCAGCCTGATTAAGAGTTTATAAATGAATAAGTTATTACCACGAATCATTATTTATATGATATTTATATTTATTTATGTGACCTTTAAAGAGAGATCTGAGCTGTGACCATTATCACTAGTATGGAAGCACTATTGAATAATCCCTCCATGGTGTTCTTAATACTTCTTATCAATGCTATTTTACATGATCATATTGCTTCTATGCCTCATTCTGTCATTCAAGTTCCCAGTCAGCCATTTCTAGTTCTTCTATGTTGGCTTTACCATCACAAATCACGAAACGCATTTCCTTTTACTGTAAATGTACTTGATACTTATGTTGGCCCTAATTCCACATTGTGCTGATGCAGTACCTCATAACAGAAGACCAGGTGTCCCTCCGTTACTTTCCCCTGATACACGAACCTGAGAAAACGAAACAAGAAGCCTCCCCTGCCTATTTCCTATCATGACCCCCTATGGGTTTAAGGAAACGAAGTACTGCAAACTCAATGTCTTGCAAAGACAAACACTCCGTGAATAGAGAGGGACTCCATCTTTATGGCGACATTGTTCCTGTTGTTATGGAGGGCTAAGTGTTAGCTGCTGTGCTAATTTAGCTCGTAAATACGTGCAAACGCTGCGCAATTGCTTGGCTCCACGGCACTGGCAGTGGAACGACGTGTTTCACGTTTTCAGATTAACTCATTTACAAAAACTAACGTCGTACCTTAAATGTAAAGGATAAATTTCCAGTTATATACCGATTCCCTCGGCTGGGATGCTAGCTCTCACAGCCTTCCATCTTCTTCTGCCTCGCTGCTCTTGTATCATCGCGAGAAACTCTCGCAGTCTTGCGAGACCTTCTCAAAGCCGCGCGAGAAATTATCCAATGATTACTGTCCAAAAATCACATCAGTTCATAGAATTACGTTTCTGGTTCACCCCTTGCTCAACTTTGCAATAAACCACCCTCTAATATTTTTTAAATATACTTTTTACTGTTAAGGTTTGAAATTGCAAATGTAAGTCATAGGAAATGCCTAAAAAATCCAGTTACATATATATGATAATAATTTAAAATTTGTACACTGTTTGTTTTGAATGTATCCAGAACCCTGTTTGATTTATTTATTTAAATAGGTTAATCCATCCAAAAATTTATTTCATAAATATAATTTTGGGTAAAGTATAGAGGGGTCAAAAGTTTTACCTTTTGCAGTCAACAAACTCACCCAAAATCGAAACAGACATGTAAGTTTCCTGTGAGTTTTGCATCCATATTTATTCACTGTTTAGAATATTCGGTATTTGATATTTCTTACTGATCAATTCCTGTACTGGTGACATATCAGTATTATCAATCACGCGTTTTCTCTTTAAGTTCTGCATCAAGATCAAACTAATGAAAAAAATTCTTAGTTAAACTTTGGGTTGATTTTTTTATTTTTTGTGAAAACAATGAGGCCTGTGAAGTGTCACATTAATATTTCTAGATTGAAAGTCTAAAAATTAAAGATTAATAGTCAAATAATAGAAGACTTTATTATAGGTATGAAAACATCTTTCAAGCTATCCACTTAAGGGGAATTTAGAGACACCAATTAACATCACATGCACATTTTTGATCTGTGAGAGGAAACTGAAGTGGATGGAGACAAACCCACACAGGTACAGGGAGACCATACAAACTGCACACAGGAAGATCCTGGTTGATACAGGGAGTCAAACTAGCAATCTGTCTTCTTGCTGTGAGGCACATGTAATAGACTGTTTCACCACTGTGCTACTCTATAAAAACACTGGATGTATATTATTTTTTTCATGTATTACTCATGATGGTCATATTGTCCGTGATGGGGTGGTATTTCATTCAATTAAGAGGTATTTAATACCTGAGGTGGGAAAATATGTTTTTTATGTTTTTCTGGGGGGGCTGACATGTCTGCATGTTGTGGTAATTTTTCAAAAAGTTTGCTTGAAATAAAGCTTTTGAAAAATTACCACAACATGCAAATGGCTTTATTTTGTACACTGACCCTTAATAACATTAGTTACTTAGGATTGTCCCGCCATGACAAGACCAAGTGAAGAGGGATGAAATATGAAAAATGCTACTTCTGCATAGGGCAATCAAACATGTTGCAAATTAGCCATGAAAGCTAAATAAAACGAAAGTTTAGTGACTTCAATATTTTATCCCTGATTTATGGTCCACATGTGGGCTGATATCAGAACCCTCAACATCACTTGCAGGGTGCAGTCAGGGGCCAGTGCGGTCAGCAGTGGAGGTGGATGCCACTCTATGAGTCACATGAGGAAAGCACTGTCGTTCCCTTCCTACTCAAGTGATATGATTTTTGTCATTTCCAGAGAAAGGGGGCTGTTGAAATGAATCCGCCAAGGCCGAAATGTTTAATTAATCAGAGCATTTTTTTAATTTTTCTTCACAACTCCATTTATAGTATGTACAATATGTAAACACGAACAAGACACAAGCTCAAAACAGACATGCTCACAGGAGAAGAACATCCAGCCAAAATGCAGATTTTATTTACGCCTACAAAGGACTTTAAGTCTGATGATCAGCTTTGGATAAACATTTAAACAGAGTTTGCTCTGAGCTGACATTCATGTGAAGTCATTTATTCTCAAATATCTTTGTTTAGACACATAGAAATTGTGATTTATTTAAACATACTATAAAACACTATATATAGCACTATAAATATTGTTCAGTTTTCTTACAAAACTTTTTACAGTTTACATTTACCGCCATTCCTGATAAATCACAGATTTTTTTTAAATGTAGGTCTATACAATGAGGAAAGACGATACAAAAATGTATGAGTCAGAATTGTCACCAGAGGGGAAGCTGTTGAAAACTGATGTCAAAAAAGACATGACCTAAAACTGAAACTTGGAAATTTAAGATGGCACCGTTCCAACTGAGAAACTACCGTTGATATTTTGTAGCTCGTAGCTCATAAGGTCAGACATGAGAAAGAAGACATTAGGATTTTTATTACATTATGCACCTTAGGGTAAAGTCAAAAACTGGACCGAAGTCAAAAAGTCAATTTTCTCTGTTTTTAAGAATGAAGTCTGAATGTTGTGAGTTTCAGAGATGAAGTGGAAATACACCAATACTTTTTAAGAAACAGCAGAAAGCAGTGTATGTAAATAAATCAAAATAGGCCAACAATTTTGAGAATTAAGAGGAAATTTCCAGAGCACAAGTCAAAATTCAAGAATATAGCTGACACAGACTTACAACTTCCAGATCTTAGTTTAGATTTTGAGGGGGGAAAACAGAAAATAGTTGAAATTGACCTACAGTTTCCAGAATAAAGCGGAAAGCTGATAAACAAAATTCAAAGTTTTCAGAACAATTTTGAAGAAGGCCTACAATTTTGAGAAAAAAAAAGGTCTTGGTGTTTAGGAAAATTAACAAATTTCAAAAATTAATTGGAAATGTAAAGAGAAACAGCCAAATCTTCAAGAAGAAAGTTACAATGTCAAGAAAAAGATGAAATGATTTGTTATCCCATTCTCATTATTTCAAATACAATCTCAAATTTTATATCAACTTTTTTGACATTTTAACCTTTTGCCTTTATTTGGACTTCTTTCAATGTGCAAAATTAAACTATTCTTCATCCTATGATTTCTTTCTCCTGTCTGGCCTTAACACTCCTCCATGGTATCAGAGCTAAGAAAGCATCTACAAAGGAAACAGCCATGAAGTGCTTCAGAGCAGAATACAAAGTGTTTTTCTGATTGGGTACAATCTTGTTCAGTCATGAATCAAAGTGGTAACAAAACCACAACAAAAAATACAGTATGAAAACATACAGACTCACATCTTAAGACAGACTCTACTTTCACATGTTGAATATCCACCTGTACACACACACGTAGACACTCTGGATGAGCAATGAACCAAAACGAAGGAATGAAAGTGATTTGTCACAGACACAACCAGCACGACAGTGGCCTTTCAAAATGTATGAGCGTATGGGTAGTGTAGAAGTTAGGTCACAGTAACAGCAGCACTGTCCTTGCTCTTGTCCATGTATGCAGGAGAGTTGCTTTTTTCTGGTATTGATCCTGAGGGCAGGGTTTGTGAGGAGGAGGGAGAGTGTCCTGATTTGGCTGAAGGGTCCGAGTTTGGTTCTGCTTCTTGCTCCTGCTGTGAGGCTGTGGCTGAAAGAAAAACAGAATAATAGTGAGGACATAGACACATGATATCTGCAGGGTTTTCTGTCTGCAATATGTAACTCATACTCCCTTCCGATAAATGTATACCAGCAATCCATTAGTACTGCCAATTCACAAACTTATTAGAATAGTTATAGATGGTAATGGTTTCAGGATTATTACAATCAATTCTTGCTTTATTTGCGGGATACTTTATGCATTCATGCAGTGTAAAAAGGGAGCTTTCAAAAAATAAATCTCCAACTGTTTCAAACTTGATAATTCAAAAGATAAAACATGAGAAATCTATGACAAAAGCATGACAATGAGTCATGCTCTGCATTATGGGAAGCAAGCTGTAAGGATCAGCCTTTTACAAAACGAGTCACTGTCCAGGAAGAGGGGTCAAATGTCTTATAAACAACTATACAGAATGACAGATCTATCAATGTGTGTGACACGCCTTGTGATATACATGTACACAATCTCAGCTCACAGAGAGGATGGGCTTTTGTTTACAGTGGACCACTGTGGACACCAGAGAGCATAAAAACTTAGTACACAAGTGTCTGCGAAGAATCTGTCAGCAAAGCTGAGATGGAGAGAGCAGCAAAGGATAAACTCTCCTGCATATAGAAGCTGGACAAAATTCTTGGAAATTAAGCTTTTAAATCAGTTAATGTTGCCGTGTCCTGTGATGATCTACTGTAGGGACAGTGTGAATTATTAATCTGTTGCTATTTTCATGGTGGCTTTTGCCTGTGCACAGAAAGTGACTCTGTGGCGTCCAAAACATCACTATTGAGTAGTACTTACTACCTGCTGCTAATACTACAACAACAGTGTCATAAGTTAACTCATCATCCTGTTTATGGCTGTTGCTGGGCTGATTGTGCCCCAACTGCAAATAAACCACTCCATGGGTCGACTAAAAGCAAGCCAAGACCAAATCTTTACGTACTGGAACAACTCAAGCGATCTGAGTGCAAAAACAAACTTACGCTGTAGTAAACAGAAAAGGTTACTGCAGACTGAAACAGAATATCCAGTGAGCATAAGCAAATACATTTCTAATTTTTGTCCTGTCTGCTCAGAAAATGTGCAATGTTTGTTCCTTTAAAGTTAAATTAAGCATGCATAATAATATATTCCGTTTGGTTCTTTTAAAAAACAAATTATGTTGTGATATTTTGAATTGCTTATTTAAAACCAGTCATTTTTAATCAAGACAAATTGGGTTTACTGACACTGTTCATAGTTAGTCTTTTCTGTGCTGTCAGCTCATCCACTGCAGCTTTTTTAGCATATAAAGCATATAAACATAAACAGAGCATATAAACTCCGTCTTAAAGAAAAAACAGCTTGACAATGCAAAGGGCACAGATGTGGATGTGTTCATGTTACCTGACTGTGTGCAGGACTTCATGTGTTCTGGCCAGTGTGCCTGTTGACAGGGGTAATCACAGTAACTTGTGTTCCAGCAGCAGTAGAAGATGGCTTCCTTCCTGCAGTTGGCACACCACTGTTTCTTTTTGGTCTCGTCCACCGCTTGCTGCTTCTCTGACTCCATCTGCTTTTTCACCTCAGCCACCAGCCGTTCCCTCTCCTGCTCCAGACTCTGCCTCATCTCCGCCATTGTCAGCTCTGCGTTAATATATACAAGATGTAAGCCAGACCTGACTTTCAGTCCTGGTCGTGCGGTGAAACTTCTGGACGAAAGAAACTCACCAAGATTGTGCTTCATCTCTGATAGCTCTTGCTGATGGAGCCACTGGAGCTTTTCGATCTCTATTCTCAAACGTCTTATCTGTAGCAGAAACAAACCATTTAAAACGTGCCCAGGATTTTTCCTGTGTTTCCAACAATCATTTTTTTTTTAAACTAAGTGGTTCTCGACTGGTTGTGTTTTGTGAAAAGAGTGAAAATGTGTATTAGAGAAATGTGACAAGAAAATTAATTGTGTTTGGAAGCCCTACACAGATATACATCTATGTATTATATCTTAATCTATTTTTCCTTGATAGCAGTAAAATGTAAGTTGTTTTCTTGAGATTTCATCTTAATTATCTTCTTTTATTGGGGTATCAAAGCTGGTTTTCACAAAATACCTGGATAATTTCTTGGAATCTCTTGAAAATAACCAAAATGTTCATGCTACTGCAGGAAAATGAAGTAAATTAAAATGTATGTATGCATGTCCCCTGAGGGCCCCTGAATTGATGCACTTTTCATACAAGTTGCCTTGTCCTTTCTTTGTGTTTAGACATATGTTTTGTCTATTCACTGCAACTAAATGAATATGATAGGGTTGAAATTTTAATTTATCTGGGTCTTGGTTTTTCCTTTAATACTTGGTGATGGGTTCTGAGGCTAGACTGGTTAAGAGCCACTGGCCTAAGGCTAAGAGTTACCTCGGCGATCGTGTTTCCAGATGTGCTTTTGGAAAGGTCGTTGTAGATTTCAGTCATTGTCCCTTTTATTGTGTCCATGATCTGGATTTGTGGAAAAAAAAATCAAAATTGGTACACAACTTTAACTGCTTATACATTATCATTCTTCAAATGAGAATAAATTGAGATTATTGTCAACAAAAATGAATGAAATAAAAACATAAGTGCTAAAAACGGCCTTCTTTAGGACAACTAACAAACAAGCGTATAATAAAAATAAAAAACACAACTGAAGTTGAAAATAAAACATCCCAAAAGAAAACAAAACATCAATAAAAGATAAATATAAATAAAAGTCAGAAAATGTTACAACTCTCTTGTCACTTACACGATGGAAAATGCAAATTATAAAACAGGCTACATTACATTATTTGAAAAATATTTCAATTTGTCAGGGAAATACCATTTCCATCAAATTATTGTTTCAACTGAATACAACACGTTTATTTATTATGACTCACTTTGTTTGTGTACTTGGCGATATCTGCAGCCACGTCTGCTGACACTGTGGGGATCTGCAGGTCACTGGATAAGTAAGAAGAGCTAGCAGCTGTGACCTGGGCTGTGGATGAAGATGAAGATGGCTCCTTTTGTTGACCTGTGGGATATAGAAGTGGGAAAGACACATAACTTTCAGCCTATGAAGTCTTCTGATAAGTTTAATGCTCAGCTGAATGATTATGAACATTTCTGTACCTTTGACTGCCTGTCTGGTCTGATAGCGTGTACTTGACGAGGAGTTCTGCTGCGGTGACTGCAGCTGCTGCGGACTGCGTGTCTGACTCTGGGCCTGTGTCTGAACCGTCGACTGCTCTCTCTGAACCTTCTGCATGTGCCACTTCTGAGACGACGTCTGAAATTTAGTCGGACTCCAAACCACTGCCCTCTGCACGGCCTGAGCTGTCTCTTTGGGCAGTAGGGGGCGCTGTTTCTTGACAGCAGCAGGTGCGGTGGAGGTTGTTGAGATGGCGGTGGCAGCAGATGAGGGAGAACTGGTCACTGTGGTGGCACTGAGCTGACCGGAAGCTGCAGTGGACACCAGGTTGAGGGCTGCTGTGATGGAGGGCTGTAAAGAGTCTTTTAGGTTGGAGGCAGCATCTCGTGTTGGAGCCACTGCTGCAGCAGACGAGGAATGTTTACCTGGATGAAAAGAGAAACATGTCTGATCAAAGATGTATATATTCTGGATTTCAAAAATACAGATGAAAACATTAATATTTGAAAAGTAAAGCCTGTAAGTAAAGTTCAGACCTTAAAGTTGGAGAGGAGAGCACAAACACCCCTTTGTTTGTACATTTTTTCTTACATTATTCTTATTAATTTAACGAAAATTCTTGCTGTGATGTTACAGTTTTAACTTTCTGGCATCTTGCCTTTTGTCATACACCCATCAGTCATACCATTATAATCACCTGCCTGATAAAGTGTTGGTCCCCTTTTTGTTTTATTAAGCATTTAAACCTTGCCCCTGATCTATGCTTCTGGATGGCAGTCATATAAAACATATGTGGTTACCAATACACTTAAATCCCTGAACAAAAAAAATGTGATAGAGTGGAGCTGTCGGGGATGCGGGCAGAAATGGGATGTTCAATACAGCACTCAAATAACTTAACTTATATTTTATTTGGCATGAGGCAATAAAAAAATATGCAAGCTTTTGGAGTGCTGTCCTGAAATGTTCGGGTCATGCAAGCACCAAGTTTTGTTTAAATCAAATAACAGCTGAAAAAAGTGTATGTGGTATTCTTTAAAGCGACGAATGCTATGATTAACTGCTTCTTTCTAGATAAGTAAAATAAGGAAGGTTTAGAAGTTGAAAGGATTGAATGTTTAAAATCTGAGGTTTAAATCAAGAGTTACTCAGCCTACTTTTATTGAAATTGTTTTCTTCCTGAGGTTTGAGCTTCAAGTTCTTCAAGTTGTTTTTCATTGGCTGTTAGCAACACATTTTTGCAGTTAGGGTGGTATTCAGTCAACACTGCAAACATTTCTGATTGGCTGACTGTGGTCCGGTCCAGTCTGTTCCCTTCACACTAACAGAATTTTGTGCCAACTAGACATGCAGACTGTTTTCAACTCATGCAGACTAGTACCCAACTGGGAATCATGGGTTTAAAAAAATGTGTTGAAAATGATCAAAACCATATTCTTTGCAAACCAGACTTTGAGACGGAGCAGATAGAGAAGCAAATGTTTAAGGTGCCCTACTGAGCAAAGTTATTCACACACTTCAATGCTTTTCATGAAGCTGTAATGAATAAGCATGTCAGCTGCTAAAGGTCACTACTTTTGGTGGCATTTGGGTTATAGGGGCATGAACAGGAAGACTGAATGTAAAACCTCTTCCACACTTGCAAAAAAACCCTTCAAAATTTCCCCAACTTATCAGAGCGAGCAGCATTATTTTTTTTGGCAAAGTGAGCTTCCAGTAGTGAGGGTAGTGAGGGTGTTGTTTCATAAATGCACAGAGGTAACATCTGATGATTATAGTTGGGTATTTACCTATGATAACATCCCAGTGACAAGAGGGCTAAGGGGGCTTTGTTAATACCGATTGGTGTATCAGAAAAATGTGGCATGTTTTGATTTCAATGTTTTTATCTTTACAGGCCGACATGAAATCCCACCCGACCCACATCATCCTGTGTAAATGTTATACCATTTCAAGAAAATGATATTGTCTCCTATTGTCCTTATGGCTGAGGAAAAAGTCACTATAAAAATCGGAGGTTAAGTTATTGATTGTAATGGTATATGAGGCCTTACCTTCCGTTTTGGCAGCACTGGACTCTTTGGCAGCTTTGGCTCCTGCCTCCCTCCTCGCCCTCTTCGAGTCATGACCCCCGTGTTCATCCCCCAGGTCAATCACCAGCTCTCTTTCAGAATCAGAGTCCTGCTCAGCTGTTGATGCAGCAGCCGCTCTGCCCTCCTCTTTGGGTTTGTCAGTGAGGGGCTGAGATTGGGGCGTTCTGGGTTTCTCCTGGAGGTCCCTATCGGGGCCATTACTGGCCTGCTTGTCTTTGAGCACGGGTTCAGAGGTGGCTTTATCCCCTGTCCCTGTAATCCCCTCCTTATTCTCTCCCTCTGTGCTTGCTTTGGGCCTTTTTCTCTCTGTTCTGTCTTTGTTGTCTTGTGCAGAGGTCTTTGGCTTGTGGTCCTCATCGCTCAGATACTCGCTGTCACTTGAGTCAGATTTCTCAGAGTCCTCGGAGTCGCTGTGATCCACACTTTTGTACACGTCCTCAGAAATCTCATCTATCCCTAAAACAGAGAAAAGTATAAATGCTTGGTTTTCGGACAGAAAAGGAACATAGATGTACAGACTTCTTTTATGGTTGGAAATTGTTTTGGGTAGCATTCTTTCTTCTAAATGTGTTTCAGGAAAGAACTCATGAAAGAAAGAGCATTTTAGATGACTACAAAAACATGCAATTATTAATTTCCATGAATGCACTTACTATTTCTGCGAATGAATATGAGTTATGGATAATAATCTGTATAAGTAGTAATTCATTATCTATTTCCTCTGTCATATAACTTTCAACAAGGTCAAAATCTTTTGTATTACTGTGTCATCATTATTGTAAAGTCTGTTTCATGATATAATTCTGTTTTCACATTATGTTTTTGTCTGTTTTAAACTTTTTCCATTCATATGAATGGCTGACCCACTGATACTGTAAAATGTAATAAAAATTAGATCGAAAAAAAGAACTCTATAAGAGCAATCATGATATGTCTTAGTGCTGTTCAGTCACTGAAACATCATGCTTGTGATTACTTTTATTGATATTGAGATTGTGATATTTTACCATGCTTACTCATGCATTTCACATTGATTACATTATGAGTCATTAGGTGACATTAATTGGACTTAAACACTCATAACACTTTGGTATTATAAAAAATTGGGAAACAGTTATTGAACTTGAAACATTTATAAAGTTATTACTGTATAATATCAGTAAAATTATTAAAAATTAGCTTTGTATTTGAGGTAGAAGCAATGTACTTTTGTAGTCAATAAATGCCACTAAAAAAAATTTGTAAACCTTTTTTCAGTCAATTATTCTTCTCTTTTAATAATAACAGCTGGGATTGTATTTTACATTGAAGAAAAGCCTGAATATCTACATTAACAATGAGGTACAACTTGTAAGATTAGTGCATTCATGGAATGAGCAACACAGCTTAATGTATGGGTAGCACCCCCAAAATGTCCCAAAATCCCCTGCAACTAGAAGTTGGTGTCAACCCTGGTACCACTTCCAAACTTAGAACCATGTGTCTTGAGACTGGTGAAGGCAAAGATAGATTGTGAAGTAGGCGTCCCGGGAAGACAACAACCAGAGAGGACTAGTTCCTCACCCTTGCTTCACTGAGAAAGTGTGGGCTTTCTTTCAGGGGAAGAGGGGATTTTAGCAAATTTTTCTGGGTGCTACCCACACATTTAGCTGTGTTGCTCATTTCACAAATGCACAATCCTTACAAGTTGTTACTCATTGCAAAAGCGACGAATCAGGTTTTCCATAGATATAAAATATAACACCAATTGCTATTATTAAAGGGGAGAAACAGATGGCAGAAATAATGTTTCCCAACTTTGAGGAGTGTATACAACAAACATTTGACCATTTAACATGCATTGAAAATGCTATGGACAAAACAAGCATAAAAACAATATTTATTTAATCTTGATTATCATGTTTTCAAAATCATGAGAAGCCATGACTGTAATTTGAATTGAAACTTGATCTGAAACATAGTGTTTTATGCATGTACCTAGCTGTGCCTTGCAGCTCTCAATGGTCTTGTCGAGGCTTCTGAGGGGTCTCTTTGGGGTAGGCAGGGCAGCCGTGGACCCCTGCTGTTGCTGATTTTGTTGTTGTTGTTGCTGCACTGTTTCACTCAGTTCCTTCAGATCCATCTCAGCCTTCACCCGATCTGGAAAGAGGAGATAAAGTTGCCATAAATATCTGTGGTACAATCTTTATTATTTAATATATTTCCGTTGCTTGTACTGACCCAGGTTCAGGTTGAGAATGCCACCTGTGCCTGCAGTCCTCTCCTGCTTTGGTGCCACAGGCTTTGGGCTGCCCGCCACACTACCTGCAGGACCCATCTTTCCAGACACTGGAGATGCTAAAATTACCAAAAAGTTGAAAATACAATTAGAATCCAAGTTATTGGCGCTCTAAGAATCAATGTAAAATATTGCATCATTTTAATAGTACTCAAGCAAGCAGGCCCATGATTTTTTTTTTAAGAGACACAACTTATCAGCTTCAGGAATTTGATAAGGGTAACCTTAATGCAATTAGTATCTTATTTACACTAACATCAGTTTCATTTAATTATGGACTCCCTGTGAATACAAAATAAAATTCATTCTTACATTAGCTCTGGTTCAGTGTCAAAAGAATAACAGGAAAATATCTACGACCCTCTTTACACAAATGCCAATGACATTCAATTTAGAGTGACATTTGACAAGGCTGGATGCCCCTGGCCTCTTGGCTCAAGGCTAATGGTGTGTTCACTTTTGTCTCAGAATTTGGATTATCCGAGTTGCTTATTAAATGTGTCAAGGGGAACGTCCCCTTTGGTATGAATTTCTACTGGGAATTCAGACGTTCTTAAGGTACCCTGACTAGACCAGCTTGTAACTGGAATGGGTTTAACTTGGATTAAACATAATTTCCACTTACCACGTCCAAATTCTGTTTTAAATGGAACACACCATAATTCACCCCTATTCATTTGTATTGATTGACTGCAGCTTCAGTGCATATAGCATGCTGGGTTACCTGACCAAAAGCAAAGAGGCTCAAACAGAAACCAAATCCCTGTCTACTCTGCATTTATACTTTGTATAATTAATACTACTTGGTATCTATGTACTACTAACATAGATAGATAGATAGATAGATAGATAGACAGACAGACAGATAGATAGGTGTGATGTATGGCAAGGTGTACATAAGAAAAAAAGAGTGATGAGTGATGTGACGTGTTTCTGTAATATTTTTTCAGCAGACAGCTGTAAACTTAAGACTGAGAATCCTGCTTGAATAGTGAATAAAAACAGTGATCTTAGGTCTGCCAAAAACAATGAGCCTTAACTTGTCATCTCAGAAAAAGTAGATGACTTTCAGCTTAATAAATAATAATAATACATTTTATTTGGGGGCGCCCAAGTCACCCAAGGTCACCTTACAGGAGTAAAAGCATAAAAGCATCAAAAGCTTAGGGTTTTTACTCTCTATAAATACACCTATTTGTAATATTGTTTTATGACACTAACATGTCACAATCACATGTTAAAGCCACTTCTTTATTTACCAGAACAGTCCATTGATTCCTCTCCAGTGCTGTAGTGAAAAGCAGGGTTCCTGCTGGCCTTCTCCATGTCCTGCTCCCCATCGGACCCTGTATGAACCGAGGAGTTGGTGCTCATTGGAGACCGAGGCATGTCTGTCATGGAGACCCTCCGCCTCATGCCGCTTGGAGTCGAACTCTTGCTTAGCACCATCTTCGGAGAGGCAGTTATATCGAAATTGAATCGTAGTTTCTCCGGTTTTTCTGTCTTTACTGTCCCAGCACTTGGGTTGGAGGGGTCCAGAAGCATCTGCAGCTGGTTGTTGGGTGTGTAGGGGGTTCGGAAGGGGGCATAGTTGAATACCCCAAATTTCTTACGTATGTTTTCTACGTAGACCTCCATCTCCTGCATGGCGCTGTTGAAAATGCTTTTAGTTTTCTTCACCGAGAAAGGGATCTCTTTGGACATGAGGTAGCAGTTGTTGATGGGGACCCAGGCTCTGTCAAGCATAAGCAAAAGATTAAGAATGACATCTACAGTTTTGTTTCACAATCTCTTGCACATGGCTAAAGTCTACACCAAGCATAACACACACAATGACCAGTAAAGATGTTGAGCTGCATGGTGTGTTCTGTTTAATTTAGATGTGGAAGATGGAAACACCTCAGTTGACTGCCTTCCAAATACAAGCTTGTAAACTTTAGATTACTTGATATCCTCTGACTTTTCAAGTTTAAATTCAACTTAAGAGGGCATTACTGAGGATGTATTTGAATGGCATCTCAGACTTCAGAAACCAAATGGGACACACCATTAAGCCCACCCCAGATCAAAGATTTGTCAAGAGACTAGTTGAAACCAGCATCTGCTTGCAACCAGCCACTCCGAATCATTCTAAAGGCCTGTCAGTTCACACTGCTGCAACTTGGAAAGACATTTGGGGCTTTTCTTCTGCTAGACAAAGCTCAATTTTGCAGCTTGTTTTACTTTTCCATTTGGGATCATCTCTTTTACGTGGCACAGTTTTTGCATCACTTCCAGCAAGGTACCAAGTGAGCTGAGCCAAGGCTTAAGTGTGATGTGGAAACGATGCTGACCACAAAATGGTCGTAGTATTGCCATGAGTCTGGGGTATCTGAGACGGAAATGGAACTTCTCTTGTTGTTAGCTCTGCAATGCCCAATGATTTCCTGAACGTCCCTCTGCTTTCATTGGTGTGTTGTTTTGCTGTTTGCAACCATCTTTGAAAGAAAATTTGAAACCTCACTGTGTCAAAAAGCCATACAGGGGCCGGCAGCTCCATCACCTCTATTTCCCCCTTTGCTGTTGTGACGGTGCCATGGTAATTTTGCACAGCCCTGCTATAATGACCTTGCCTAATTAAAGAGGTCAAATAAAAGTCTGTACTGTAATGGAAAATGAAGTGGGTGGTACTCAAACTGTGTAGGGTCAAGCCGAGTTGCGCAGATACCACAAATGGAAAAGCATAGAACGTGTTCTGTCTGTAGTAACAACTCTCCATGTTTAAACTTCCACAACAAATTTTTGTGTCCGTCTTGAAAATGCACATATCTTGTGGTGTGGTATATGCATTGGGATAGTAACAGTAAGTCAACTGCTACAGTTGCAATTCAGCTTTTGAAAATAAAGCTAAACAGCAAACAACAAGAGGATTCAGACTTGAGGGCAGCTCAAATGGAATACCAAAGAACCTGTAGACAATTTAGCCATGTGCTTGAGGCTGGAGTCATCTTTTGACAATTTCTCCCAGTAATTCCCAAAACTGTTTTGTTATTTAGAGGAATTTCAGTCACCACGTAAGCAGAAAAGGCCCCTACTACCACAACTGTATTTCACAGGATGAGCAGCAGATGTTAACTTTGCATTTTCTGTCGGCAAGTGAACCATAACCATCTGTCTAATGCCCCGTTTCCACCAGAGGGTTCAGTTCAGTTCATCTCGGTACGGCTCGCTTTTTCTGGCATTTCCATAGCCTAAAACCGGGACAGGACCCCTTATAAGCGAACCGTACCATCCTACTTTTTGGGACCCTTCTGTTGGGGTGCCAAGCATACCGATCAAACCCCAGAAAGTGGAGCTAGAAACACTGCAGCCCGTTGATTGGTTGAAGGAGACTTCACTTCCCGTGCAACAGCGGTAATAAAGAACACAGCCCCGTCATGTTTAAATCTCCACTCGTCTTCGTGAAGATAACTCTCAAGGCTTTTTTGTTTGGAAAATGGCATCAAGATCGAGCGTCACATGGTCTACTGTGGAGGTGCAGACCTTCCTCAGTATTCTCGGTGAAGAGAATCGTTGCTCTTTGTTTACTGGGTCGCGTTTTCTTTTTCGTTGTATTCAATAGCCAGGTACACTGTGTCGCGCTGCTATGACGTCAAGCTATCGGCATCTGGCTTAGATGCCGCCTACCAAGTAGGGTACGGCTGGCTGTGGCAACGCAACCAGGATCAGGTTTTACCGATCCGGCCTGAGCCAAACCGTGCCAATCCATACCGGACCACTTGGTGGAAACGGGGCTTAAAGCTCTGTGGTACTGGTTGGCTGTTTAAACACTTTACACATCTTATTTTTGACTAGCTATTAGCGATATAAAATACTAAACATGGCTATCACCTTCTACAAGCCTCAGTTCACAAGACTGCAAAAGTCCCTTGCAACTTCCTAAAACTGTGCTGTTTCTGGTCTGAAATTGACTATTATAAACAGTTTATCATCTGATTTTGAGGTCCTGCATGCACTCAAATTTTAATTAAAAGCTATCCACTTAAGATCTGCTTACTCAGAATTCAAAAGCCAAGTTTGAACTTGTACTACTATAATTGGAGGTTAATCTCACCTGTCATGTTGCCCAAAGAAGCGTGCATCCACCTGCCCGTCCTTTTCCCTCAGCGCTTTCGCGGGCCAGAAAGGAAAGCCCTTTAGCTTTGCCCAAACCAAGGGATGTGGTTGACTCTATAGAGCCAAAACAAGAAGTCAGTGCATCACAGACATATAACTTAAATTTTAATATTACTGTTGTAATTTTATCAAAAAGGTGTGAAAACACCTACACATGGCTCACAGAACCAGTTGTCTCTTTTTTGGCATGAGGACAAGTAGCATTCTGGACACACTTCTATCTCATTCATCTGGAAAAGCAAGTTGATTAAAAGAAGTTGTACTTAGATTTATACATAAAAAAATGATATTAAGTACAAACAACTCTTACCTCATGTTCACAAATCTTTACAATGACTTTAGCAGTGGCTGTTAGTTTGTGGTTACCTGGAAAAAAGAATTCAAAGGTTATTCTTAATTTTCTTTTGTAGCTCAGCAGGGGGCTGAAGGTAAAAGTGAAAATGTCTTACCTCCATTATAGATGATACAGTTGTGTAAGATCCACTTCATATCAGCAAGAAAAGCTTCTGTGCAGCCATACATTTTCTTTTTGATATTCTACGGAAATGGGAAAATAGCTTGAGATACATATTATCAACCATGAAAAAGTGTATTGAACTGAAAACCAGAATTTTGCTCTACAGTATCAAATAGTGGGCTTTCATATTTACCTCCGCCAAGGAGGTTATGTTTTTGCCTGTGTTTTTTCTGTTTGTTTGTTTGTTAGCAAAATTTCAGCAAAACTACTGGACAGATTTGCTGAAATTTTCAGGAGATGTCGGCAATGTACCCAACTTAACAATGATTAGATTTAAGTGGTGATCCAGATAACTGCCATTAGTGAACAATCATTTTTGCACAATGACTGTCTAACTAATAATGATATCAACATGATTCCGAGTATTAGGTGTGGGTTTTCAGGGTCAGTTAATCATATTATGATGGTAACTTTATCATGGAACTATTGATTATAGATGTAACAGCAACATGTGAGCTACCCAGGTTTGTGCTCTCCAAGTGCTTTCTAACTAATGATCTGTTTTCATCATCACATCAGTATCTTTCAACTAATGTAGCTTTCCACTACGAGGTATCAGCTCAACTGGTCTCAATTTTACTCAGTGGTTTAGGTTTTCCACTGGGGTCATGCCTTGTACCTGACACAGTTTTCCATGTTGCCTCCAGCAGGGGACCAAGCAAGCTAAGCTGTGACTTAACATGATATGGAGACATCGCTGATCTTTGAATGGTCAAAGTATGGTCACATGGAGTTGAGGGTATCTAACACAGAAATGAAACGCCTCCTGTTGCCGGCTCTGGGATGCTGTATGACTTCCTAAAGTTCCTCTGCTTTAAATAGCAGGTTGGTTTGCTGTTTAAAGCCATATTTGGATCAAAATTCATCTCCTTACAGTGAAAAAAAGCCACATGAAGGCCAGTGGCTGCCTCTGTTTCCTTTTTTGAGTCCCTCCTTGAGAATGACACAGAAGTTTTGTACAACCACGCAATGACAACTACTTTAAAGAGGTACAAAGTCTGGACTGCAATTGAAAACAAAGTGGGCAGTATCTAGACTGTGTAGGGTTAAGCCACGTTGAGCAGATGCCACAAATAGAAAACCACCACAATATACTGTAGGTTGTGAGAAAGTTCCATCAAGGACAAAGAGTTCTCAATTTGATTTGCTTGTTTTAAAACAATTCTGCCCTTTTTCCTCTTTTCTGTACTTTTTTTCATTTAGTTCATATTCAGCTCAAGAACATCGAATCCACAGCATTTTCTAATGTTTTAATTTTTTTCTGTTTTTCACAGAGTCAGCCAGAAAGAAATGGTAAGGGGGAGAACAATACACATTTCATTCCTTTATATACACTTTTTGAGTTTATATTTTACTCCTTATCAACTGTGTCCTTGACATTTCAAATCTAAAATGAATCGAGTATTCTTCATCTACCCCTCTTATTTAAACCTTTATGTAGCCTACACTCAAACATTTTTTAAAGCAAAGTTACCTTTTCTAAAGTAGACAGGTCCATGGGATGGAAAATGTACTCTGCATAATCTGGATGTTGCTCAAGAGACACCGGCTTCTGAAAAGGCTCAGTCTGCCCACATCAAACAAAAACATAAAAAGAGATGAATGATTCAGACCAGTATGAACATCTCAGGCTTGAGGATGTTTCCTGAAGTTTTGTGTTTGAATACAAAACTTATTTGACTTTAAAGACAGCTTTTCAACAGGCATGCTAGGAATCTCTTACCCCAGGCTGTTTGATCTTTTGGAGTGCAAATTTGAGCAAGTAGGACAGTTGGTCTATTGTCAGCATAGTCATGGCCTTGCTTTGGGTTTCAATGCACTCTGCAACCGTTATTTTCTGCAACATTGACAAAACAGTTTAATAATTCATGACAGAAATAAATAAACAATGAAATAAACATACAGCAAAGGGACTTTACAGTCAGTATGTTTACATGCAAAGTTAAAGGGCCATATTTTACCTTACTTCATGTTCATATATTTGATTTAGATGACTGTTAGAGTATGTTCATAATCCCGTATGTTTAAAATCAACTGGCAGTTTTCAAACCTCTTATTGTCTCAACTGGAGCGCCTATCACTTCAAGGCCCCTTCCTCGTGGTCCTCATGGTCGCAGTCTGCTCTGACTGGTTGGCCAGTGTTCTCTGCGGTACTTGGTCAGATTGGTGCGGTTCAGCGCCATGTTTTCAATGGCTCTACATTCTTTCTACAGGTCTTGCTCTGCACAGCATTTGGGGTTTGAACAACTGTCTCAAGCATGGTAAGATGCCATGGTGGTGGGTCAATCTGGAGGAATTGGCCATTTCAGGCGACTACTGGCTCTGTTGGAGTAGGGAGAAGTCCTGATGCCACATACTTTGTTGTCTTGTTTTGAGCAAAAAGGTACTCATTCACACAGAAGAGACTTGTAAAAGACACTAAAGGGGATATTTAACCTGACATAGAGGTAATTCTGATACTCAACTGGACAACTGTCTTTGTCTCAGTATACATACACCTCGAAGAATTCCATAAGACGGATCAAACATTAATTAATTCCTGATGAACTTGTTTCAGTCGCAGTTGTTTTGGGGGTTGTGTAAATACTTGTCAGGACAGAACAACAAAAGATGTCCCTGACCACCACAATATTTTGACTTTTCTAACTGTATGTAAACATACTGACTTAAAGAGATTAACATCATTGATTTTTGTTTGAAACCATCTTCTTTTGTTGATTTAGCATGCACATATCTTAATTTATGTGACAATCATAACAAATCAACATTAGGTTCTCCTAAATCTAAAAATATTAGGATTTCTAAGTGCTCAAATTTTCTAAATTTCCATGGATTTGTAGTGTGAGCAGTTAGCTTGCAAGGGTGTCATATACTATGTATCATGCAGAGGGAAGAATCTCTTACATTTTTGAACAGATGGCAATAAATTCATTTTAAGTTTTCTTTCTCTCTGACTTGACACATGGTCTGACATCCCCTTCTTTTACTGAGCAAGCAGGATTGTGCCATAACCCTACAATCACCATTGTACACCCACACACAAACACACAACTACAGCGGGATACCTCACACTCTGGACAGAACCAGTCGCCCTCGGGCTCGGCTGGTAGTTTGAGGCACTTGGCGTGGTACACCCTGGGGCAGAGCTCACAGCAGAGCACCTGGCCCTCGCGGTGGCACAACCAGCAGTAGAAGTCGTTCCTGCCGTCCTGCGGTACAACATCAACAGGGTCTGTGGTGAGTGCTGGCTGCTTCATGGTCCCTTTCATATAGTAAAAGGGACCATGTCTTAGCTCTGACTGAAATGCAGGCAAGAGAAACAGGGGGGCAGGTTTCAAAAAACACGCAGGAACACAAAAAAGGTGCAGTGCAACAAAAAACAAGGCAGCAGTGAGGTGGGGGGGAGCAGGGGAAGCAGCATAGGGGGGAAGACAAGGGGGATAAATCCAACACAAGACATCTCGAAGCAAAATAAGTAAACTAACTGGACATCTAACCATGGTACTGCTAAGACTGTGAGGGTAACTTAACACACCAAACAGGTTTAAGGGTGCAGGCTTCAGGAAAACTGCTGATCCTTTAACATATTGATTAGAAAGCTCATCTTAGACCTCAGAGTTTACACAACAAACAGCACTGTTTTCTGCCAAGTGTCACACTA
Source organism: Cetoscarus ocellatus (assembly GCA_037902135.1). Lineage (NCBI taxonomy): Eukaryota > Metazoa > Chordata > Actinopteri > Labriformes > Labridae > Cetoscarus > Cetoscarus ocellatus. The sequence goes on from JBAMNC010000476.1 coordinate 218,157, forward strand.
GGACTTACCAATACTACAACCATGAATAAAGAAGCCTCTATTTGAACAATGTAAAGATAATGTTGAGAATGGGCAACTTTGGTCAGAAATAGGGCCACATTTTATCTTTGCTGAACAGAGTCCAACCTCAAACCTCTGCCAAGGCATTTCCAACATTCTCCGACCATAGGTAAAACTGTCCTAACTTGCACTGTTAACAAATACTTCAAAAAAAAAAATCCTGGATCTCCATCCAGATTCAAAACACCATCAAAATGTGATAAGCTCCCTCTTGTGCCATGACCAACATTCCCTAAAAATGTCTTCAAAATCAGTTGAGAACTTAAGTAAAAAGCAAAAATTTGGAAAGTTTGCTAATTTCAAATCAAGGAGCTAAACACATGCCAGTAATTTACCTTGTTTGCTTGTTGCTTTGCTTGTTTGTTGTTGTTGTTTTGTGTGATAATTCAAAAAGTTCTGGACAGATTTTGATTTTTTTTTTTTTTTCAGAAAATGTTGGTCATGGCATAAGGAAGAAGGGATTAGATTTTGGTGGTGATCTGAGTCCAGATGCAGATCCAGGATATTTTCAAGGATTTGTTAACATATTAAGAAAGAGAAGGTTTCCACACTCAAACTCAGAAAGTTCTCAACATATTTTGATGACTTGTGGATCCAGGAATAACTTGACTATGACTGTCAGAAAAGCCTTGGCAGAGGTTTGTGCTCTCAGAGCACTTTAAGTTAAAGATCACAGTGGAAATATTTCTGCTTGTCAGGTTTCCATCGTATTTACAATTTACTGATTTTTAATTGACTCTTACACCACATCGCGTAGGAGGGTCATACGTGACACCCAAGCTGACAGTTGCTCATCCCTGATCTTAACCACAATGAATGGTTGTTTTTTCAGCCATTCCAATTTGTATCATCAAAAATAAAATTGGATGAAAAACATTTTTTCTGAGATCAAAACCAACATTTATTATTCACAAAAACAAAATTTAATTTGTAACAGTGCCTTCAAATTGGATCAGGTTTATCATGCTCACTTGAAGATACCACAAAGTTTCCGTCTCTCTAGTGTTCACAGCATAAACTCTTGACTTGAGTATCATGTTTATGATTTGTATCCTGGTTTTCATAATCTGGATATGGCATTTGCATGCACCCAGAGAAAATGATTAGTCATTTTTCTGTTTACATTATAAATAAAGTATCCTAGTTTCTGATATTGCTACATGCTGTTTGCACGTGCTTATTCTTCATCAGCTTGACTATGGCTGAGAGCTGTTGCAAAACAGGTTAAGGTGTGTACATGGCATAGAAACCCAGTTCCTACTGAGCACTTTAGAAAGCAAAACTAGGTTTTTTGAAACCAGGAAACAGCAGTATCCCGATTTCTGAAATCCCAAATACAAAAGTGGGTTACATAAAAGCCCAATTAACTCTGGGGTTCTTGTCCAAGTAAACCAAGTCTTTTTAAGTCAAGTTTTCTGAAAGTTTTGACACAAATTGTTTATAGATATTGGCGAGACCATGGTCTACAGTTTTTACCCACAAATGAGACCAAAAAGAGCTATGGGACATTTTTATCAAGATTGTTTGCCTTGTCTTCCTGCCTTTAGTATGTCCTTGCAGCATTTCAACACAAAGACAAAATGTAATCCAAGGATCTCCACACAGAAAGTCAGGACAAGAAAAAGTAATCTTCTGACGTTCAGAATTTGTTTCCTGTGCATATCTTAACTACTCAACTTGAAGGCACCATTACAAAAAAATCATGGAATCATCTTTAATTTTAATGTAGATTTGACTGAAGGATTAACTAAAGAAAGGATCAGATAAAACCAAATATATTTAACAAAGAAGATCATGAAAACAGGTGCATCCTTGTCTAGTGATCGACAGTTACAGCACAGATACAACAGGTGACAGATAAACATCAGCAACTATACAACTTGTATCAAAAGCAACGAAGTGAAAAGTCCTCATGACACTGCTCTTAACTTTAACAACACTCTTATACAACAAGGTATAGAAGTAGACAAGACACAGCAGGTAAAACTTAAAGATGTTCATCCGAAAGCTGATATAATTATAGTCACAATCAAAATCTGAGTGCTCTCGCAGGCAGCCTAGCTCAGTTCACATGGTTTATACTTGTGGTCAACTGAAGGGTGAAAAAGACAGAGACCTCAGGCAGGCAGAGTGTGGTTTTGTCACTCTTTCAAGTTTGTTTGCACAGGAAGAAGTGTTCTGTATGCACTCCAAGCACCCTGTGTTTTAGCTTAAGTGTTGTACACACCTCTGGTTTATAAAAGTTAACTTAAAGTGCCTGACATGTTTTCTTCATATTTCTCACAGTTAAGAGGAAGGCCTTATTTTTGCAAGACAAAGATGACATGTCAACATTTAAAATACAGTTAGTAAGGCTGTCTATTAACTCAAAGACTTGGTAGTATTTAGTTCATGCTTTTTCAGATTTATGATTCCCTGGTGTTAATACACAAATAAACTCAAGACTGTGAAAATTAGGCTTCTGCAAAGAGTGTGACAAACATATTAAAATAAAAAAGCACTTTGTCTGATTAGTTTTTAAGGCACCAGTATATTAGTGACAAAACTGCTAGTGAAACAGTGTTGTTTGATAAGGGAGGTGCTGTGTCCAACAAATAATGTTTAAACCAACCATCCCACATTCACACCCACTCCGGCCAGCATGGCTTGTTGTTGGAACAGACAAGGGAGCCGGAGTTTAAATGTTTTTTTTCAGAGGTCTTCAGCTCTTCAGTGTAAGAAGAACCTAAGAAGTCCACCCTTTCATAACATTGCCAGTCTTTTCAGTCTTTGAGTTGTCCAGATCAACCATCAACACTTTCGAAAACAAGGGTCTCGAAAAGTCCTAAGATCTACAAGTTTAGTAACACTTTTTTTAATGTTATTTTGTGCAGATATGAAAGCTTTCCAGCAGAGTTTCAGCAGCATTTTGGTGGAGAAAATCTCTCTTAGTTTCTTTTTTAGATGTAAAAGTATCAGGACAGTTTTCAAGCTTTTGTTGACATTTAGTCTCTCATCTGAGGAACTTCTTTAGCTGTTTCCAGTTTAACTCTCTTAATAAACTCTTAAGAAATCCAATAGCTTTTTGAACTTAAGTATGATCTCTAAGATGAGTGACAACCTTCACAGAAATTTCCTTCCTTTTTCACTGCATCCCTCCTGTTCCTCTTTATCTACCTCTTCACAGAGCACATTACGGAATTGTGATCTGCAAACACACACAATAGACCGCAATGCTATCTTCAATGCCATACAAAATATAGTTTTCTTAATAAATTATTTAAAACTACATTGTTTCTGTGACTACTATTTTATTGCCTTTCTTGCAAAAGTGTTTGCAAGTATGAATGGGATGGGCAAAGACAAACTCATGATCATGTACTGTGTTTATTTTGTTTAGTAACTGATACTGGTTTAACTGCATTTCAGGATGCATGTTTATATTTTGCATTTCCCCTATTTCTCAAGTGATGACCCGTGGGAACTCACTTTCAACTAAACAACGGCTAGCAAGGTTTGTATGTTTCTTTTAGATGCATGTCCATGACAAAATTGGAGGGGGGAGCTGATTTTTAATATTTAAATGATGTGACAAACATTGTGAACTATGTTTTCAAATATATAAAGTGATATTAGGTTATGATCTGACCATTTATGAGGTAGTTTACCTTTATACTTACGAATGTTATCCTCTTAAACTAGGTTCCATGTTGTGTTTGTTGTGTAATATATGTTGTGATCATTGTGTATGAGGGAATGAGATTAATGTGAATATGTACTGAATGGAAACACATGTTGGGATGGACTAAAGGAACAGTAAATGTGCTTTTGTGACAGCTAACAGAGATCCAAATAAAAAGAAATATTTTTAATGAATCACCATTTGCTTCTGAGCTCAAGTGTCCGTGCATGCTATGTGCAGTAGATCTGTTTGCAATGCTAGTGGTGGTGCAAGGGGGTGAATTAGCCACATGCCTTAAAGGCACGGAATGTAAAATTCTGCTGCCAGGGGGCTCTCAACCAAACAAAACTACTTCTGATGAGTCAAGAGAGTATCGTGACCCACAGTTACTCCCACCGCCTTCACTGTTTACGGTTGTTTAAATTGAGGACTATATTCAATAAAAACTGCACTCCGGGAGGTGCGTATACTACACAGAAAAAACAATGTTCAAGGAAAAACTTTTTTGTAATGAGGGAGAAAAAATATTTCAAAAAGGATGTCCTTGTTTGTGCTGTGAACTCGCAAATCGTTCTGGAGTTGGTATCAGCATCAATGAGAAAGTCTATTTTGAAAGTGAAATTTATTAGTAAAAAAACAAGAAGTTGATTTCTGCGTCCTCAATTCTACAAGAAGATTGACCCTGAAGGCAGACAAAGGAGACAGCGGATCTCCATTCAACTTGTAAAGGTCTACTTACAGGTTACAGGTTGGGGGAGGGAGTTACAGGAGGAAGTCTGGGTGACAGAATGGAAAGTAGGCAGAGAATAATGGTGGTCCATTACAGGAAAGCAACACAAAATATGAATGACATTTAGAAACAGAGCCGCAGCAGTAGCAGCTCCTGCTAAACTGTACAGCAGTTTTAAACACATCACTACGTGCTCTCATGGCAACCATAAACAAGTGGTCGCCATTAAAATGCTGGTGTAACCTATGAATACTGAGAATTTCTCTGTTTTTGGAACCTGAAGGAAATCTTTAAGGTGATTTAAGCCTTCAACTAGGAATAAGTATAACAAAAACAAAAAGTGAAAACATTTAAAAAATACATTTTCAATCTTACATTCTGTGCATTTTAAGGCTAATGGTGCCTCTTTAACAGCTTTTTTTCCCTAAATTTTCTCATGGACATGCTTTTAAAGTAAACAGTAAACAACTGTTAAGAAAATAAATGTTGTGGGCATTTATTAAACATAAAGGTAAACTCATTTTAATCCAACGCGCAGCCAGGCTGAGTGCCACCAGCCTCTTATGCTGCTATTCTACCGAACAGTCCCATTCAGTTTGTCTCAGCTCCGTACGCAATTACAGGTGTTTCTACTGCCAAATAAGGTGAGAACATAGCTTAAATGAGCTGTGGATTTAGAGTGATTTGTTGACTGATCTTCCTGTGAAGAGTGTTCCCATGAAATAATGCCTCATGCAGTACATGAGTCCTGGAAGTACTCCATTGTTGCTCTTTGTTTACATTGCTGCGCTGTACTTCAGAACAACATTGTGTAGCTCTGCTGTGATGTTATGCAATTACATAGCTGGCATGACCCTCTCTTCCTCTCTTCATATACCCATCCTCAAGTGGCAGTGGAAACACAAACAAGATCAGGGTTTACTGCTCCAAACCATAACGCATTGTACTGAACCAAACCAGACCACTGGGTGGAAACGCAGCTTTAGCCTGTGGCTGATTTCATCAGTGCTGACTTCAAGGCTTGTCACGCCTCATAAACTAGTCTTTGACATTTATTACTGCATGTGAGTGTGCATGAACATCTACACTGCCAAATTATTCCAGACACCTTTACTCAAGGCATTAAGGATTAGCATTTGTATCATATCTGATGACTGTGTATGGTGTAAATGGGGTTTCTTTTTATTCAGTATTAATTTCTTTTATTTTATCTCATTTATCATTTCTTATTTTTGCTTTACTGTCTGTACTAACTTAACTTTCCAGCATGAGGGAACTGGCCACCTGTGGTCACCCATGTGCTGGCAATTCCTTTACTTTTTGAACACAGCACCCTCCTTCACAGCCCTTGAGAGCACACCAGATGCTGAGATGACCACTTTGGAGCCCTTACCTGGTCCTTGCTGCTGTTGTTGATGGCCCCAGGCTTCTTCTTTTTCTTGATAGGGCTGGGGGAGGTGTCTGAGGGGGAGTGTCCATTGGAGGAATGCGTGGGGCTCGATACCTTTCTCTTTTGGGCAGCACCTGGACGCTCGGCTGACCCCGCTGGATCAGGGACTGCACGCAGAGAGGAAATCAGGTCATCAGATTTCATGTGACAGGACACAGACTTGTATTGTTGTCTGCACTCAAGTCAAACCCATTACTTAAGCTCAAGCCAATTAAAAGACGGGGACACCCTTGTTGTCGTAAAGCTACACCGTAAAGGTAACTCAGAGGAGGAAAACAGTAGGCCTCATTCACAGACTCTTCAGAAGAAGGAAACTGATTGCTAGAAAATGTTTTATGCAAATATTTTTTGGAGGATTCTGATATTCACCAAAAGTTTCTTTTATGTTATTTGCTTCTGGATCAAAACAAAATATAAAAACTCTTCAAAACGTTTATTCGGCATGAAGAAGGATACAAGTTATGCAAAATTTGTGGCACAGCTGATATGACTACAAGCCAGAGTGGAGCTGCTGTTTGTCAGAGGCCTTTATCTGCCTTGGCTCACTTCTTTAAAGCAGCCATTTCAAGCCCAATTTTTATGCCCTAATGATTTGCTTTCACCGTGAATGTGACAGGAAAGAATGTAGGAATGAGGCAGTACCAGAGGGTGTAGTAAAAGGTGGAAAGGAAGCACACTTAGCCAGCAGGAGAGTACGGTACAGCAATTGTAAGCATGCACCACGTTGAGCTCTTGCACTGCCCCAAAGACGCTTAGCACTGTGGACTGATACAAATTTCACGTCTATGAAAACTTAATGTGAATGTCTACAAGTGCAATGACGGTGGATTTTTGTCACAGCACTTCTGTGTAAATACATCTTATAAAAGGTGTTTGTCCATTCCTACAGTGACCAAAGGTTAAATGAGGCAGCGTTGCCAGCATGGCAACTGGGACTGCATAATATGAAAATCATGCTTTGTGGGATAACATTTTTCAGTGTTGCGGTAAAAATATGAATAATAATTTTATGATATTTTAAGAAAAGGTAAAGAGTGCATATAAAGCAGTGACTTTCGAATGGTGTGGCCAAGCACACCAGTGTGTCCTGGGACACGTCTGGGTGTGCCTTGGGAATTTGTACAACCCTAAGGTATAACTGCAACAACAGTATCTCAACAATGACATTTAATTTGCTCTGTCAGTATATACGGTGCATTTTTTCCATAAACAGCAACATTGTCTTTCTCTCTATTAATGATTGGAGGGAATTACTACTTTGGGGTCCATTTCTCATTTATTGTTCCACTTAGTAATAAAATCAGAGACCTGTTATGATTAAATGTGGTGCTGAAAATATGATACTCAAAGTGTCACATGAAATCTTTCACGATTTTGCAAATAACTATTTTATGAGTATCACATTTGTTTGACAAATGCAGAATTCATTATTCGTCATTTGTGGATAACAAGTATTGATAAAGACTGGAACACATGTTAGATTTTTTCACCAATATAAATGTGGTGTGTCTTAAGAGTTTGGTTGATTGTTTACTTTAGGCAAAAATAGTCTGAAAACCCCCAATGTAAAGGGGGCAATAACTTTAAGTATCCTAGCTAATGTTTTTCCACCTGTATGCACAGCACTTGCAGCGGCAACATTATTTTCTTAATCTAAAAGAAATCCAAGACATCTTTTCTCCACTGAAATTGCATAAATATATACCTGGGTAGCTTTAAGCTAGCTTTAGCTTCTTTTGACAACACCAAAATGTATAAAAGCAGGGCAATTATACCACGAAATTTGGGTTACTCAATAACGACAAGATAACAATTAACTGGCCAGCCTCAAATGACAATTTCTGCAAATAAACTCTGAAAGCCCCTTCAGTAACCAAAGGCTGACACTGCTGAGACTTCTGTCAATATATCCGCAATAACATTCTATTAAAAATGTTCTTGCTCCCTCATCGATTATGAACACAGGTGAGAACAATTCAGTGGTCCAGGAAGACATAAATCTGAAGCTTTTTCTTAGAAATCTATCAAATAACAAATGTTTGGAAAGACTTGAAAGAAACCCTGCATTTCAAAACATTTTACTTAACTAGATTAACACTAGTGTCATGAATAATTTACAAAAATGCTAAAACTGCAGCTCATAAAGTCACAAGTCTGCTGTCTTTATTGTGCACTTCACCCTGGGTAGGTGTGTGAAACGACTGCAATCTTAACCCACACGTTTTAATGGAGTGTTATTCTTGAAACCTTTTTAATTACAACCCAAGTGCAGCAACAGTGAAGAGGACAGGCAGAACAATGCAACCATATGACACCACTACCCAGAGTGCATTGCACATTAGCAGACAACATACTGTATAAATCTGTATCTATTTTTTTAATGCTTAAGAGTGTAAAAAAAATAATACATTTCCTTGTACAACATACATATTAAAGACACTGATGTTAGCCCAACAAGTGCATGTTTTCAAATATGCAAGGTTGCCTTTAGAGAGTTTTGGTGAATGAGGCCCAGTGATATTCCCATTATTGCACATTCTGAAACCAAGCAAAAGCAAATCAGTCACAGCTAAGAGATGAAATAATATACTGCCTTCAGCTTTTAGATTTTTGTCAAATCATAACATTAAAAACCTACTGACAGCAATTGCAGCTGATCTTAAAAGCAATTACTGAAGATGCCACTTACAAACAGTAAATTATCACTTGATAGCAACAATAGCTACAGGGCTCCTCTGAACTAACTACACCCCGTGTTGATACTTGACACAGATTCTAAACAAGCACACAGCCAGGCGTAATGGATTTCCTCTGTGATTCAAAGAGACAAGCAAAAAGCATCATACCGCCCTCCTAAATAACCCCCACATCGTTTCAAACTGGCACACTAAAGAGGTTTCTGCCCTTAACGCTAGATGCTCGGCCTTCAGAGAGACTTACCTTTGGATCGTGCAGATGCATCCATCCCCTCTACCACATCAGACTCTGCCTTCACCTCCTCCTCAGCCAGACTGCAGAGCACCGAACGAGAGCAACACAGGAACACAGAAAGAAAGGCAAGCACAAAGTCAGAAAGGCTGTTCACGAAACCACATCAGCATAACAGTAAACAAGTAGAACACCACCTAAGGCAGCCGGGGTCCCAGAGGGTCCGTCAATAGGGACACTGCTCTGCAATGTTTTCCACTGTTATTGTTTTCACCTGATTTCAGCGCAGCCATGACATCAAGGTGCCAAGTTCAAATCCTTCACTAATTTATCAGAGAAAAACAACTCTGGATATTGTCTTTATGTTGAAGAATGAGAATGGTAGCAAATCGCCATGGCAACGCTCCTCTCTGCCAAAGCACAAGTTGATATTCACAGCGACACAAAGGGCAATTTAACCGACATTGCCCTGCACCTCCATCCTTGAGGAGGGATGGAGGCTGCAGAGTGCAATCGAACAAGGTTCTGATCTTTGCTTTGACTTTTACAAACACTAGACAGTCTAATAGTACGCCGTAATACCGGAGGGGGTTGTGTCTCATAGCGCTGAACAGTTTCTACACGTCTCTCAAGCCCCTACAGTAACAACAGGTTTGCCCCTGCAGGATTAAGGCCCTCTCATTTGTGGAGACCTACAAAAAGGAGCCAGCTGAAAAACCTCAAACAGGCTTTATGTAGATATTCAAGGCTTTAGTCTTCAAATGCTACACATCACACAATAGTGGGTACCTCCTCCAACTCTAATTTTGGATATATCAGCTGCATGATCACGTTTTTGATGATATGTGTTGTGATGTGCTTTCTGTTTTGTGTAATATTGCTTTCTATGCAACTATGATGCTTCCTTTCTGCATGTTAAGGAAAAAAATCTATTCAGTATACAGTATGATTGGCCATCACCCAATTAATAGATTATGTACCAAATATTTTCTTTGTGAGGAAAATTTGCACAGTTATTCTCAAATTCTAAAGCAACTTTCAAAACTTGGTTCTCAAATTAGCGCCTTTTTAAAAGTCGTCCTCACTAAGAAATTGTTTACAAATGGCTTACAGAGCAGTTGTTCTCAACTAGTGGATCAGAGCCCAACCATGAGTCACAGATTAGTTTTCAGTAGGTTGTGAATGTGTGCCTGATAATCAAATGTGGCAAATGAGTAATGTATGGAAATCAAAGTACACTGGTTCCAGAAAACGGCATCATAATCCCTTGGGGACGGCAAGACACTCGGTTTGTGAGATGCCTTCCAAATAAAAGCTTCACATTAAATAAGTCCAACTAAAGATAAAAACCTTTGTGGCAAGTTAAGGTTTATGTTTGAATGAAAGAAATGTGATTTGATTTGCTAGCGTTGGGAAAGGCCTATTACAAGTACAACTGAACCCAAACATTTTGTGTTTTTTCTACATAGATGGACAGTGGGGCCCTTCAGCACTGACACTTTGCTGAGTACAGGTTAAAATTTAAAGAACCCCTGCTCCAGTAGGCAAACAACCGAGTATCTTCTTTTACTCGATTGTCCCACGGTAACTAGTGTATTTTAGTCATTTTCTCAAAGATCTCCATTTATTTACCTCCTAATTTTAGGATATCAGAGCTGTTTCTACCCTGAGAAATGTTAATCTTTGAGATCTCAAGAAAGTGAAACCCTGGTACGCCAGACAGACTGTTTCACATATTAATGGAACGTATTTCACTCCTAACAGGCCAAAATCTTTTTGATAATGTTTTTTGAAAGGGCAAAACCTTTCAAAGAATACCTGAATAGGTGTCAGGACAACAATTCAGCCTGCACATTCATAACGGGTTAATGAAATCATCAAAACTCATAACAAAGCTGGCTGACCAACATCAAGGAGTAAACTACATCACACAAGCCTGCCATCATCACATTAAAATATGATTCTTGTTGATTTTGGTGAGAAATATTTGTGCATTAAAAGCCTTTTAAAGGTGCAGTGTGTGGAATTTGGCATTTGAGCGACATCTATCGTTCAGATTCTAGAATGAGCCCAGCTATAACCAAAACGTCACATCGCTGAGCAACGGAAGCCTGTGAAGACCAAAAGGGATCGTGAACACAGCTTCATTTACTAAAGTGACAAGGTTTGTAACCATTATTTAATAGATTATAGGTCAGTTGTTGTCCTCTCTCCTCTTCTTCGCCTGCATTCCAGGTAGATTTCAGAACCGGCGGACAGATTTGCGTTTCGTTCTTTTTGTCCCTAAAATCCACCCGTAGACAACATGGCGGATCGTTATGTCGGCCTACATGAACGCGGCCCGTGGTAATGTAAATTTTGAAGCTTTTTCCAACTAAATAAAAATAAAACAAACGTTTTATGGGGATGACTGTTCTCCTATTTTGACGGACTTTACATACAAATAGAAACATTATATCCTATATTCACCGTTTCTGTTTGGCGAAATGCTGCCAAATTCTACACACTGCACCTTTAAGTAATGCTTAAAATTACGTCATGAGCTTCTACCTGTAAAGTGGACAAAGCACAAGTATACAATGTGCTACTTGCACATCCATCTTTTTTACATCTTGTATACCAATGGCACTACCATTGTCTCTATGGCACATTAATTACAATTTTTTGGTGCTACTGATTAGTTTTCATACTTTGTTCTTTAATTTTTCAACAACTTCAAAGTCCTGAATTGATGTTGATATATATATTTAAACCGAAACTCAAGAAGTGCCAGTACCATCATAATTATGTTTTGCTGCCATGCTTCATATAAAGAAGGTGACAGTTAAAATTCATATTGTATCTGTTCCTTGAAACACCTCTGCTGTGATTCTCTACTCTTTTCTTATAAAGAAATGTTGACCAGTTCCAATGAAACTGCCAAAATAGCAGCAATCATGCTGATGTTTTCATGGTTCCCATTTGTTACAGGCTTACAGTTGCTTCGAGCTGTATTAAAACTAAAAAACACCCATAACCACTCTTTCTGCTCAAAGGAGGTCAAGTCTGGTCATTTTCTGACTAGTACAATCAAGCTGAAGCTTTGCCAGATAGATCCCACTGATGACAAAGAAGAAGTCGGATAAATGAAGCTGCTTTGCAAGGTTAAAAAAACAAAGTTTACATGTCGTCACTGGAAACAGAGTGAAATCAGTGTATGCATTAATCTCTCCTCAGGGCTTCTGCAATGATGCATTTTTATAAAAATAAAAAATAAATTTATTTTGTCCTGTCTCTTTGTTCAGTCATATTTTTTGCATCCAGGTTCAGATTTTCAATATGTTTCACTGAATAAATTTAACTGGTTGAAAATGTTTAGAATTTTGGGTTATGGTTTCTCATTTAGGAGATGGGGGTTGGGTCTTCAGGCTAAACCAGAGACAAACCGCTGTTATAGATGAATGTGTCGATCCATTTTGATTTAAGGAAACACTAAAATAACTGTATTTACAAACCTCTACCAGGCACAGGAAAAAACAGTGATTTCCCAGCTCTCTGGTCCTACTCTCATTTCCTTTTTCCCTGATGAAAAAAAAAAATCAGAATAAAAGGGACCTTGGGCGATAAATGAGAGTCTTTGAGTGTTTGGCTCTTCCTTTGTCTGACCCACAGAAGGGTCTGGTTCCAAGGATGTCGCCTTTATTCTCCAGCCCCAGGGAGAAAGCCCCTTCGCGAGGACCCCTGACAGGTCACACACTTGACCAGTTCATAGCCTTAGCTGCAGCTCTAGTTTCCAGCTAGGACAGAGGGTTTACAGGGTTGGACTCAAAGGTCAACCACATTTGAGGGATAAGCCTTTTTTCTTCTCATCTGAAAGTTCAGGAATGCTCCTCTGGTCCCCTCCTCCACCTTTAAAGAGGCATTTCCTCACTATTTTGATCAAATGTCAGTATGCTGATGGAAAAGGAGGGGTTGAACTGCATTTCCTGAAACTGAGACTGTGATTACATCAGCTAGTAAAGCTCAAATCAACACAATGCAGAGGTTTCACTAAGGTAAAAGAACTGTTACATATTCAACTAAATACTGAAACTAACCAGTTTCACATAACTGCTTGTGGCACCTAACACTATCAAGACTGATAGATCCTTAGAAGAACACCCAATATCCAATTAACCAAAGTTTCTTATGCTTGGTTTTATCGGTTACTCTTGTTGTGACAGTCTGTTTTTTTAATGGAAGGTTACATTTCATTCAAAATTTCTTTTCAAATACAGAAATTTATCAATAAGAAAAAGAAACTTCTTTGAATTATATGTACATTACATAACATCTTAAGAGTAAAACTGAAACTAATTTTTATTTGCCTCTCAAAGAGAGCTACCTACAAACAGCACTTCAACAGCCTGTTGAAACCTCCCCTACTCAGGCTTGGGAGGCCCAAATATCAACCAGTGCTGTCAAAAAGACTTCAAAACCCACTGGATAGACAGGACTAGCAAGTGTGTCCGGAGAGAGAGTCCCACCCACTAAAAAGATTACGTGGTTTACATGAATGAAACTGATCAATACTTTCACATTTCACCTGCCTAAATGATTTACCTTAAAAACAGTGCTGTTTTGCCCAGTGTAACAGTGACTTTTAATAAGAAGAATGTCATCCATCCCATCCCCAAAAGCTCCCCTTCTCGCCTGCATTCAGCACGATGTAAATTTGGCATTGGTTCTCCTGTGACAAAGACAAGGTAAAGCTGCATTTCCACTGTGGTCTGGTCTGGTCTGGTTCAGTGCAGTTCAGTATGGTTTGGAGCTTTAAGCTGTACCCTCATCTGGGGAAGGGAATGGAGGTCAGAAGATGAGGGTTGCGCAAGCTACATCTAACTCCCTCTGCGCTTCCTCCTCTACAACAACGGCAAGTTATGATGCACCTCTCCCAACATGCTTAATAGGAAAAGTGATAGAAAAGCTGCTCACTCTGATCCACGGGTGAAACATGGCGCAGTATTTTGTTTTAATTTTAGCTGCTGTTGCTTAGGAAGTGACGATTCTTACAGCCAATCAACAGACCGCAACGGTTTTGATCGGCTTGATACACTTGTCACACCAACAGAAGGGTGCCTAACAAAGCGGACAGTGCCGATCATTTACATGGGTACCTTTTCAGCTTATTTGACAGTGGAACCACCTGGGATTGCTACCGTACTAAGCCAAACTGGATTGGACTACTTAAGGCACTTAAACACCAGCCTTCAGTTCAAAGAGCGGCCATCTTGGAAATGTTTACTGTGCTGACCAAGGCTGAAAGACAAAAGAGGAATTAAAAATACAGGAATAGAATAGATGCCATTCTTCCTGTTGAAGTTATTGTATGATAACATCAACCATAAACTAGCATGCTACTTTCATGAGGTCTCATAAAAGCTCTTTGTTAGTGCAAAAACATATCTTAAACTTAAGTCCTTAGAACCAACTTGAAAGTGTGATAAAGAATGATGAGAAAGTGGAGACCTTTAGGACTATTGGTCCTGCTTGAATTGACAAATTCAGCCATAAATTATGCCTTAAATCAGGAATTTTCATGTATACCAATACAAGTTATTACTTTTCAAGCTATCATCTGCATATACACATAACTTTCCATTAATATTAAACATCCCATTAATGCCAACAAGGTTACGCATCCTCACTTCTCTCCAATCATCCGACTGAACTGAAAATGAGAGAACAAATCCCTCATAGCTGGTGTTGTCTGGAAAAATGACATGCATCAAGCACTGTTCTTTAAAAATATGGCGGATGGGTATCTTGTTTCAGCCTGCCAATAGTCACACACTCACACATACACGCACCCTAACCTCCCCAGGGCCTTCCTGTTCCGGACTGAGAGAACAAACGAGGCCCACATGAACACAAGAAAATGTTAGCCAAGTCACTCTGCTGCGTGAAAAGAGAGAGCATTTGTGGCCACCACCACAAGAAGCCACAACCCTACATCATAAACACACCTAATACTTATGAAGAGGCAACTGCTGCGACTACCAGGAAAAAAAACAGGAAGAAGAGAGAGCTGATCCAAAAGGGCAGAGCAAGGAGCTATGATCCAGGAAGAGTTAGGCAGATAAATCCTTGAGCAGATTGTGGGATATATTCCAGAGAGATTCAAGAAAACACTGACAGCAGCATTCGCCCCTTTCTGAGTGTAGTAGGATACAGATGGATACAAAAAAAAGGAAACAACAGTCTGACTCTATGTGCCTTCAGATTCCACTCCTGTGAGAGACGAGCAGGGTTTCTCTCGTCACAGAAAATGGAGGCCACAGCTTGCTCCCCCCCACCACCACCCTCCCCCTCTTCTCCCCCATCCCCCACTCTGAAGCTCAGAATCAGGCACTGGCACATCCATGCAGGAGGACCACAGAGATCTGAGGAGATTACAGTCCCAACATTAAAAAAAAAACACAACACGGAGAGCTATGTCGAGGCAAACCTTTCCTGGTAGATGACAGAGAAACACAACAGAGGGAAAATCCAGCAAAGTGGAAGCACCGGTCTCCCTCGATCATTTAAATATTTTGCTATTTTTTTTCCCATGTCCTCGATCTTGGCTTCCTTCCTTCCTTGTGAATGCTGCTGTCATAAAATAATTTCGTTTCATGATGAGGAATGAGGGACCAACACTGCAAAGCTATGCTCACTTCCAAGGAAAGCTGCACTCCTTCCCTGGAAATATACACAGAATCTCACATGTTAAATGGACACTAACAAATATAGCGTGATCACATTGTCTCATTTTAGTAGAACTGCTTTTGAAAATCAGCACCAGAGGCTGAAATACCCCTCTCACCCTGGTACAATAAACCCCTTGAGAGATTATGTAGTTTTGCAAGACACATTCAGCTCTAAAAAGACAGGCAAATGAGGAAACACACAGGCATAGCTGAACAAAAACACTACAATCAAAAGAGAAAGTATAAAGCTTCCTCTATCTAACATGAAGTGGTGACTTTAGCCACATTAAAAAGCCTGTTTAAAGCACACATTGAAACAATAGTCATACATTAGACTATTACACCGATTAGCTCATACTATGCTGTATAAAAAGAGAGTTTTGACCTGGATTTTCTATAAGGCTGAAAAGGGGTTGAATCAAAGATGGCTGTGGAATTTTCCAGAAGGCCCTTGCTCTCCCTGCTGCTCTCCCTCTGATTGTCAATCTTTAACCTCCACTGCAGCTGCAATTGGCTGGAGGGCCAACAGGGTGGAACATTATTGGTCGGCTGAGCTGTGCCACACGGATCACACAGTGTGCCGGCTCCCCTCTTCCTCTTAAAAAGCATTTTTTGCTGCAATGCAGAGATTTCCCCCTTGCGTTACATGACTTATACTCCCTTATTTTATCATGTAAAATGTTCTTTGGAACAGCACAAACAAAAGGGGATTTGTTAAAAGACCTTTCAGGCAAATGTATTTGTGGTTGTGGTGCAATACTCGACAGCTGAGCTCTCAAGTCTTGTCTATCCTGTTTATGAGCAACATAGAGGCCTAGACGACTTCTCTCTTCATGTTAACACGAAGCATTTGAGACAAGAAACAAAGCATTTATGGACGGAGTCACTTAAATCCTCAGCTCATCAACATCTTTAGGCAAAAGATGACTTTATAGTGAAACAGTGATTCAGTCATAGATTTTAAAGGAAGCTTCTGATTGTTTGTCCTGCATTTGCTGCTTGTTGTGTAGATATTTTGTGCCTTGCGTTAAGCCACAAGAGAAAGAAAAGATTCCTAGCTGCTTCCCCCACACTGTTGTGAAGAAGATGATGTAACACTGCTCACAGTCTGTGCTTGTACAAAAGGAAAAGAGAAATGGACGTCTACCAATTGGAAAAAACTGCATTAGGCTGTCAAAAACTAGGACGACACACTCATTTTGAGAAAAATGGATTAACAGCTTTCCAGAGGCCTGATTTTAGTTGCGGAAATTGAGAATAAGTTGTAAAAACAAGAGCACTTCATATTTTTTGCATAGTTTTTTTGTCTTTTCTTAAGCTCTCAGCTATGTTTCTGCCTTATGTACACACCTCTGATAAGACTTTTTCTATAAGACTTGCTTGACATGTTATATGCTTGATTTTGGGAAACTAAATGTAAACTAAAATTCTCAAATCATATGGGCATCACTCTCTTCTTAAGATACTCCATGCCTTGTGAACTTTGCTTTGTGACTCTATAATCTATGTATATTTCAATAATAAAATGCTATTGTGCCCAGGAGCAAATGTGCTGACCAGATTTCCACTGGGAAACCAATCCAATACTTTTGATTCTGATATTTCCAAACAACCATAAACAGTAAATATTAACAAAAAGGACTCTCTTATCACATTTGATTGTTGTGCTAATTCCTAATGAATATCTGTTTTTTTCAAGAATATTTTGTTAAAATAGGAAAATCTGGAGAACTGTAACTTACAGAAAAGCAAACAGAGAAAAGCTTAAACCCACTCAGATTTATCTGAACAACATGATAAAGCCTAATACAGTACAGCTGACAGACTCCCTGCGAAAATTTGTACTGGACTTTAAGTGCTACATTACTTCTATACTGTAAAATCTAAACAAAGGACAGGCCGACATAGACACAATCCACGTGTAAACAGAAAAGCACATACCAATGCACACACCTCATGTAATAACATTTCACGTCTTCATGTTGTGTTTGTTCCTGCTGCCTGAGCTTTGGAGAGAAGACTTCAGTTTCCCCAATCAAAGCCCTCTGTAACACAAAATGGCTACTGTGTGTCTGACTGAGGATCATTCGTGGAGCGGAGGAAGCAGAGTGTCACTGCTGCAGAGCAGTCGGCTGTAAACTCGGGGCCTGTGGGCAGAGTGACCTGTGTTTCTGGTTGTTATTTATGAAGGTAAGACAGAAAAGTAGAAGATTGTTCTGACTCAGAGGGTTTGTTTCAGTTTAGCTATTCTTCTGTCTCACTTTAGTAGGAACTCTGTCTTCAGTACATTCTGTAACATGTTCCAAGTCAGGAAAATAACTCAAGGGCACTCACTGTGAATAATTAAAATGCCTTAAGTTTCACTGTGTGGTCATACAAACACTTTAAACACAGGTCTTCATAACCACAGCCAAAATAAAGGCATTTTGACTGTTTAAGAGGAGCCTCTGAGTTATTTTGTTGCTAACTCTTGAATCCGGAGTTTCTGAATCCTTTTAAGAATCAAACTCAAGGTTTTAAAAGCCCTTTTAAAAGACCTGAGCTAAGATATATTAACATAAACTTGCAGAATAAGTAGCTATCAATACCAGTACAGTACATTAAATTAATTTCTATTATGTGCTAAAATACAGTAACAAGCCACGGTGTTTAATTTTAATTCATAAACAGGATAAGAAGCTTAAATGTGCTTCAGAGTAAACAAAAGTGTTGCAAGCATGGGAGAGTGCCCACAGGCATATTGACAGATCACATTTTAGAGCTAATTGTGCTTGTGTCATATTGCTGCCACAGTTTTCAGGTGCTTTCTGAAGCAGCCCTGACAACAGCCTCAAGAGGATTTGATGGCGATAAAGATGGCATCGTCAACATGCCAGCTCACATATAAGATCTCTCACAGGCCCTTTTTTTGGCCTTTAACCTCAAATTTAAGATCTTTTACAGATCTGAGGGAACCCTGTGAACTCATTTCTAGGAGATCTTCATGCACTCTTATTGTATGTCCAGGAAGCGCCCCTATTTCCACTATAAAAATCATACAGTGCAGTGTCTGTACATTTTGTTTCAAATGCAAAAACCCTATTTTGCCCCATGTCCCTTATCCTCCCAACAAGCACATCTGTTGCCCTCCACGTCTGTTCCCCAGCCTGGCATGTCGCACGAGAAAACAGCACACAGCCAATCCATTTACAACGGGTACATAATAACCCCCCTACCCTCCTCCTCCTCCCTCTCCATTGCCCATCCCCCATTCTTTCTCTGCCAGCCTACAACCTAAGACTGCCACTACATGAGGGGAGATGTGGGTGCCATTTCTAACTCTCTTTTGCATTATAAAAAAAGGAAAAGGATTTGCCATGGTCCACTCTGCCTCCTGTATGGCAGCCTGGTTGTCTGGGGCACCCATGTGACCCTGAGACAGAGAGAGAGAGCAAGGGTGAGAGTCGTTACCCAGCCCCCCACCCTCCTCAGCCCTGTGGAGCAGAGAGAGGCCTTGCCGAGGCCTCCAATCCACCCCAACTCCTCCTCCCTCCCCCCTGCTCATGCACACTTAAACTGATTTTTAAGGTGTGCACATTCATCATGAGAAACCAACAGTCAGCACAACAACAAGAAGGAAGCCATGTTGTTATCAGAGAGTTGAGATAAAAAAGACAGAGCTTACCTCTGTGGATGCATGGCTGCCTGACACACTGTTATGTCAACACTTATAAAACATGGAGGACACTCTCAGCCCTCAGCCGGGGAAGGCTCCGCTCTTCAGGCAAGGCGATCAGGCCCCGGTGATGTTAGCCGCCTCCTGACTGGTCGCTCTCCTCGCAGGCAGGATGTAAGGCCGCGCCTGATTGGCTGAAATGTTTCCTGAGTAATTATCTTTGTTCAGTGCAGGCAGGGGCAGCACTGTGAGTGTCAGAGACAGAGGAGGAAAAAATGAGCACAGAACAAGGCCTAAAATCAAAAAAAGACACCATTATTACAGGTATTTTTTACACACAAACCCACTATAACAACATACTGAAGCTTCCAGGCGTAGAATCTTCCGCTTGTTGTCTCACTTGAAGGTTTAAAAAGGAGAAATGGCAGCTTGTAGACTGAGGAGCAGGGCACTAAGGCTTCACTGCACTAGCCTCCATTTTTTATGTGGAGAGGGCCTTTGTTTAAACTCCTCCCTCCCTCTTGGCTGTTTCCAGAGAAAAGAGAGGCTGTAGCTCCTCACCTAATTTGGCTTTTCAGTCTGCAAATAAAGAAAAGAAAATTAGGCACTCATGATTAGAAAATCTGGAGTCAAACCACTTGTGTCTTGTAGAGAAAATGAAAAATACTTTGACATACAAAGATATTGGGGGTTTTCTTTTTGAAGCATACTGTGCTGCTGCTACTGGAAATAACCCCAACTACCTGGTGAGCAGGGACCAAACAAAATTTTATTTTTCAGTGTTTATGATTTCACATTTCCACTGCAGTGCCCACTGGTAAAACTGATTGCTGAAATCAACAGGCTTGATTAACCAGTATTTTTAGATACACAAACAGACAGATAGACAGATAGATAGATAATATGCATGGGCTGAAGTGACTAAAAAAATAAAAGATGTGCATGGACTGCAATTATAATGGAAAGTGAAAATGAGGAGAGAGATGAGCATTGAACGAGGAGGTTGTTGAATAAATAAATGTGTGCAAGGACTTAAGTATGAGAAACCTAGATATGCTCAAAGAGCACAAACCTCTGCAAAGGCATTTCCAACACTGCTGGGCAAGCTATCGTCAAAAATGCAGAAAACTGCTTCTTTCACAGTCTTAAGAAATTCTTGAAAAAAGTCCTGGGTGCACAGCTGGATTCCTATCATCACCAAAATCTAATCACTTCTCTTATTTTTTTATAAACCCACATAAACTTACATTGCTCAGTACAGTCATCTGGATTCAAGAGTGATACACACTCCTACACACAGAGAGAGGAGAATGAAGTGACACATTTCTGTGTTCACTTTACAAATACATTTGTGGTTTGCAATTATGTTAAGTGTAGTCAACACTTTTATTTTAACATTTTAAAAGCTCACGACGTGGCACTGCTATGCATCCATGTTACATTTCAGACCAAAAAGTGTCCTAACAAATGTCTCTTTGTTTGGATGTTCAAGAAAGACACATATAAACATTTTTATTAAGATCAAAAAAATGGCTAAAGCTGAAAAAAATGGCTAAAATTCTCCATCTTACGTGGTCACTCTAACCTGTAACACTGTATCTGTTATAACTATGTCAGTGGATTTTACATTTTACATGCAGGAAATTATCAAAATGTCTGCATTGGGCTGGTGATATGAAACAGAATTTCATTTTAGAGAGAAATAAAAGAAAATTGTGCTGCCGTTGGTAACCATCCAAAAGCCAACAAATGGCAGCACAATGTACTTTGAGTTATGCGACTGATATGGCATGTCCTACGATGTGACTATTTTACAAGTGCAGGTTGCAGTTGCAATGTTTTAATGATATATTTTTCAGTCCTAGTTTGTCAGTCATGAATGTGTGTGCATGCACTAAATTAAGTGTTTGTACAAATGAAAAGAGGCAGGTGTGCACAGAATGATCTAGTAGATTAATAAATAACCTATGTATGCCTGGACTGTGGTAAATTATGAATAAATGACACAAATCCATGTGATTAATTTAAATTGTTAATTAAATAGGAGGGCTGTGGTGTGTGTGCATCGACCACAGTAATGCAAAAGTAGATGTAAGCCAACAGGAGTGTGTGCATGGGCTGGATTCATGTCATATACACATGAAACATGGTAGATGTGCAAAGGAAAGGAGATGTGGATGGATTAATAAATGTTAAAGGAAGTGTGCATGGATTAAAGCAAAGATGTGTGCACATAGACCAAAGTCAAGTATTAACTTCAACAAAAACTTTGTGGATGAACTGAAAGAAATGATCATCTCACGTGTTAACAGGATAACTCAAAAAGTGAAAAATTGAATTTGATGACATTTTCTGTCATCAATAGCTCACCCCACAGTGTTGGAAACGCCTTGGCAGAGATTTGTGCTCTTGGAGCACTTCTTCTCTACTTCTGATGTAACGTAGATGTGAAACAAAGCAGATGGGTATGTATAGCAAAAAGTAAAATGGTACATAAAATGAGGTAGCAAATAAAAAGCGAAGTGAAAATAGTGTCTGCATGGACTACAGTAACATAAAATGCATGAAAAGAAACATAATGTGCATTATCATATTGGTATATAGGGGTATATATGAACAGACTTAAGTATACATAAATAATAAGATTATCACTTTCATTATGTGTATTCAAATCCAGGGATATTAAAAGGATTTTAATAATGTTACACAGGCTAGTTCTTCACATTATTGCCAATTACCCAAAAAGTTCTCAAAAGATTATATCAAAATTTTAGGGAATGTTGGTCATGGCACAAGGAAGAAGTGATCAGATTTTACTGGTGATCTGATACCAGATGTGGATCCAGGGTTTTTATAAAAACATGCGTGAACATGCACAATGGAGCAGTTTTCCACATTTTCGAAAAAGTACTAAGCAATGGATGTAAGAAATGGCCTGGTGGAGGTTTGTGCTTTCATAGCACATCTAGTTCTTCATCTGCTTCTTTTCATTTAACTGTATTAGTTTGGGTACAATGGTTTATCTAGCCTATGAGTTAAATAATTGTTATAGTAAAACAAAATGCATGAAAGAGATCTGCCAAGAAATACTTAACAGGGACTGAGTGAAGAGATATAGTCTTGAAATGATACTTACTTGGCTGATGTCTGACAACCACTCCTCTAATATGCGTTGTAACATAACATCTTTTGGGCTTGAATTTCACTTTGATCATCCTATTACTGTATTTGCAGTTAGCTGTTAGGATGTGGACATGACACAATACCAAAGTCAAAAGAACTTCCCGCCCAACGTGGGGCTCGAACCCACGACCCTGAGATTAAGAGTCTCATGCTCTACCGACTGAGCTAGCCGGGCGATACTAATACACGGTAATAATTCACAAATTATACCAAAGTGTCCTTGATCAATGTTTAACTATTCGTACATATCGCTGTGGTTTAACAACTAATCCAACAAAGGAAAAAGCGGCCTCCTGCCCCGCGTCTGTCTCATGCCGCCCTCTAGCGTCCAAAACATGAACTGAGGCAACAAATACAACTCAGGCTACAACATCACCCGTTACTACACGACAGCGATTACATTCAACTTTTAAAGCAAAAGCAGCTAAATAATGCCGACATAAGTCCACGTTTTATTTCTTTCTCGGGCGTTTAGCTAATAAGACCTCCGCCATGTCAAACTAACATTAAAGGTGAATCAATGAGGTGACTTGCAGATGTTAGCTAGTTTGTATTGAACGAAGCAGACTCCATTTCGCTGTGTTTCTTCAAATCCTGAAATTGACTGCTGGCTTTCCTTTGGAAACTGTCTGTCAGTTTAGAAATTCAACGACAATGATGACGTTTTACCTGGTAATTGCCTTGAGCTGTTTTAAAGCATAGCAGTGTCAAAGAAGAGTTTCCGGAAAGCTTCCTGAACCAGACCAAAGCAAAAGAGATGCAATGCAACGCCCACTGTGTTGATTAAGTTTACGATAAATCATGACTTTCTTCTTACCACAAGACTTTCACTTTAGATATCAGGTCAGTGTACGTGGGTTTCGCCTCATCAAGCTCCTGTCGCTGTCTTTACTGATTAATTCATCGAGTAGTCTCGGTGTGTCATAGGCCTCGAACCTATGACCCCACATCCAACAGCCTGTGAGCCCTGTATGGTGGCCCGAAAGGTCAAACACAGAAACATGGATTTAAAGCTGTAAACAATTAATAAGACACAAGATTTCTGTCTGCTGGCAATAAAGACACATTTTGAGGGTCGTGGAATGGCACACAGGGGCATTTAATTAAACTTTTGGACAAATTTTACTACAAAATATCTTTATATTTTTATAACAAAAGAAAATTTAGTTGACATGCACATGTTTCAATAAATACAAAACAAATGAAACGTATAAAAAGATACTTTAACTGCGAGAATGTTTGTTTCATGATCTTTTTGGTATTCATTAAATTTTTTTGTTTTCTGTTGGTTTAGAGTTAGGGTGGGCAACTGGCAGCCAGGGGGCCACATTCGGCCCTCCAACTCAGTCAATGCGGACCACCAATTGATTAAAATATACTAAATGTATGAACATAAAGAACAGATGACCAAATCTGCCATGGCAACATTATATTTCCAAGAAAATGTGGGCATTATTTTGTGATCCCCTTTTACGCACGAGTCAAAATATAAATAAAAATAAATGTAAGTAATGAATACACTGATAACCATTTAATCTTCTGTTACTTATATCAAAGAGCAGCCAGAACTGAACTAAAACTGGCTTGAATGCAGTATTTTGCGCAATAGATTAAGTATTGCACATTGTATTTTACTTTGAATACATATAAAGGTTGTAAAAGTAACTTTTTTCCAACAGATTTACATATTTGTTCCTTTAGTACCCTTCACATTTTAAAATTTGACCATAATTTTAATGTAACTCTCTTTGTAAAGTTGTCCACTCCTGGTTTAGAGGCCTTAAGAGGACATTGAGCTTGTTTTGTCACACCCTCTTTCCTACAAGCTGTGTCAAATAAAAATAACCAACATGTGTCTTCCATATGATAATATAGACTACAAATAACTAAGTATACTTTAAAGTAATGATGCTGGCTTATGCACAGAATGTACTTTTTTGTGTATGCAGTGGGCAACACTTAGGTATGTTGTTTTAGCCTTGGCTTAGTCCAGAGTTACATAACCCACTGCTTACTTAAGGTTTAAAAACTTTCTAACAAGTTCAGTCTCAGATGTCTTTTAAACATATTTGTCAAAATTCTCATGAACCATTTCTGACCTCTCAAGAAGAGGACATGGCTTCAGCAGTGCAGTGCTGTGTTCAGATGTTTACTGTGGCTGTATGCTTAGCCATTTCCCCTCTACTGTCCGCTTCTACAGAAATCCCACTTATCAGCATCCTGTGGGATATTCTTATGACATTATTATGGGGAAAAAAAATCATAAATGGATTGTTTAACCTCTAATTTTCTGGGAGGAGGAGCAAGCAACGGAGGGAGAGGAGAAATGGTTTTGTAGGGACGGACAGGTCATGGACACATATTTTTTGTATTAAAAGAAATCTTAAAAGTGAATTTTGCATAATATAGGATCTCTAAAGTAGGTCTACTATATTTTGCTTATTAACAAAACCATTAGTTTGCCATTAGAAACATACTAAACTATGGTTAGGAGACTGTATAAAAACCCCTTTCCAAATTGGAGCTACACTTCAACAAGCTATCGCCACCATCTGTCCATAAATATATAACTACGTGACAATTAATATAATTCAGCATGAATACATCTATAGTGCAACTGAATAAAATTGTAATAATAATGTTGTGTTTGAATGAATTAAAAGTAACTATAATTTCATGTTTTCATTAGTAATTATTTGGGCCTTCTGATGAGAGGAGAATAAAATGAGCGTGGTTCTTTTGGGGATC
This sequence comes from Cetoscarus ocellatus, assembly GCA_037902135.1. NCBI lineage: Eukaryota > Metazoa > Chordata > Actinopteri > Labriformes > Labridae > Cetoscarus > Cetoscarus ocellatus. The sequence continues at coordinate 243,279 of JBAMNC010000476.1, forward strand.
CAAGTCAATCATCCCTTCTTTTGGACTTCTGTAATATGAAGAGGGGTCTTTAAGTTCAAAACAACAGGCAGGAGGAATAAGATTTTTAAAATAACTGATTAAATTCTTGCTTATTGTTTGATCACCCGAATCCTTTCTAAAACAGGCGCTTACGTGCAGCACGTGAAGGCAGCACGGGCCCGGGTTCTCCTTCTACGTCAATGACACTGGGCGGTTCATGAATGGGTCTCTGAAGTGGGAGGGCCCGTCATCTGACTTCAGCAGGCAGGAAAAAAGTGGGTGTTGCTGCGCTGTAGTGTTTGGTTTGGTGCGATGCATCTTCATGACTGTTTCTAAACTCAGCAGCAGGGGTTCACTGTGTTTAGGGACTGCGGGGAGGGACCGGCCGCGCGCGGAGCGAACATCCAGCCGTTGAGGCGTGCAGGCCACGCGCTGCCTTGCAGCGGGGAGAAGCTAGCTCCAACCAGGCTACACAGAGGAGGGGAGAGCCGAGTCAGGGAGCCATGGGTTTCCGCAAGAAGAACAAGAGCCCGCCGGTGCTGAGCCACGAGTTCGTGATCCAGAATCATGCCGATATGGTCTCCTGTTTGGCCATGATTATCCTCCTCGGCTTGATGTTTGAGGTACAGTGTGGACAGAAGCTGTTGTTAGCCGAGTGATGCTAGCTGCTGCTTGTAGACGGGTACATGTAGATGCTGCTTTCAGGCTTCGAACGTACGGCCATGTGGGCGCCATCTTGCAGAGGTGTCACCGCTATTTTCAAGCCAGCGATAGATGTATGCACACGTCACTCCCAGACTTTTGATTTGTAAAGCATATTTATTTAACCCTTAGGGCCGGTTTTAATATAAGTCACACTCACACTCTTAAAAGTACACAAATGTGCATTTTAAAATTAAGCTATGAAAACATTACATCATATTCTGTTTTCATTGTTCTAGAGATTTTCGTCATGATGCCACCATGGTTTGATAAAAACAGAAAGTAAATATTATTTTCAGTACACTACAGTAGAAGTAGACATCTTTGCTTAGGAGTCTTATAGCTTGGGATATGTCAATGTCTGCCTGCACCACTGATTTTTATGCATTATTTTCTATGCAGTGTCAAATACTTACACTCATACCGCTAGCTCAAGAAATATCTTCATAAGGTATTCATATCAAATATTATAAATGGATATTATTTCCAACTGTAAAAGGCTTGACTTACAAACCAAGGTCAGTCCTAATCATACACATCAAATGTTTATGAAAGTTTTTAGATTTTAAGCCTTTATTTGATGTTTTTTATGATGCAAAAGAATAAATAAACTTATTGAATACGTTTTAATATACTTCATACAAAGCATTTTTTTCAGTTGAATTAGTACAGCCTTGGATGTGTTGGTGATCAGTAGCATTGATTTTTTTTGCATTTATGCAGTGTCAAACTCTAAATCATTTTCATATTGTCAGAATCATGCAATCTGGTGGATGGTCGTAAAAATGACCATAGGCAAAGGCCAGATTGACATCCAGGTAAAATGAAATACTACTGTTATGCTTTGATGGAAGTGAGACCAAAACTGCAGCTTGACTCGGTTTGAATGGCACACTTTTTGTTGACAGGATGAGAGTCTTGCCATAATTCCTGCTATAGACATGAACACAGCAAAATAATTAAAAAACGGATATTAAAAAGTGTGTAAAATGCACACAACAGTCCCCAAGGGTTAAATGTATCTGAAGTAGTTTAAGATATGGTATTGTATCCCTTCTTTATGGTAAAACGTTTACTGCTTTCAATACATTTGAAAGTTCTCATATTTAAAAGTTGGTTATTATCTCAGGCTCTTATCAGACTCCTCTGTATGATGACACAAGTCTTGAAATAGGCTAATGATTTTTAGAATATTGCCTTTGTTAATTATCAAAATCGTTACATTATTTTGGTATAAGTCAAACAATGATTATATGAATTTAAGTAGTGATGGGAATTTCAAGTCCTCTTAGGGAGCTGGATCATTTGGCCCAGCTTTGTATTGAAAGTTGACTCTTTTGGTTTCCTGATGGCTCTTCACTGGAATCATTTGAGTTTTATATCGTAAGATAGATTTGACAAAATTTGACATTTTATTAATATTTGTGTCATAATTTGCTCAAGTAAATGTTATAATGCTAAAACTCTTAAATTACAAGGATTGCTACTTTGATATTGTTTTGCTTGATGTTTCCAACAAATTTCGTATTATATTTATATCATTTTGTGCAATGTCTGTTCAAGTAGCTGTCACAAGGCCAGACCATTTTTGCCAATGTCAGCTGGTCACGGTACATAAAATATAGGCTGCCAAATGTTTTTGCGCATCAAAAACATAATAGTCAAGGCCTTGTCATAACTAGAAAAGAACTCAACTTGCAGGTGAAACCCAAATGTGCAGGTGTAGTCCTTCATATTGAAGGCATAATGTGCACCTTTGTTCTGTCAAGTTTGACACAAAAAAAAAGCCTCTCAAATGAAAGGGAGCCAGCACTCGTGAAAGAGCTGGCTCTTTTGACCAACTCGTCCACAACCACCACAGCATTATTTTAAATAAGTATCCTGTGTTAGAACATGTCAAACGTCCTTAACAATGCAGTTGTTTTAGTAAAAATACATTAATTTGCTCTAGCTATAAGTACTTTCTTTGTCTGTAGAAAAACCTCCTGGCATCGCAGACATGAATTACTATGGGCCACTACTACCCCTCCCTAACATGGCGCCCGCTTTGACGTATATCTCCCGTGAACAGCAGCGGCCCAGGCAACATCTATGTGTGGATTTCTCTGGCTCCTGCTAACTATCATTAGCTCGACATGACAGCAGAGGCAGCACTTCAGGGGCAGGGCGCTAGCATGTCTGTCTCTTCCCATCTCATGTGTCTCACTACCTGCCAAATAAGATGGCGAGGAGGCCCACACAGCTGACAGTTCAATTTACAAGCTGACTAATCCATTTTCACCTCAGCAAATCCACAACTAAACATGTACCAGGCCTCTTAACAGGCAGGTAGTCAAGTCTGTGAGCATGCAAATCATGTTGCAGCCCGCTCTCAGGTTGGGCTGAGCTGACTGGGACCTGGCTATGTTTGACTGAAACATTACAGCATTCCTGTAACATTACATCCCCTTAACTGAGCTGTTGCGCCATTCATAGTGTCTAGATTTGTCATATCAGTTTAATTCCTAAAGGGAGATGGAGGGTTAAGAGTTAAGAGTGTCAGAGATAGTAAGAACCACAATATTAATGATAGTTATATGGAGGGGACAGTGCATGTTAATGAACAATATTACTACAAAATATAAATGTAACATACCACACTAGTGCCAAATTTCTTTCTGACGTCCTTAGTAGAAGTAATGAAAATATAAACATAATTTCTAAAGAGACAGTTTCCGCGTTTCATGAAAGATTTGCCTTGGTTGATGCATAAAATCCTCACAGTGACCCCACACAAAGTAACATATCACACAATGCTTGTTAATAAATTGTATTGAGTATAAGATCATAAATGCATAGCCTTTTTGCGCTGTCATTTGTATTGGATTTTTAAGAATAAACATGCGAAAGACAAGGACAAAAATACACTTGACATCAGTTGCAGTGGGCCTTACATTGTTAAAAAAAAAAAAGTAAAAAAAAAAAAAAAAAACCTTTGAAACACAAGTACAGGATTGCATCTTATCACCAGTACATTTCTACCAGAGTTTTGAAGACTCTTAGGTGGCAGTCTAAGGGAAAATGACAGTCTCTCCATGAGTCGTATTTTTGTTAACTGTGGTAGTCCTTTCGTCCTTAGATAGTGATTCCTGCAACCACCTCTGTGTAATGGCTTTTTTTTCCCTTGCAACTAGTCGTGCTCTGTGAAGGTATCTATCATTTTCCGTAAACTTTTCTGTAAATTTACCCAAGCATATTGTAATAAAGGAGGAAATAACTTATATTCCAAAAAGTATTCCTAGTTCCTTTACATTCTCCGCCCAATGTAACTCAATTAAGGCTAAAGATGGAAATATGATCTGCCATTGATTTGCCACATTTTTCTCCAACATTCATTCTGACCCTGTGAGCTGAGATCTTATTATATTTTCCAGCAGAATTCATGAAATGATCTTAAATTAGTAGTCTTGGCTTGTCATTCCCAAATGTTACACCAGTCATCCTTGGATATCTCCAGGCCTGAGTCCTTCTTACGTTTCAGCTTTACTCGAGTAGAAGCATAATTTTCTGAAATCTGCAGTCTTTTCTAAATCAGCAACACATTGTCCTTTGCAATATACACACTGGTAAAAATATCAGTCATATAGATGCATGACTTTTAAAGTGCACCATCTATAAGCAGTGCCTCTCAAATGGTGTGGCCATTTGTGACCAAGCAGTCCAGTTCAGTTCAGCTCAGTCCGGCACACAATTTCAGGTGTTTCCACTGTTGGATAAGATGAAAAGTATCCCGAGCTGTCCCACTTTTTGGCACCCTTCTGAATGGGTGCAGAGAGTACCAAACCGTCCCCTAAAGGCGAAGCTAAAAGCATCTGTTGATTGGCCACAAAAATCATCAGTTCTCATGTGACGGCAGCGAAAACCAAAACACACACCTCACCATATTCAAGTAAGTCCTGGATCAAGAGGGATTCGTTAACTGCTGTTGTAAAGAACGTCCACATGAAATAATTCTCCACAGAGTACTGCTGGAAGTTAGACCACTTCACTGTGTCGTGTAGCTGTGACGTCCAGCACTTGTGTGCTCAGTGCGACCCTCTCCTCCCCGCTTACATCCCCGCCCTCAAGTTAGGAACAGCTGGCAGTGGGAAGGCAAACAAGATCAGGGTTAACTGCTCCAAACCATACCGAACTGTTCTGAACCAACCAGACCGCGTGGTGGAAACAAGGCATAGGTGTTCTTGGAAATTTGTTCAACCATTAGCTAGTAGAACAAAGGAACTCCTATTACTTTCATTTATTTTCATATACAGCTACAAGTTCTGTAACTTTTAACAATCTGTATAAAACTCACAAAAGGACAATGTCTTTTGCAGTGAACAGGACTAGAAGGTTTGGAAAGTTAGTACTTTTTACCCCTAATCATAGCCATAATAAACCCATAATATATTGAGTTTTGCGATAGACCCCTGGCAGCCTCTTAGGGCAGACCCAGGAAGACTCTGGTAATAAGAGTGTTAGATTCAGGTCTAAGACTGACAAAGAGATCTTTACTCATTAAACATGAGCATCAGTCAGTTATTTGACAGTTTGATACCAGGCCACTGAGACACTGTTTTTACAAACTAATTCAAAAAATATCTTAAATAACTGAGATGTCACAAGGTTCGGGTACATAACGTAGTGTAATATTTTTTCTGTGAAGAATTTACAACAATGAGGTTAGATCTCAAGCATGTGTTGGCTTAATGTCCAAAAGGAATTTTTTACTGGCACAGTATCAACATATGCCTGAAAAAAATGGCATGAAAGCAATAAAATGATTATTCATCATTTAAACTAAACTTTCCAAGTTGGTTATCTTGAGGTCCAAATGCATTTTGATTTTAGTAGATCTTACAATGAACATTGTTTTCATGAGCATAAGGCTTGGTGCTTTTTTCATCAACGGTATTGATAAACTTGGTGGTGTTTTGCCACAAACATTGACTAAAAATATGTTTTATATGTGATACATTATGTTGCTATGTTATAAAATCTTGAAGCGAGAATTTCAAACTTCAGAAGTTAGAATCAAAATATGCTGATTTGGCTGTATTGCAACAAAAACAGAGCCCTAGGCCACTATCCAAGACTGTCCACATTGTACAAATATGTTTTAGTATCTGAAATTGGAAATCCTCAGAAATAATGCTTTGGACATGGTCAGTTCAATCGAATCATGCATTTATTTATTTATTGCAGCGTTCATCAGTCTGTTAACACGAAGGCTTGGATTCCTTTGCTTGAAGGATGTCAGTGTTCAGGGACGGGCTTTTCCTCGTGCTTAAATCAGTCTATTAATCTTTTTTTTTTTTGTGTTCCAGGTCACAGCAAAGTTTGCCATCATGTTCATCACAGTCCAGTACAACGTGACGCAAGTTCTTGGTGAGCCAAGCAAACTTCTTGACTTGCCTTTATCTTCAGTGACTTTTCATCCTGCAACTTCGTTACCAGTGTTCTGTCTGTGTTTGCATGTTTTTTGTCAGATGAGAAGACAGAGACGGTGAACCTTTACCAGTATGGCCCTAAAGACGTGGCCACTGTGTTCTTCTACCTGCTTATTGCGGTCATCCTTCATGCATTAATACAGGAATACATTCTGGACGTGAGTATATCTACTATAATATTGACTTACATAGTTTCTGTTTTTATCTCTCTCTTTTTGTGTGATGCTGTTGCAGAAGACACCCACAATATAGCTCATAACTTTATTAAAGAGGACTTAGCAGTAGTAATAAAGCAAAGGCGTTTACAGCAAGGCTTTTATCAGTGTTTCAAAGGCTAATTGGTATGACCATATTATAAATGATAACCAGCAGGTGACCAGAAAATAACAAGATAACAAAACTGACACACATGCAGTTTCGCACCGGTGAATGTCATCAACCCTCACAATTCGCCTTCAGTGTATTTCCCTGGTTGCTGCTGCATTCATACTTAGGCTCACCCAGACTTTATCCTGAAAACATACCAAGGGGAGCCACAAGGAAATTACCCTGGTGAAGTCTGAGTGAAAAACTGCTATTCCCGTTCACACTTACGCCTCACCCAGGTTAAGTCAGGACAGGGTTCCCACGCGTCCAGGAAAACCCGGAAAATGATTGACCAATTTTCCAGTCATGGAAAATGATAGAAAAAGTTAAATGTCTTGAAAATAGCTTGAATTGTCCCAGAAAATTATTTATCCTCCCTCTCCTTCTCTCTTCTTTGTTAGTGAATGCAGTTGTGTTAAAAAAAATGTGAACATAGCCTACATGTCTGTTCTCAGCTGTTAAAATTGAGCTGCAGAGTTTCTCAGCCTCTAGCCCCACAGCGCCCCACGTGACGCTGCAAGCCAATCAAATTTGCATGCTCCCCCAGAGCAGTCCCGCTACCCAGTGTTTCCATAAGACTTTGATGCTAGATTTAACAACTTTTCAGACCCCAGTAAGGACTTATTTTTCCCCAAAGATAGCCCAAAACTAGCAACTTTGAGTTCAAGAGTGTTGCTGTATTGTATATTGAATGAGAAGTTTTTATCTCCTCTCTCTGTCTCCTCTGTTGAGTGACGGACACGTCCTGGAAAGGTGCTGGAAAATAATTTCTAGAAAAAGTGGGAACCCTGCAGGTTAATGTCGGTTTCTTTTTGCAAAAGTGAATGGGGTTTTAGATGAAGAAGTGTGGGTGTTTAATAGAATATGTACATTTTATAACGTGTTTTTTGTTTGAACATTGCAAAACAAAACATACAACATGGATTTGACATTTCCGTATACGTTTCCTTCCAAAAGTCCATCTTTTCAACATATTTGTTTCTATTCTTTTCTTTTTTCTTATCTTACACTCCAGCTGCAGTGATATTAGTCCTTTCTTGTACATACATTGTGCACATACAGGTCATCATTAACCAGTATTGGTATAATTAACACAAAACATAACGGAAGAGGATCTGCATTATCAAAAATAAATATGATAACAAAAAAATATTAGTACATATATTCCTATATATGGGAATATTAAAAAAAGATGTCTCTAACCTGTTTTTGAGCTGATGACAGTCGTAGCTCCTCAAAGCCATCTTACTGTCCCCATCTGCACCCACATCTGTTATAGTTTTTGGGGTATGTGCGGCCAGATGTAAATCCTCAGCACAAGACCCATGTGAAGGGGCGTGTCTTAATGTGTGATGTCATAATGGTCGTGCAGTCACTGCAACCTTGCAGATGCGTCAAGATTAAAACAGCCTTAATACATCCAATTTTCAAAATAGTGCAATTTTGACACTGTCTTTGAAAATCCCCTGTTTCTTTAAACTGTATGGATTTTTACTGGTGTAAACTGCAGAGGGAGGATAGATCAAACCTGGCACCCTAGATGGGCTGTTAAACATATTTCTATAGCCTATCTGGGAAAGAGCCCATAGAAAGTGTTTGTGAATGGGCAGAACCAAAACATATCTGGCAAATGATTGGACAGTCATTCTGTCAGTCACATTCATAACGGTCCAACCACATACTGTAGCTGGCAGATAAAACTGCTACTGAAGCTGTTAGCATCGATGCTAGTCTCTGTCCAAGTAGTCACTTCTGGCTGTCGTCTCACTCATAGCCCACCTCTTCCTGTTCCAAAGGACGCTGATTGTGCTGTCCCGCTGTGGGATCCCAATGAATCAGGCAGAAACATCTGCACGGTGACGTTAGGATAGATTGTCAATCAGTTAACCACACTGACTTTAAATGACAAAGAGTGGTGCTCTTACCTGCCTCAATTAGCTTGCTTCTTCATCATTAAGTTCAAGATATCTTTGTGAAGCTGTCTAACTTTTATCTGGATGAAGTTGAATCCCTGTCCTTCATTTCCCTCCTAAATGTTTTCCAGGAAGTTGATTGAATGTTTATTGTTTGCTTGTATATTTAAAATGACACCAAATGCCCAAAATAATAAGTTGTTGATGCACAAACCCATGAATTGTAGAGCCAAAGGAATAACATACTCTGTCATGGAAGCATCTGTAAAAAATAAAGTCTGTTTTCAGTGCCCGAAAAATAGGAAATTCAATCTCTGCCTTCCTTCTTTATCATTTTTGTAGTTTTTCATATCTTAAGTTACAAAGAATTCCTGGTATTGTCTCTGTTCTGCTTCATGATTGGAGCTCTGGAGAGCCTTCTGTGGGTAATCAGTTCCAAACCTTCCAGCTGTTTTACAAGAATAATGACTGAATCATTGCTCATCTCTTTTCTTTATTCTTTTGACTTTCATGTGATAAATTCCCAGAGTGTGCGCATCAAAAGTTTAAGGTATTTTTAAACACTTGTATTCCAAAAATAAAGCATCTTTGAGTGGACAACGCTCACCAGGGCAGATTCTTTCTGAAACATATCTGTCTTTGAAGAACAGGATTCCAGTGTCTCATGTCTGTCTTCAGACAATAACTGTGTCTTTGTGATCATTGAAACAAGTTCTGTCAGGCTGGTGAAGATTTTCTAATGTGCAGTTCAAAGTTGAGGGAAGAAACATTCAATGTATCCTTAAAATAGTTTGTCTTTATTGTCTTTATTCTGCAAGAAGCTGTGAAATGTGACATGAATAGCCAGCTATGTAAGGCAGGCTTTACTTCTAATCCAGAAGTGTGTGTTTTATTTCAGAAAATGAACAGGAGGCTGCATCTGTCTAAAACCAAACACAGCAAGTTCAACGAATCGGGGCAGCTCGCAGCGTTCTACCTGTTCTCCTTCATCTGGGGCTGCAGCATCCTCACTGCGGTATGAAGGCTACAGCCTACAGAGACACAATGTCCCAGAATGCATTAGGCTTTATCTTATTCTGTGCCTCTTTTTTTGGCAGGAGGACTTTGCCACAAATCCTACTTTCCTATGGGAGGGTTACCCACACACTCACATGGTGTAAGTAAGATTTAGTTGTTGATTATGTGCAGCTAAATAATCAATCACAGAAAATTCCAAACACATCTTTTTACCAAGGACTATTTCATTCCTTAACTGCTTTTGTAGACTTTTAACTGACTTTGGACTTGTGTTTTTTGTCACATAATGTTCACAATTCAAATTTAATAGCTTACTGATCGGTCATACATTACATGAAGAGTGTTAGGGCAGCGGGGTGCATGGTGGCACAGCAGGTAGTGCACATGCCTCACACTAAGAAGGTTGCTGCCTCGATCCCGTCGTCTGTCAGAGCCTTTCTGTGTAGAGTTAGCATGTTCTTCCTGTGCATGCATGGGTTCTGCCTGAGCACAGACCAAAAACATGCTCACTAGGTTGATTGGTGACTCCAAGTTGCCCCTAGGTCTGAGTGCGAGAGTGAATGGTTGTGTGTCTCTCTATTCGGCGGCCTGTTAAGGGTGTACCTCGCCTCTTGTCCAATGTCACCCTGAATAGGCTCCAGGCCCCGGGACGCCAAAAGGGATAAGCAGAATAGATCACGGATAGATGGATGGATGGTGTTAGGGCAAGGTGGCAGAAAGCAATAATGAAGCAGGAAGAAGAGGAGACTTCAAGGATTAATGTTGACAGATGATTTTAAGAATAAAAATGAAATGTCAAGAACAAAGTCAGAACTCTTTTTCACCCTCACTCCTTCAATGTTGACTTTTTTTCCTGACATTTCAACTTTTTCTTGTTATTGTGTATCAACTCAATTTTGTCATTGTATCCCCTTTGTTGACATTTTGACTCCATTCTCAGCATTCCAAATATTTTTACAAATCCCATATTAAAATCACCTTCCTCCCCCCCATTTTACTTTCCCCTGCCTGACCCTAAGCCTCATCCATTTATTTTGGATGTAACTTAAAAATGTTATTTAACTTTTGGCTTCTTGTACATGTCCCAGTATTTGAAAAAGAGGTCAGATTAAATTTTAATTTAAGTTCTGTCCATGCTGAAATAACACCCAGGTCTAACCTTTACACAACTTTCCTTCTCTCAAGTTTTCAGGTCAAGTTCTTCTACATTTGCCAAATCGCCTATTGGCTCCATGCACTCCCAGAGCTGTACTTTCAAAAAGTACGAAAGGTGAGTGTCATTTAAAAAATACTCTGCAGGATTTTTGAAGTTGTACCAGGTAGGCAGAGCAGCACGTTTCTTGTGTTTTACATTCGTATTGTGCAAACACTAATTCCAATGAAGTTGGGACATTGTGTTAAACATAAATAAAAACAGAATGCAATACTTTGCTAATCCTTTTAGACATGTATTCAATTGAATACAAAACAAAGACATGATATTTAATGTTCAAACGGAACACTTAATTGTTTTTTTGCAAATATTCACTCATTTTGAATTTTGAATGGCGTGAAACTCTGTGTCACATTGCCTTTCCTTTTAACAACACTCAATAAGCATTTGGGAACCAAGGTCATTAATTGTCGAAGCTTTGTTGGTGGATTCTTTCACATTCTTGCTTGATTTCTGACCTCAGTAGCTCAACAGTCTGGGGTCTTTTTTGTCGTATTGTGCGGTTCATAATGTGCCACACATTTTCAATGTGAGACAGGTCTGAACTGCAGACAGACGGTGTCCTGCCTGCAGTCTTCCACTATGAAGCCACGTAACAGGTGCAAAATGTGGCTTGGCATAGTCATGCTGAAATAAGCAGGGACGTCCCAGACAAAGACATTGCTTACATGGCAGCATATATTACTTTAAAACTTGTATGTATTGTTTAGCATTAATAGTGCCTTCACAGATATGCAAGATACCCATGCCAGGGGCACTAACACACCCCCATACCATCACAGATGATCACCATTCAGAATGTAGTTTTTTCATGCTGAAATATAAAACTGAGAACCTCACAATTTTTTTGTCAAACAGTGGGACACTTGCCACATCAGTTATTATGTTAGAGAGGGTGGAATTAAATTTTGGGGTGCCTCAGCCCCTCTAAAAATGGCCTTAAACATGGATGGGAGACTTCAGTTCACTAGAGAGCCACATTAATATCCACACAGTTGGAGGGCAACACTACAAATTGCAAGGCACTCATAATTTAACATTTATCCTTTGTTAAATAAGCAAAAGGGACACATACAGAATGGCTTTTCTACCAACATTTATATTTTAATCTAAAATGCAAATAGTAAGACCTGCTAAACATAGAATTCAGGCAATTTAAAGCTACTTTTTAAATATAGTAAGTGTAGTATTTACTGTTTTATCTATTATATTGCACCTGCATGTCCTTTTTTGTTTTAAAAAAAAACATCAGGCTATGCATATACAAGATTTTTCAGGAAACAAAATGTAAATTACACTTTTAATTTTACGACAATAACTTAATATATTCCAATAATAGAAGACAATTTTGGAGATATTTTAATTTTTAATATTTTTCAGTGCAGATTCTTCTTTTTTCCATGTTCATAGTTTATTAATATTGGAAATTAACTTGTGGACCGCACTGAACTATAGGAAGGGCTGCATGTGGCCCCTGGGCTCAGTTTTACTCATCCCTGGTCTAAAATCACCTGTGCTGGATGATACTGATATACTTATGTTGCAGTTTTTCTACATAAGAATTAAGAAATGTCCTATACTAAAGAGACTAATATTAAGAGGCAGTGACTTGTTATTGTGTACTGTATATGTGTGTGGCTATTTTGTGGGAACATGGTGCATGCAAACACTTTTTCAGAATAAATTTGGGCCAACTGGATGGAGAAGTAAAATTGCTGTAGTTAAGAAAATGCATCCAAGCGCCAAGGCTAAGAGCTGGATAATGAGCTGAGAGGTTAAACTTGCATCTTTGAAATGGTATAATTTTGTTTCAAGAATTTGCCATCACACATTTAGTAAAATGACTTTGACGTGAAATTTATTCTGAAATGCTCAATTTCTGGAGTAAAAATATCTATAAGTCTCATAATGAAGTGCTTTGTCATAGCTTCCCAGCTAACTTTACTGCAGTGTGCTGATGTTGCTCTCCCTCTTTATTTCGTTTCTTCAGGAAGACATCCCCCGACAGCTCTACTACATTTGCCTTTATGTTGTCCACATCACCGGTGCCTATGTCTTAAAGTAAGTTGAATTATGTCTTTTTTCTTTTAGTGGATACTATGATTAAAAAAATATCTTTCTCTAAAAGAAACAAGATAGTGTTTGTTTTTCCTGGTTCTCACAAACACAGTGGAACTCGATTGTATGATATCAAACAGGAATGGCAACTTTGGTTTCACAAAGGGTAGCATTAATACTATTCTCACTACCAGAGGACCAAATAATTCAAATATTTAGAGGATGTTCAACAAGACATTTAAAATAGTTTATGACTTAACAGAAAAAAGGAAGATAGACTGTCTTAAGGACATGAAATCTATTTTAAGTTTAAAACATTATTGCAAAAAGTGGTGCCCGTGCAATGTACACATTATTTACCAGAAAATTTCAGTTTTTAAATATATGTATATAAAGCCTTTATAAAGAGTTCTCTTTAAAAATGTATAGGAAAAAAGTAGTTGTATTTAGCGTTGCAAAATTCCGGATATCTTCAAAGCTGGAAACTTTATATGGGAATTCACAGGAATTTATTTGAGTTCATGGGAATAAAACTGGAATGTACCAAATTGAAGGTTGGCCCTTAACCGGAGTTTTAAATGTAGCTTGAGAAAATATATTTTAGGGTAAACTTGATTAAAACAACAATCTTTCCTGTAAGTATATTGAGAATATCTTTGTTATTCTTAAATTGCATGCACATAGCACTGGAGTTGTTCCGATTCCGATATCAGTATCGGAAATTGCTCCGATACTGCTGAAAATGCTGGTATCGGTATCAGCGACTACTGGAGTCCAGGCACCATCCGATACCACGTAATTTATTAAATAAGTAATCTATTTTCTGTTTAGCACCTATTTTTTCATACTGTTCAATTTAAATGCCTTCATTTTACAATATTGTGGCTGCACTTTAATTTAAAAAAATATATTCTTAGATTTATTTATCTAAGTTGCTGTTGCACTACTGCCTTTATACTGTTGTATTTAAATGCCTTTTTTATTTAAAAATATTGTGGCTGCACTTTAACTTTTTAAATAATTATTCCTAGATTTATTATATCAAATTGCATTTTCACTACTGTTTTTTATACTGTTTTATTTAAAAATAAATTTTAAAATATATGGCTTGAATTTGCTGTATTTATTCATGTTTTACAAAGGGTTTAACCTGAGCCAAGCCTTACCACAGTGATAATCATATCACAGTCATGTAGGTGTATTTTGATATTTTTTTTTATAACATACTGGTGTCGGATCGGTACTTGGTATCGGCCGTCACCCACAGCACAAGTATCGGTATCGGTATCAAGAGGGAAAAAATGGTATTGGAGCATCTCTACATAGCACACTGCTTACTGCAGGAGTATTGAGGCCACACTCCAGCTGAAGTGAAGTTAAAATTGATTATTCAATAAAATAATTAAAACTTGTTGAAGTTGAATGAACTTGATTAAATTCACTGGACATTTTACTCCCTTTTGCACATCTAGTAGTTTTTAAAGATAATTAGTTATAAAAATAATAGCTGGAAACCCCAGAAATAAAGACAAATTCAAAATGTAACTCACTTGATACATTTGATCTTTGAGCATAATGTGTAGAAACTCTATTGGAGTACTTTATGATTTGTTCTTGTGCACTTTGAGATTTGTTTTCAAATGTAAAGTGCATTATAAATAAAATCTATTATTATTATTATTATTCATGAGACATTTATATATTTCTTCTTCATGTTTACTTTTTTCAAACAACTTTTTTTTAATTCCTTATTTTTCAGTTCTGAAATATATGTGAAAAAGCAACCAAGTTTCCTCTGCAATTCAGTCTTTTCTTTTTCTTATTTAAGTATAAAGAACTAAATTCAACCTGGGAGAGGTAAAGCGTGCACATAAAGTCAACCAAAAATATGACATAAATAGTCTCGAGAGGCAGAAAGGTAGAGAAAAAAAAACAAAAAACTAAACACAACCTCATTGCAGTTTGCTAGGATTATATAACACCATTATTTCCTTAGATCGTCACCTCCACAAAATCTGTCTGAAGGGGTTTGACACATTTAACCCAGTTGGCCCACAGTTTAACAAAAACATATTTTTGCAGACATAAACAAAAAAGTAATTCTTTCCATCGTATAATTATCATTTACAATTTTAATCAATTCTTGTATTGTGAAGGGTTCAGGAAGTAAGCACTATTTAGTAATAGCTTTCTTCAGGCAGAGGACAGCATGATGAAAATGTCTTTATTTCTATTTTTTATACATATCTTAAATGGAAATTGACTTGGGGGCCACATTAAGAGCGGTGGAGGGCCGCACATGGCCCCTCAGGCCGCCATTGCCATCCCTGATATAGACATTGAAACGTAAATAAGTGTGTGATTATGCTGGAGGGGCTTTCACTAACTTAGACCTGTTTAATCCTGGTGCAGTAGATTTTTGGTTTAAGCTCCTTTAATGTATTTTTTCCCAACTCATCCTTTAAGAAGTGAATCATTAATTGTTTATGTCTCCATGTTCAGTCCTATAAGGAGAGAGGCTTGTCTTTCCTTGTTTTTTCTCCTTGTCTGTAGTTGGTCTTTGTTCCTTCATTCTGTCTCTCTCCACTCTCCGTGTCCTGTCATGTTTAGCCTCCACCGACTGGGCCTGGTGCTGCTGGTCCCTCACTACCTGGTGGAGCTGCTGTTCCACGCTTCACGCCTCTTTTACTTCAGTGATGAGAACAAGCAGAAAGGGTATTTCCTTCACTCAAAAAATACTCATGTCGAAGTTGTCTTGGCTGGTGTTAAGTGTGGTTCTTGTTTTCTCTCCTGATCTGAACAAATTCTTCATGATATGATGTCTGGTCTTGTTTCCAGCTTCACTCTTTGGGCTCTGCTTTTCGTCATCGCCCGTCTCCTCACCCTCACACTGTCAGTGCTGACGTTTGGCTTTGGGTTACCCCGCACAGACAACCAGGGCTTTTCTTTAGCAGACGGAAACTTTAATGTCCTCACAATAAGGTAAGTGGTGATCACGGCATGAAGCTGTTATGACCGTACACTTACAGGCCATGGACACCCACTCAGGGGTTTGATTACTGTGGCTGATTAGACCAGGAGAGGCTATGGAGAGAGTTTATGATGATATTAAATCAAACCATCACTTAAAACACAACAGGTCGACAAATCCTCCTACCATGACACGTTCTACTGATTTCACAGGGTTGTAGAGTCACACTAGAGAACCTACCCACACCCTCACAATCCTGAGAGGGGGTCCATTTGAGAGCTTTTACTAACACCTGTCTGGGTGTCCAGAGCCTTTAAACATGCAGAAGGCCAAAGTTTTGTTTTCCGTTTTGTAAGTTAAAGCTCATCTTTTGTTTGTATTAACTTGCTTCCTCCCCTCCCTTCAGGATGACTTGTCTGGCAGCGATCTGCCTCACACAGGCTTGGATGATGTGGAAATTCATAAACTTCCAGTTGAAAAAGTGGAGGGAGCACAGTCAGAACCAAGCGTCAAAGAGGAAGGTGGTCAGTCCAAAGAGTAAACCTCACAAAAGAGAGCCCACAAGGGGTAAGTGAGCTCTGTGAAGAACTTCAAATCTCTGTTGCACTAAATCAGTTTATCTTATTATAAAAGTCTGTTTACTGACATTGAACAACATGTTCATTATTTGAACCCAGACTGGATTATAGATTCTTTTTAAAATGAAGGCCTTTGGTCAGGGCTGGGCAATAAATCAATTAAATCAACTGACTTTCATTTTTGGTTGCATAAGATTTAAAAAAAAAAAAAAAAAGTTTTTTCCTTGATTTACTCGGTCAGTTATTTTTCCCCTCTTGATTCCTGGAAGTAAAACTCTTTTCTTGTGTCTTTCCAACACAGACACAGTAACATTTTATAAGATGTGGCTTTGTTTCGTCCTTTTCACATCCTTTTTACTTTTTCTTACTGTTTTTATTTCGGTCCTCATGGTCTCATTTTACGTTGCATGGTTCTTGTATTGTCTGGGTTCTTACGACAAAACGTGTTTTTCTGTAACAGTGCCTTGATTTAAACTGGGCTTTTTGTTTTGTTTTTTGTTTTAATTTCTTTTTGTGCTCTTGTGATTGCTGTCTGTATGTTCTTGTCTGATTGTCAAAGCACTTTGTAAACCACTGTTTTTAAAAAGTGCTATACAAATAAAGTCATTATTATTATTATTAATATTATTATTATTGTTTGAAGATAAAAATACTAGAAAAAAAATCATGATTTTCACAGTAGTATGCCTTGCCTTTTTAAACGTAGTATTTGGTATTTAACAAAAATGAAAACAAAAAGAGAATGCCACATTAATATATTGTGAAAAAAGTGCAGCTTTCAGCTTCAATGCAGACAAACCAAGTTAAGTATCTTAGATAATAAAATAACGGCATGCACTTAAATTCTTAGAGAAAATTTACTTTAGTTTTGTGACATGTCTTAAAGGATAAGTTTGTTTTTTTGACACCTGGACCTTATTTTTAGGATTAAATACGCTCGTAGACTCACCCAGACAATTTTGGCGGAGCTCGGAGCCGTTTTCGAGCAATTTAGATCCATCTGACGGCGTTTTTCTCTCATGCCATAGTAGCAGATGGGGCCAGAAATCGAAGCCCCTAAATTAGACATTATCTGCTGCGAAACTCGCTCATTTCAGCTACATTTTATAAATGAATGGCTAGTGTTATCACCATGTCAGCTCAACTTCGTTGTTATGGTCATCCGGGGCTTTACAAGGATGGGTAACTTTTGGTGATGTCATAGACAAGCACATGAGTAGAGCCACTGTTGTTGCTAGGCTACACGGCTACACGGCTACTTTTGTGCAACATGGCGGAATATTTATCCGATGTAGAAGTGTCTGACGACGACTTTGAGTATAATGGATGCCCGTATCGTTTTGAGCCAGAATATACCGACGAGGAGCTATTTGAAAGGAGGATGCAGAGGGAAAGAGCCGAACAGCTGGCCAGAGAACAAGCATCCACTGCACGTCCACGAATGGGGGCTAACTGGTGGTGTTGTTGTGGACATTGCACGGCAATGGCAACAGAGGAGGAGTGAGTTTTGCAGCAGATAATGTCTAATTTAGGGGCTTCGATTTCTGGCCCCATCTGCTACTATGGCATGAGAGAAAAACGCCGTCGGATGGATCTAAATTGCTCGAAAACGGCTCTGAGCTCCGCCAAAATTGTCTGGGTGAGTCTACGAGCGTATTTAATCCTAAAAATAAGGTCCAGGTGTCAAAAAACGAACTTATCCTTTAATAAAATTAAGGCAGAACGTGTTTTATGTCATTTCTGTGTCGTATGGATTTGTTTTTCTTTGAGAGGGAAAAAAATGTTAAATTGGCAGATCAGGTTTTGATTTCCAGAGAAAATTAGGGATTTTACATTTAGGCGTTATCGCCCTGCACTACCCTCAGTTATTAAAGAAAAGGATTAGAAGAAATTTCTTTGAATAAGTAGTTTTTTACTGTGCAGATTCTATTCTTAACTGTAAAGAAAAAAGACTTTCCTGCCATTTCAAGAGCTCTCTTTAATGAATTTTAAAATAAAATATCTTCTATTTAAACATTGTTTCCTCAGAGACAATCCAGGCAAAGTGCTTTACATGAAAGATCTTTTTTCTCAAATTACACAAGTTGTTCAAAACTTTTACACTTATGCCCATAAAACACAATGTAAAGTGTAAAGAATGATAATCAAAAAATAAAAACTTCAGCTGAAGTTTGTTGGTTTTGCTTAAATCTCCACAAGTTCACACATTCTGCACATAAGTGAAGCAGTTACTGTTTATACAGCTGTAATTATCAGAACAGATTTTACTTCATTTGATACTAGGGCCGGCCAGTTAATAGCATTTTTTTTAAAATCAGTATCATGATATGAGCCATTACAGTAAACGCATCACAAAAGTCTGAATTCATTGCAATAAATTAAAAAAAAAAACGTTTTTAATGTAGCCAAGCAGTGTTTCTGTAGGTGTGCTATGATGACCCTGCGTTGACACCTTCTGTTGCTATTCAGTGAAATTAAAGCTGGCTGTAAGCTAACTTCAGATTTATTTTGACCAATTCCCAGGAGGAAAACATTTTCTTGGATTTCTTAAAGATTCAGATGAAGCATGTTGTAACCACAAGTGTGTAAAGCAAAGAATGGCAGAAGCTAAGAAACTAAGTTAAAGCTTTTAAAGGGATAGTTTAAGATTTTTGAAGTGGGTTGTGTGAGGTACTTGGTGTGAGCCTGAATGTGTGCCACAGTGTCACAGCTCAGTTCCCTCTCTTTTCAGAAAAACTTATGACAGAATTCTATACATTGGTGAACATGGTCCCACCGTCCCTGTGTGCTTGAAAGAATATTGAGAGAAAAATTGTGGGAGTTTATTATAACAAACAGTTAACATCTACTGCTACCAAGCTGCTTTTATGCGGCAGTATATTGAGACAAAGCACAGCATACGTGTCCTTTTATCACAGTTAATATCACAATTGCAATATTGAACTGTTATTGTACAACCCATATTTTTCGTATAATGTTAAGGCCGATCAGTCGATACCATTAATTTGCTCTTAACCAAATATCTGTCTCTACACTTGATTATTTTGATTTTTTTTTTCTTGTTGATCACTAATATTGATATGAAATGTTTCTGTTCACTCTTCAGGAGGTTCTGCCAATGGGGTTGTGAAGTCTGAAGATAAAACATCGCCGCGGGCACGAAAAGCCAAAGCTTCATAGAAATGGAAGAAATAAGAGGAGGAAAAAAAACTGAGTGAGGGAGTTCTGACAATGTGACATGACGTCTTTTCACAACTTCAGATTTTGTCTACCACTCTCTAAACAGATGCTTAAGCGCACTAAGAAACCTTACGTAACTGTCCCTTTGCAGTTGAAGCTCCTTTTTAAGAAAAAGGTTCAGCGATACTGTCGGATGGAAACGTTTATTAATGATTTGGGTCGTCTGCAGATGGGACGTTTGCAGGACGAAGGTGGTTTTGATGCTTTAACAGGATAGTTTTTGCTCTTCAAAGTGTCCTTTTGTGTTAAACTGGCTGGGTACTTTTAAGCTTGGGTTATTGACGGATCACTTCACCTCACTGTACCGTAAAAAAAAAAAAAAAGAAGCAGATTCTGATTCAGGGCGACTTAATATAAAGTGTTAAAGTACAGATTAGCTGTACAGGATGTTATTTTAAGTTTGGCCTTACTCAGTTAAACTCAAGCCTTTCTTGCTCTGCTGTTGTCTTGAATAGATCCTAAATTATCTGCTCCAGAGGAAAACTTGTGCTGTTTAGATATTCAGAATAGCTGCAGCTAGAAAACTGAAGCTTGTATTAACTCCTCGATCATTTACTGCCATTATGTGACAGCCTCTGCCTTTGAAATCCTTCGTTACGGGATGGAGGCGCTTTTGTGTTCGTTTGTATCACAAGCCTGGTTTCGTGGGCTCGTCCAGGTTTAAAAACTCACCAAGAGGAAGCTGTACTGTAACCTGTGATGCTGTACTGTATGCACACAGTCCACTCATTATTACGGCATGATGGGAAAGCTAGAAACTGTCCAAGGCTTTGTTGAAGTCCTATATATGACAATGTCAATGCATGATGGTTTAAGGCTAAAGATTATACAGCTAGCTCCTACTTATGCTGTTGAGCTTGCATCTCTCTCTCTCACACACACACACACACCCCCACACATACACACACACACACACACACACACACACACACACAAGCATTCAGTGGCCTTTTACAACTGCTGCAAGAGTTTTTTGAGTTATTTATTTTTGCCATAAACTCCAAAAAGATCTTATTTTCTATGCTTTGAGAAGCTATAACCAGCAAACATGGCGGTAAATAGCAACAATTAATCCAAACAATACAATCTTTCTACAAGTGTCCTTAAAACGTCGCTGGTTTGTATCACTCGTTCTGCTCGTGTCGCGTTGTGTTTGCCTTCTCTGTTTGCTCTCTTATTCTTGGGTGTCAGGGAGAGAAGCTCTCCGCCACTTGCCCTAAAAGTAACATCCCATGATGCAATGGGAGGTGTGTTTGTAAAGGGGAGGTGTGTTTGTATGCCTGTGCACTTAACTCTCGTGTGTGGACAGTATTGTTTTTGCCTACTGTGTATGTGGATTAACTGGGCGTGGATGATGGCCATGATGACAGCGATGTTTATTGCTTGTCTCGTAAAAAGACAAAAAAAAATATAGCCTGCGTGCAGAGCATGAAATGTGACAATCTGTTTATTGACTCCCGCCCTTTTCTGTTGAACTCCTCCGTTGTTTCTGGTTTATTTTTTCACCTTGGTTCGGCCCGTCTCAGCTCCCACTGCACCTCCGTGTGTTTGACACTTGAGTTGTGGATCGGTGTTTGTTCGATAGGTTACTAAATGCTTCTGTGCTCAATGTCTTCGCCCCTCAGATGACCTTTCTTGAGTGAGAGAGATTCTGCAGTTTCTGTTCGCCAAATGTGGCATGATCTGTCCTCCACGCTTCAACTTTTCAATGATTTTGACACTGATAGAGAGTAAATGCTTTGAACAATGGCTGTCACAATATCAGAATTTTAAACTAAATGTAACATGAGACAAAAGATCTGTTTTAAGATTTGATAAAGGCATGCACAATACTGAGTTTTCACACTAGTTTTTGCTGATATTTGCATGAAAAAAATATATAACACCAAGTCTCTCATTAGACATGATCTTTAGGTTTTAATGGAAATTAAAGATGCCATTATAAAGCAGTCATGATCATTATCTGCCAATTTTTGTTTAAAAAAAAAAAAAATAATAATTAATAGTTTTACTCAGTCTGTCATCAATTTTGTTCATTCCCATGAATAAAACTAATAATAATATTGTGTAAATCAGATGTCCTTACTGTAGGATACTTTTTGTACAGCATTATTGAGCAAAAACTTAACCAGTTGTCTAAACAAAACATAGATATTGTTTTTAGCTGATCTTCATAATAGGTGATTGTAATGGCTGAGAAAAGCCAATCCCTTAAAGATATTTAGAAATTGAAGAAATTAATTATTTGGTTGAAATGTTGATTGAAAGAAAGATGTGCTTATAAGACCTTATAATGTAGAGGATTGTTGTATATTCCTACATAAGGCTGATATTTGATTTATATTTATCACTGATATGTATGGACGAAAAATCAGCTGTAGATAATTCAGATGGTAGAAATTTCATATCTGCCGATACCAATCAAGGTTCCAAACTTTTTTCTGTCAGTATCTGACAATACCTTTCAGCATGTCTAATAAGATTTTATTGACCCCCCACATTTGTCTGGTACTTTATATTGTAACTTGAAAGAGATTTAAACAATGTTTCCTAAAATCTTTTGCGGTGAAGATGGACGCCCTAATTCCTGCTGGAGGCTTTAAAAATTGCCGAAAAACTCCTGCACACTGTTCAGATTGCACAAATACACTGGCAACATAATCTTGAACATGAATAAAGTCCTATATTAGAAAAATGCAATTTTATACATTTTGACAACCTGTCGTTTGACTTTATTGGGCCACACTTTTAAAGATAAGAAACACCACTTAAGTTTACTCCAACAAGTGCTCCTTATTGAAGGATTTACCTAGTTTCTGATGAAATACTTTTTAACTGCACGTACAGAAATTAATAAGTCTTCGTTTTTTTTACACTGATTGTATGAAGAGTTTAACATGTTCAGTCCCACCCCCTTTTTAAGCCTTCTGCTCGAAACTCACAAGGTCTATTTGAATAATTTTGGTGTCATAATGAAAGTAACACTTGAGAGATTTGTCCAGATGTGTAATTAACAGTATATGTGTTACTGGGACAGTAAATGAAGATAGAAGTCAGAATAATCTGAAAATTTAATCCTCGCCTTAAACAAGAACAATTTTTTTATTGTGAATATCTCTTAGAAATGATGCTGGAGTGGCTGTAAAACTCTAAAAATGAATAATAAAATATGTTTACATCATCTCTGCGAAGGATTATTGTTATGAAGTGCTGCAGAGCGAAATTAAAGAGGTTTTATAACAATGTGGTCAGGCGAGGATTTTGAAACAGCGCATATTGGAGCCAAAGGTCAAAAATATATGTATTTTGTCAAATAAAAGCCAACATGACTACAGTCATGAAGGCACAGTTCGCTGCTTTGTGCTGTCGTGTTGAGGAGCTTTTCTCCTGAGAGGTTAAAGCTTCTAAAAATGGCAAATTAGTAGTTATTTTACTAGTTGACTGAGGAGTCATTCAATAAAAATATTGAAGGTAGTTTGAAATAATTGTTTGTAGTCACGGATACGATCACCTGTGGTTGATCAAAAATTAAAAAATGACACTGTATTAAACCCTGTGTTAAAATCCTCCCTGAAACCAGCAGGACAAGAGCTAAAGTCTGGTTGATAACATTATAATAACATTCACTTGATTAAAATGACTTTCAACAAACATTTAAACTTAACGTGTGTAAATGTGATGTCAGGAAAAGCCAAAATTAGGTTTCGTCTGAGAACTTGCATTAATATAGTTGGTTGACACAGAGATGTTTGTTTTCTTAGGAATTTAAAGTAATAACTTCAGATTTCTAATGTAATTAGTTCATTTTCAAAGATTTGTTGCCTTTTATTTGTTCGATTTGCACTGTTATTCTGATTGGATTTGCTGAATATTTTTTCAGTCTATTAATAGCTTATACAAAATAACACATGTGATTAATGACTCGTCACAGTGTGTAGGTCAGTTGTGTTTGATTTGGACATCTCCTGTTCAAGGGCTGGTCAGTATAGCAACTATTTGGCAAAGGTAAAGACACTGTCTATGTGACATGTCCAAATGTAACTTCCAGGGGGGAAAAAAAATCAGGTTTTGGCGAGAAATATAAATAATTACAGATGAATGAAGGTGCAGTTTTTCTTTTTTCACTGACATTTATAATAGTTTTGTTAAAAAACAGAGCTGAATAACTATGCCAGAATCAATAACCATACTATAATAACATGAAAATATCAATAGCAGTAATAATGAGGACTGGGATTATTAAGGTGAATCAATAAAAGAATCAAAATCAATAAAAATGAACTATACCATCCCAAATTGTAGATACAACTCACAGTAACTTTTTATTGTCCAGTATTACTTAATATCACTGTCTGTAGCTTGTGACGCCTACCCTGCATCAGAGGTGAGAGGCATGTAAAATAACTATATCAAAGTATTTAATCATCAATCTGCTGCAAATTCTGCTGCTCTAGTTTGTTTTTGTTAGTCGTAGAGAGAGATTAGTACGCGATTCATGCAGTTTCATAATCAGTGAAAACCCCCCACAGGAGCTTTAAAGTTCTGGTATTGTGACGGTCTGATTTTATTGGGATTTTTGGCGGTCTTCAAAGCTTTTGTTTGACAGTGTTAGAGGAGAAAAAGAGAAGCAGAGGACTTTTGTACCAGCCTGTTATTAAACTGTCTCAGATGTAAAAGAGAAGAAAGCTAACTTAACCCTACACTGTACTAAAATATGTGTCAGATTTTTAAACTATTTTTATAGAGGGGGGGGATTCACTGTTGTTCAGTACACACGTGCTAATAATTGTTTTGCATCCATATGAGTTGATATGAATTGTTTGTTTTTCTATGAGAATGAAGCTTGCTGAACTGTTAGCTCGGGTGTTCATCGTGGTATGAGTGTTAAAATTTACTTAGCCTTATGGTTTATTTAACGTCTTCGCCTTATTAGAGCAAAATGGACTTAATTGTAGCACAATGTTCTCTGAACAGCATGCTGCAGGCCTCTACTGCAGCTCTCACATCTACAAGCCTCTGTTCCAAAATAGTAGAGACGTGGTGTACAATGGGAATTGAAACAGAGAATTATTAGCAAACCAACATTTAAGTTAATACAGCAAGGACAAGACAAGTCGAGTTTAAACTGACAAACTTTATTGTTGTTTTAGAAATATACTCTCATTCTGATTCAAATGCCTGCAGCAAAAGCGTTTTACCACTCTTCCCTCACCTTATCCTTTAATAACACTCTGTCAGCATCTGTGGACTGACATTAATTGTTTAAGTATAACAAGTGAAATTCTTTCCCATCCTTGCTTGATGTGCTCTTTAAGTTTTTCAGTAGTGCAGGGTTTCTGTCATATTGTCTTATTTGAACTTCAAAACTTTCCAGTTTTGGTCCCACTGTCCCGATAGTAACTTTAATCACTCCCAAAAGAAAGGCAAAAATACTCATATTTTATGAAATTACATTTTTTATTTGCTCTTATTTTGTTTCATCAGTATCCTTTAAACTTAACTTTCTGTTTTTGCTTTTTTAAGACATTTTCAGAATACTGGTGAGGTTTCCACCCAATGACTAGACTTCCAATAAAGAAACCCAAAACAACGAGGTTTGTCAGTTGAACATTGAATATCTTGTCTATTTGCTTAAGTTACATTCGGGATGCACATTATTGGATTTTGGAGGACAACCTAGTGCTGCGATATCCAAACTTAATTCACCAAAATATGCAAGGCTCAGATGGTTTGGTGAGGACTTCAAACAGCTGTGTTTTGACCAGTGATCATCACATGATGGCCCAGGGGGCCACATCAGGCCCCTAAAGCTTTCCATCCGTCCCTCTGAGGGTTATCAAATTCAGAAAATGTGCATAGCATTTGAAACTGCTTTAACAGAAGTGACTCCAAGTTTCATCTGTTTTACTGAGAGCCACATGTGAGCAATTATTAACCAAAACTAAACCGTGAGAACAAGTTAATTGAAGTCAAACCCAGTGATGGAAAACATGATGATCAGAAGTAGCCAAGATATCCAAGTTGCCTCATGTTGCTGCAGGATAGGTGATAAGGACTGCTTTCACTTTTAAAGGCTAAAAATACTAGATACTACTTAAAAATGTTAAACTAAAAATTATAGTTACATATGTATATATACATTGTTTCACTTTGTTTTTATTTTAAATCCAACCCCAGAGCATATTTCAAGAATAACTGTTCCTTGTTCAAATGTATTTGATGATCCCTGGTTTAGGCCTTTAGATCTCTAGAATTAAGAATGATAAATACCTTTTTAATGCAAGGAGCTAATTCTTTAAAATAAGATCAATTCTTCTAACTCAACAACTTGATTCCAGGTTGATTCCTCAAGCTCAGACCTAAACTTCAGTTCTTATAACCTGCTTTAAAGTTCGAATAAAGATGATTGGAATAAAAATTAACTGCAGAGGTAGCTCTGTAGATTATGCTTTATATAGTTCATAATTAGTTTGCACATCATGCTGATAATTACAGCTGAGATGTCGACTCTACATAGCGGCAGACATTTTCATATCTGCTGATGCTGTTTATTAACTATGTAGGCTATTATCTGCAAATACTGATGTTGTCAAACGTGCATCCCTAAATCAAGTAAAATCAGGCTGATAATGTTTGCTGGTCACTTTCTTCTGTTCGATAACATTCTACACAATGAAAACTATTTTGGAATTGTGGAGAAAACATGTTGAAATTACACCATCAAAATTTAAAGATGTGGTCAAACAAGAGGAGGAAATAGGTCTGTCCCAGTCCTACAGGTGTTTTCCACCTTCTCTAGTCTTTAATAACAGGCCCTGCATGGAGAGCGGACAAACCTTATTTAGCAGAGTGAAACCATCTGTAAGTCAAACAGTCCATCCACCTCTGAAACTCGAGCCTCTCTGCAGTTCACGCCCCCCTTTCTCCCTCGCTCTGAGACACAATGGCCTGTATAATCTCACAGGAATGCACTTTTTGTTTGCATAATATGCATTATGCCAGAGCATCACAACACAGCTTCACTCGGGCTGTCTCTGCATTGACTCCATGATTTATGAACTGGGAGTTGCTCTTTGTAAATCTGTTGTTGAAGTATGGACTGCAATGATTCAACTGTATGAGCAACCTCTAGGTGGCAACAATCAGTAAAGCATTTGACCAGGAGATCGCTTAAAAGAAAAAAACATGCACAGAGGAGACATTTATTGTTCTCTGGATTCTATCTGCTCTTGATTTGTTTTTATTTTGCTGCTTGTTTTTTTAGATGTTACAGTATATAATTCCTTTCCAAATATGTTGTCTCTGAACTGCTCTGATGGTAAATATTTATGCAAATTCTTGTGCATTCTGATCATTTTCTTTGTCACTATTTTTTTAATTTCATGTTTGAATAAAGCTTTTATTCATTACACCAACTTGTCAAGCGTGTTCTGTAACACCCTTCCCACATTTGTAGTGGTAGCAGAGCTGCCTCCATGGACACCCTGTGTGAAAAAAGTTTCAAAGTGCAGAGTAAATCATGAGAACTGTAGATAATTATCCACTTCTGAGTTGAACCAGCAGTGAAATTTCTCATGCAGTATTTGATTTTGAGGCTTCTCCTGGCTCCTTCTCATTACAAATTTCCATTTCTTTCACTTGAGGGTGTATTTGAGGATCTTGATTCACTTATACCACCTTTTGGGAGCGGTGTTAGGAGACTCAAGGAAAAATTGGTCAAATCCTATTTTCTGGTCTCTTACCAGCAGGGGGCAACACTGAGTCATTTTTTGCCTGAGGGAGCGACTCAGTCTGCAGAGGGAACGCTGCATTAATAAATCACCAGTCAGAGTGAGAACTACTGAAACATTGTTTCACACAGTATACTGCTCAACACTCTTAAACACACTTGAATGTGCAAAAATGGAAATTCTTAGGGATTATTGATCATGGATTGGCAATACATTGAGTTATTCTGCTGTACTGGTGCACTTTAGGACATGACAGAGGTTAATTTATATCAAGATGTTTTATATTGACCACAAAAAATGTATTTGACAGGTCTAATGTCTGTTAAAAAGATTAACAGTGAGATCCACCAACAGTAATATGCTTACTAACCACAACGTAATTGGTATGAATATTTATGTGAAATGGGGAAGTATGATTTTATTTTATTTTTTTATTAGGAGTATTTCTATTAAATTAAATTGATATTGTGACCAAAATAGTCAATAACAATCAATTGCTATTTCCAGTATGGCGGGGCGGGTTACAACCATGCACATGCCACATCAGGAATGAGACTAAAAATGTGAGGGGTGAAAACGTCCTGGAAAAGTCCTGGAAAATTATTTATAGAAAAGAGTGGGAACCCTGGTAAGAAATTAAGTTTATACTTAGATATATTTATAAAGAGAAATAACAGTACAAAAGTGAACTAACAAAGATCACCTTAAAAAAGAAGAGAACACAACCCCCACCCCCCCCTTTTTTTATTGTCCTCTTTCTTTTGCTGTTACTCATGGCATATGTTTCTGTGCCCCACGATATATGTAACACTGGAGCAGCAATGTGTATATATGTCTCTATCTGGTTCTGATCTGAACAGGTTCTTGTGGGAGGGGTGAGGGTGAATTAATATAGGAATGTTTCTTTTATAATTATATTCTCTTGCTCTGTAACTTATAAATTATTTGTTTATCAAAATTTCAAATGAAAAAGATTTGGGGGAAAAAAAAGAAAACAACACTTAATTTATTTACGTTCCCAAAAAGGGAAGTACAAACTTATTAAATCCCACACTGGCTCCATTAAGTATAAAAAGCCAATTATTCTGCTTCCCCATGCTGGAAGAGCGGTAGCTGCTTCTAAATTGAACCGCCATGTTGTAGTACCATAATAGCTTTATAGCAGTTTTTTACTTTCGCCAATTAGTTTTAAGCCTGAAAACTGGTGAAAGTTAGGTTTGTTCATGATAAACTAACTGTATAAGTTTGATTTTTGTTTGTCACAGAGTTTAATATTAGCAATGATCCCAGAACACAGTGAAAAATCTCATAGGCTTTTAGTCAAGGAAATGCTAACTTCCTGGTTAGTCTGCAAAAACTATTTTTGTAGGCCAATATGGAAGTTAGCATTGCGCTGGCTCCCTCGACTTCAAGCCTACTAAAAGTCTGTGGGATATTTCACTGTGTTTTGGATCATAGCTGATTATAAGCTCTATAAAGAACAAAAGATTTCAAAACTTAAGTGTTATCTTTATGATAATCTTAACAAATGAACCCACTTTTTTATCATTTTTATAATCTTAAACGTAATCAGCGAGAGTGAAAAGCTATTATCAAGCTAGCATGGGCCTACAACAGGGTGATTTGACTTAGAAGAAACTACAATATTTCCAATGAAAAACATCTCGCTTTACCCTCAACTTTAAGCATTTCATCTTTATTGAACAACGTGGATGTGGCAATAGTGTATGAATGATTGATAATCAAAAAACAATCATAAATGCTTGCTGTTGGGTTCCTGGACATTTTTGTAGTCCTTGTTAGCCGTTAGTTAGCAACCGTTGTTTCAAATACATAACAACAGTTTCAGGTTCAAAAACAAGCAACATCAGATGTACTTTATTTTTTCCCATTAAACATTGAAATCTAATGTGCATGCGTTTACAATTGGCCTTTTTTCAGGCATTTTTCCAAAACCAGTTTTCTAAATCGTATCCCTTTAAGGCGAGAGATGGTCCAGTCTGGTACTAGCAAGGTGTACCTAATAAAGTGGCCAGTGGGAGTATATCTCATAGAGAGACCTCCACTTCAGGGTGTCAGTTTTATCTGTTAAGTCACTGTAAACAAGGTATCGTCAGTGTATGAGGCATAAGCCCGGCGCAAAGCAGAGACACCTGCAGCTCAGCTCACTGCTAATGTGTTGTGTTGTTTCAGAGTAATGGCTTCTCTCTGCGCAATCAGACAGCATGATGGATCAGAGGGACCCGGGGAGGCAAGCTGGAGCTCTGCAGGGTCAGCACAAGGACAAGAGTTCATTCGCACGCTCTCCATCACACACACATACACACATATACACTGATTACCCTCACGCCAACCCAAACATACATGACCTGAACTGACTGTGCGTGTAAAAGCAAACTTGAGTCCAGCAGCGAGGGGGGTAAAAAAAAAAATCACTATCCCGCTCTTTTTTCATCCCCTTAATTCCTTCCCTTCATCCAATGAGGATAAATCTCTGGCCGAATCGTCAGTATTATGTGTAATTTCCATATAAATTAGCTTCATTAAAAGGGGAGTACTTTCTTATTTAACGAAGCTCATTTGAAATTCTGTATTTAATAAGACATGCAATCCCAGACTTGCAGACTAATAGCCAACAATTAGCCGGACTGGAGGGTGTGTGCGTGTGTATGTGTGTGTAGTCCTTTGGAAGTATTGTGGCCCTTCAGTGTTATTTTCATTGATTGTCTTAAATGAGCAAATTGGGCAGCAGCTGCTCTCTCATTCAGGTTTACTCGCAGTGATCCATGAAGCAAAGAGGGGAGATCTAAGACAACCTCTCGACTATTTAAGAGCAAGCAGACGAGAGAGGAGGGGTGTTAGAGGTGAGGAGTAGAGTAGCTGTGGAGCAACCATTGAAGGACAGGGTGTAGAAGGGTGGGAACATGAGGACGGATCAGAGAGAATTTAAAGCAGACAGAGTAGGAGACAAATCATCAGGAAGAGAGTAAAAGGGGAACAGCGGGGAAGCAGAGTGTTATCATTGATAGAGGGAGTGGTGAATATTTGAGTAGGCAAATGGAAAAAGTAACCAACACCTTTCTGGCAAATATAAAGAGAAACTAGATCTACAACATGGTGATAGTATGACTCTGCAGTTCCTCAAGCAGATGGTCTGTGGTTGTTTGATTGGTAGAAATATTATTTCTTGAATGGAGAAGGTGTGTTTTTGTAACAAGGTCACAGTGAAGTAAACTTTCTACCACTGAAATTTTGCTCAGTTCCCTTTTAGTTGGGGAATTGATACCTTTTTATTGACACCAATGCCACTGACGATTCTTATCGTATTTATCAGATTCTTAAACAATTCCCGTTTCGATTCCTGTGTGGGCAAAAGTATATTTCTGTGAAAATTAAAGGGATACGCCAACTTTTTTTTTCTCTTGTTTTCGTCAAGGACGAGACGGGCAGAGCTCACCCATTTTGTTAACCTACTTACAAGCACGTCAAGCGATGATTTGTGCATGCGCCCTGTGGTTTAGTCTGTATGTATTTCTTTCAAAGAATAGATAACTCAATGCGGTTAAAAAAAAAAATTGGTCACAACAAGCACACAGGACCGTTTAGAGTTGCTGAAGAGTCTATCTGATGACTGTAGGAGGAAGCAGGCTAACACTACCCATTGACTCCCAGTGTTGTCACTGCACACACAGTTCAAGGAATGGTGTCTATCTGCTTGTCATCGGCTCGGGAGTGAGGCAAGACATGAAAACAAAAAAAAATGTTGGCGTATCCCTTTAAGGCTCAATCTTGACTTCTTCTGGTCCCTGCCTACCATGATTTTTTACTTCTTTGTTATTACTTCTGATTCTGATTAAAGTATGCCACCCTTGATCTGCAGGGCATGCAAAACAAAGTGGACAGAACTGATAAGGGCATTTATAAGCTCATGATATCTATCCTTTGAGGGAGTTGTTATAGATTCTCAACTGGAATTCATTTTTGATTCCCATTCCTACTATTTAGTCGGACTAGACCTTTGTGCAAAGTTTGAAGCAAGTTTCTGGAAGTGTTTTTGAATATTCCGCTCACAAGCAAGGAATGAGCATGAGTCCCAAAGACCTTGACCTTTCCCCTGAAAAACTAAACAGTTCTTTCTCATGGACATCCGTGCAAAGTTGAAAGAAAGTGCATCAAAAGCTTTTTAATGTTTTCTGTTTACAATCAAGGACTGATGATGGGTCTCAACTTCTTTGACCTTTGACCTCAAAGTCTAATCAGCTCAGTCTTGAGTCAAAGTGAACACTAATGCAGAGTTTGAAGCAAACCTCACAAAGTGTTCTTGAGACACTGGCTCAATCCCAACAGCACTTTTCCAGACTAACGGACTTGAGGCATGTTGATGATCAGTGTGTGAGTGCTTAGAGCTAACCTGAAGCAGCAGATGGACTGTTCAGTATATTTCACTGGTCCATCTAAGGAAGTCTAGAAAGTGTTTGGGAGTGGGCAGAACCTTTCAAAAGCATATGTGGAAGGTGAATGGATAATAAATCCATCAATCACATTCATTGAGGGCCAATCAGATAATGTACTGGCGGGCGATATTGCTGTGGTGGAATGGACAGAATTTGAGCCACTTTATTAAACAAACTCTTGCCAGAACATGTCGGAAGTGGAGCAAAAATATATGTTTGTTTTTTAATAAAAAAGATATTAGGTCCAGATCTGATTAAACAGCTACTGAAGCTGTTAGCATCAATGCTAATCTCTATGCAATCAGTCACTTCCTGCTGTAGTCTCCCTCATAGCTCCCACCTCTTCTCTTTTTTCAAGGACACTGATTGGGCCGTCCCACTTTGGGCTACTCACAGTCATAGATTGAAGCTTGTTATGGATCTGCCTGATTACAGATATTTAACCAGACTGATCCAACTGCACTGCAAGGTAAGCTTAGTGTTGTTCTTATGGGAAATCCTGAAGTCCATGAGGGCTCCGATGCTCTGGTGACACTTTCCCCAAGTCAGCATATCTGCAGACTTTCTCTTGGACTTACACAGAGTTCATTGCGAAAATTGATGATGTGAAGGACGTGATCATCCAGCCTTCTTGCTTGATACACTCAAACACTCAAAAAATGAAATAATATTCCCATTTAAATGATGATAATAATAAAGCAATGTAAGTGCATGATTTAGTTGTTTGTTGTCCACTTTTCAGTGATATACGCCAAGTATGAATAAAAATGGTTTTAACTTTAGATAATGTGCAGTCATTTTTAAATAGTAAATGAAAGAAACTCAAATACACACATGGTCATCCTTTTTCCTTGTTCTTTAAACTTTTCCTCATCCTTGAGCCAGTGTGAGCATTTGTGTAAAGTTTAAAGTATTATTTCAGTATATTATGTTCACAAGTATGGGATGAGCATGGGGCCCAATGACTTTGACTTTTGACCTAAAAAATCTAGTTTGTTTATTTTTAGACATTTAAGCACAGCTCGGAGAAATCCCTTACTGATCTTTTAGATCTTCAGTAAGGGTACGTAGCAAACTTTAGCTTATTTACCAGGAATATTCCTGGTCTTTAGCAGAAATATGGGCTAAATCACTAAACTGTGGATTCTGAGAGCTCCAGATCCTGACCAGCACTTCCTTCCCCCAAGCTGTCATGGTACAAAAGTACAGGACATGTAAAGAGGAGCCTGCTTGCCCTTTTCCTGACACCACAAATTTCTACAATTTGTTTTTGTGTGAGACCCCCAGCCTGTGGTCTGTAGCATTAGAACTGTGGGATACCGACATCCACGCATTATCCTTTATGTGAGGTGTCAGGTATTAGTTTTTTGTTTGTCCTTTGGATGTTTTTTTAAAGTCATGTGGTACATTGGAGGCATTTGTTAGGTTAGCTAGGTCTCGTTGGCTGATAATTCCCACAAGCAAACAAGTTTTGTTATCCCAAAGATAAATGAATCAAGATCTCAAGAAAAGAGGCCAGAATTTCCTTAAATATTGGGAAACTCAGAAAAATGCATGGATGCATGTCTTCTCCTGTCTTTGTAACTTCCTTCTTTTTGACAAAGGCTACATGCTTTTAGTATGTGCTTGAACGTGACTAAATTAAGAGGTAAGTTCTTATTGAAAAAGCAAGAGCTGTGCCAAACCAAGAGGAAGAACAACAAAAGGAGACAAAAGTATCAAACAGCTCAGAGGATAAACATTTGTGTGGAAGTTCATTAACTGCAAAACAACTCAAAGGGCATGAAACACATTTAAATGGAAATCAGTCTTCAAGACGAGATTTGAGTAAGCACAGAGACAGATTTATTATCAGGGGTCTGAGACTGGGCAGGGATAGTGTTTGGAGTAGTAAGTGTTTTGATCTTTCAAAGGAAAAGTGTCTGAAAAGGATTAGAGAAACTGGGCCATGCACACATTGTTTAATTTGTGGGGTCTTTAATGAAGGTCAGTAAAATACAAGCATATGATTTTGGGAGAAGTTATTGAGGTTTATTTATGACTGTTTTTAGCTGCAAAATTTTGTTGATGTCACAGTTAATGTAACTTGACATTTAGTTTAATTTTCACTCAGCTCAACTCAACTCAACTTTATTTATAAAGCACTTTAAAATCAACCACAGCCGAAATAAAGTGCTGCACATAATAGACAAAACAACACAGACATGAAAACAATTAAAACAATTTAAAACAATGGATAAAGCAGGTACAAATACTGAAATAATTGTTTCATTGTTTTTAAAAACAATTTAAAAACAATGGAAACAAATAACTAAAAACAAAACCATAAAACACTAAAACAGGAGCAGAGTCTCATGAGGGGTTGAAAGCCAAGGAATAAAAATGACTATAAAAAAAGACAGACAAAGCAAAACAGCATTAATTATTTTTAACCATGCTCAAGGATGGCCGTTTCACTTTAACATCATCCTTAATGCTGTCACAGCGTTGCTTCACTTATTCCAGTGTCAGATAGTATGAATGGAATTTCTTATCATTTAATGCTTTTCTGATGACAATCAATGCAGAAACCCCACAAAAAGATGAAGACACTTATTTTTTAAGGAGTCTGTGATTTGAATACTGCATCTAAACTAACATTAGGCCAATTTAGCAAGAGTCTGGACTTTTGCAGTGCCTTTGCGCAAAAGTGCTGCAATGAAGCTCCATCAAGATATTTACATTAATTCCTTGAGGATTTAATATTGGCGTCAGTTCATGGGTCCACGTAGCATTGATAGCACAACATGGTGTGTGCTCCCCATACACACAGTGGCTGAGACACTCACTCTCACCGATCCTGTCTCCTGCTGAGTCCTCGCTCCCTCGCTCTTGCCAATGTTACGGCGATGTTACTGCCCCTCGAGATGGAGCAAATTGGGGGTCAACTTGTTACCCTCGTACTGTCTCTGCAACATTCAGAGTAGAGGGGAAACGACAGTGGAAATATTACAGCTTGAAACAGTAGGGGGCTTGAGTCAAAATAACAAGGAAGTGACTTAATTCTGATATTACACTACAGCAAATTTTAACATCTGCAGCATCCTTGCTAACACAACCACTAGCTGAAATATAGCCTTCGCTAAATATCATTAACACTATCAAAGTACAATGTTAGCAAGCTTACACTGACAGTCAAATCCTAGCTAACATAACTTGGCTAAAAAAAAGAACCTGCCATTGTGTAACTTTTTAAAACTGTAAATTTAGCTTATTTAACAACAAATGTGGGCCTATATGACAGTCTTAGGTGGTTGAATGTAAATGTTAACTTATTTTAGCACTATAGCTAATTTCTTAACAGGTAAGTTGTTTAAGCTAGCTGATTACATGACCATACAATACACTAGATTCTATCTGTCTCTTAAATTGCTGTTTAGTTAGAAAGGGGCAAAGGACGAAGATAAGCTTGATTCCTCAAGTCTTAATAACTAGCATCTTGAAAAATTAGACGAAAAGTAGAAAGTAGTGGACTACTGCCTTAAAATGAGGATTCATTAATTATGTTGTAAAGTTGTGAAGTCGAAGCTTTCAGAAAAAAACTCAATTATAAAATTGTAAATTTAGAATGCAAGTATAAAAACTGCTGCATCAATACTTTGAAAAATTATTGTATTTTATTTTTTTTGCTTTCAATTACTTCTAAAATTTTAACACTCAATGAGTACTTTTGCAAAACGTCTATGACTTTTACCTTTATTTGACTGGGATTTGACTGCCTTTTCTAACAGTTATTCATTTCTTTTTGTTTGTTTTTAAGGCAAACATTAAAAATTCACAGAATAATCCGCAACCTTTAAAAACAGTGAAGTTTAATGGGTTCTCCCCCTGAGATGTTATTCAGAAGATTTCACTTCCTGCATTTTTACATGTTTTTGTTTACCTTTTTCTTTACTCAGTTATTTGTTTGTTTATTTGTTGTTGTTTTTTTTTTCTTAATTGAGGCATTTTTCTTTAATGGAGCATGATTAATCTATACTTAGGGTGTCTGCAAGAGTCACACAAGGTAGCCATATTGTAACTTGGCAGTTTTTTTAAAGGATATGTTTCTTGATTTTTCTTATTTTACAAAAAATGTAAAGTAAAATGCCAAAATAGGAAATTCTAAAAGATATAATTTCAAAAGATGGCTAAAATACATATTGCAGAACATGAACAGTTTGGGCAGGCCTTCCCTTCAAATATTGTAATCACCAGCACTGCAAGTTTTCAAAGAGTTGTGTAAATTTTTTCAGAAAAAAGAAAAAAAAACCCACTTAAAATTATATAATAATAAAATTATTACATGAAATACATATATATATATATGACAACATTATCATACATAGATTACTTTAAAAAAAATCAGTATATTTAGTAAATATTAAGATGACCTATGTTACAGGTGTAAATTATTCTTCTCCATCTTTATCAAGTACATTAGACAAACCTATCCATAAGAAAATTAATAAATGGATCCTGTGTCAAGGATCCATTTATTCATATGATAGCGTGGAATAGTTTCTGTATATCTTTTGCTGTATGATTTTTTTTTAAGGAGAAAAACAATGACATTTCATTTAACCACTGTTTGATACTTGGTCCCCCACTGTTTTTAATTTATGTTATTATTATTTTTGCTTGGGAAAGACAGATAACTGCAAAGAATATTCCATTGCCTTTCAAATTTCAGGCTGTTAATAATAAATAATACGAAATGTCTAAAAGCTGCTTCCAGACTGCATAGTAAAATTTGTACAGTGGACAGTGGCTGCTGGGAAATATTAAGGACACATGGTCACAGAGTGCTCATGAAATCAGCATTTGTGCTGAAGATTGATTTTCTAAACCTGTCACACTGACATTTAAATTGGTTACAGTTTGAATTAGTTTAGTGAATCAAACCACTATGAACATTATCTTTTAAAAGGCTTCAGTGCTGTTGTGGTCACTCATGCTGCTTATAGCTGTATGCAGGTCCAAAATAAAACATGATGCTTTCTGACATGTTGCAGTGTGAGCTTATGGAGCCGCTGATGACCTCGCTTGAAGAGTCAACACGTGTTGCTTATGCCCCAAGCATTCATATTGAGCAACATCAACTCAGATATAGAGGCAGTTTTTAGTATGATTTAAACATGTACTCTAGACTCTGTGATTTGTTTCTGTGTTCAAATGTACCTTTGCTACAACATGGCATGCATTTGGAACATGAATCTCTGTATACTTCAGTAAATGCATGTACACACGAACACACACACTGCAAATGGGACAGCAGACAGGACTAGCAGGGTCACATGTGTTTGTACAGTCTCATCTGTTCCTTCTTAGCTTGAACTCGCTCTGCAACTCTTGACGGTTTGTTTGTGCACTCCAATACGGTGGCAGTAAATACACAATACACTCAAACACACTCTCCATCTTTGCCTTGTTCTTACTCTGTCTCCTTTGTGGATTTTGTCTTCATGAACATTTTTGTTAATCAAGGAGGCGAGGATTCTGCAAATATTTTCTTGTTTCATCTGTAAATTTTATATGGATTTTGCTTTGCATGATGAAAGTCCTCAAGGCAGAGTCCATGTTGTGTTTTATATCTGTACAGTGTCAAATATATTCATACCTAATACATCACAAGTTGTTCCAGGTTTCAAAACTGTATATCTCCATCCCTACAGTATAATTTCCCTTGTCTGAGTACAACATCGGAAAATGTAATGCAGGAAAGAAGCCACAGGTTGGACTTGGACCAGGGCTCCCTGCTTCACAGACTACAGCCTCTGTACATGGCGTGGGTGTGCAAATTGACCAAAAGGTTACATCAGCCCAAAGCCATGGTCACCTTTTAACCTCCCTGTTTCTTCAGTAGGCTTCCCTGCACAATGTAAGCGTTTGAGATGTTGTTGCTACAACAGCAGCCAATGCAGATCTCGAGCACCCATCATTTTAGATGCCACCTCTTCTTTAACCCTTAGGTCCCATTGGACCCCTCTGGGGATGTGCATGTTCTTAATTGTAAGGTTATTTTTCCACTTCTGGTACATGCGAAATATTGTTTGGCAGAGATTTGGTTTAAAAAAAAAAACCCTGACATTTAAATGCCATCTGTTTAATGGGCTTATAGAGGGCTGTGTCATTAAAATAATCACACTGGACCAAAAACGAACCATGTTCAAGCCTAAAATATATATCTATTTTTAATCCTATGGCTCTTAAAGCATCAAATAATTTTTCCAATTTTGAAACTTGAACTCCAACTGTTATGGTAGGCCAGTAGTGCTCTGTGTAATCAAAGTAAACACACTTAGCCCCAAAAAAGACCAAAAAAGATCATGTTTGAATCCATTATAACAGAGGTTGTTTCATCATTTTGCCCCTAAAGCACAACATTTTTCTTTCACAAAATTCAAAATTTTAACTCCATCTGTTTTAATAGGCCTGGAGTGCTCATTGTAATCTAAATAATCACACTAAGTTTATTAAGAGCAAAATTATCCACATTCAAACCCATTATAATGCATTTTTGTAATAACATGGCCCCTGCAGCACAGAACAATATTTACCTCATAAAATGCTTTCAGTTTGCAGGCCATGCCTCAGATTTGTCGTTTTCACAGTTTTCAAGCAGATGGTCAGATGTTCTCATCTGATTAACCCGGGGCAAAAATAACAAAAAGAAAAAAAGTCTTTTGAAGTGGCCAATATTAAATGAATACATAAACTGTTATTTAAAACTGAAACAGCATTAAAATCAAAATGCACCAAAGCTCAATGTTGTAAACAATCAGTTCTACGTACTTTTTGATTTATTTTTGCCTGTAAGATAAATTCAAATGTTGTTTAAACCACTTTCCAGGCAAGTAGAGTCATGAAATCTAAAAGACTTTCTCTGATAGAAAATAACTAATATAATGAAGAAAAACAAAGGGACACTCAAATACAAGACAATTTAATAAAACACAATACATTCCAAACACTTCAAACTGTTATTAAAATAGTAAAATTATGCAAAAATATTTTAAAAATACAAAACCCCACATAACAATAACGTACTGTTTTGTTTAAATTAAATGTGTTTAATTAATATTATTCATTTTAACAATGTATTGAAAAGACTTCTAAATACACAAATTTTAATGTAAGCAGAAAAATGATATCCCATGCAGTAAAAAAAAAAAAAAAACATCATGTGTATCATCCGTCTATAATACCTTCCTCTTTTATCATCTTGAGAAAACATTTGTGATCAACTCTTTAAAATAAGAGTCATTCATTCATTCATCATTGGTTGATATTTATTTGATTTTTTTTGTGTGTATTAACATAACAAAATCATTTGAATTTGAGAAACTGAAGGACTAACAGAAAAGGAAACACAACTGTAAAACAGTTAAAGTTGCTGAAGGTGATGTCTTCAAATAATTGATTCATCCGATCATATGCCCAGAAAAAAGAGAGAATTGATTTGCATCATGATCAACTTTAACCTAATTAAAACTGTAATTTGGGAGTATATTCCTTTTGATTTCTAAAATGACTGATAAACAAGGTAAGTAATACTGATAAAGGTTTCATTATAAACCTTAAAACAACTATGTTGATGAAATCGACTTAGCTTGACGTCAAATGAAAAGGCAGTTTTGAAAATATGCCTCTTCTTCTCCCTCCACATCTCATATCTGTAAGCATGTGATCCTCTCTGTGCATGGCAACTGTGTGTGAGTGCATGTATGCATACTCGTAACGTTTCCACTACCCTCCTGAAGCCTCATCTCTACCTGTTTGGAATTTTAAACAGCTTCCTCGCTCCTCTCACCTTCCCACAACTCCCTCTGCAGTCCTCTAAATTCTCTCTGAGGGAAGGTCTCAACAATAAACTGTGAGCTTGTTATCTTATACATCCACTCTGAGCCAGCTGACTGGATCAAAATGTGGGTATGCTCTGTGGAAGGGCTGGAAAAGATGTCGAGTTCTTAGGATATATGGACATATTCTCAAGACAACAAAAGTCATATCAGTATAGTTTATGGTGATGATATTCAAAAGCAAAAAACAGGCCCAAGGCTCGGGGAAATGACTGTTCTAAAAATAATTTGCTAATTTACCTCAGGGTTATCTAATCAGGGAAAGATTATTTGATATGCACTCACCTGCCATTTAAATATGTATGACCGCTGAACTGCTCATAAACACTAACAGTTATTCAGCCAATCACATGGCAGCAACTCAATGCATTTTGGCATGTAGACATGATCAAGGCAATGAAGCACCACAATGGGGATTATCCTTTTGCTGTGGTACTTAAGTGACTTCCTGGGGCACTCACACCTGTTACAGCACTTGGTGACACAGCTGAGAGGGGCTGGCATCCCTGGCCTGTGGAACAAGCCTCTTTGCCTCTGGAGCCTCGGGGTGGAAGGTTTGCACCCATGCGCCCTTAAACTTCATCACATGTGAACACCTACAAATAAAGTAGTGTTAACATTGCTGGTTTTGCAGACAAGTTGTCAGGATGGTTGTTGGTGCCTAATGGGCTGGTCCATGTATTTCAGAAACTGCTGATCTAAAGGGATTTTCATGCACTACCATCTCCAGGGTCTACAGAGAATGATCTGAAGCAGATAAAAGATCCAGTGAGCAGCAATTTTCTTGGCCAAAAATCCCTGTTGATTCCAGAAAAGAGGATCAAGATGATAGAAAGGCAACAATAACTCAAATAACCACTCGATACAACCAAGGTATGCAGAGGACCATTTCTGAATGCACAGCACATTGAATCTTAAAGCAGATGTAGAAAAGCAGCCACACAAGATGCCACTCCTACCAGCTAAGAACAGGAAACGAAGATTGCAATTCCCACAGGCTCAAAAAAGTACAATTGAAGATTGGAAAAATGTTGCCTGTTCTAATGAGTCTTGATTTCTGCTACAACATTAAGATGGTAGGGTCAGACTTCGGTAAACAACTTAAGAGCATGGATCCATCCTGCCTTGTATCAACAGTTCAGGCGGTCGTGGTGGTGTAATTGTGTGGGGGATATTTTCTTGGCATCCAGCCCTTTATGAGCACAGTGCTCCCATCCTCTGAAGGCTACTTCCAGCGGGATGATGCACCATGTCACAGAGCTGACAGACCCTCTACAACCAGATTCTTTATCATGACAAAGAGTTCACAGGACTGCACTGGCCTCTGCAGATACCAAATCCCAGGCCAATAGAGCCCCTTTGGGATGTGGCTGAGCGACAGTGTGATGCTATCATGTTAATATGCACCAAAATGTCTGAGGAATGACCTTTGTAAATCTATGCCAAGCATTAAGACACTTCTGAAGGCAAAATGGGTCCAGCCTTGTGTTAACAAGTTGTTCAGTAAAAACGATGAGATATACTTTTATGGTCCACATTATCCAGCCTTAATTTATGGCAAATGTTGAGCTGCTGGTACACTTTGGGGGACATTTTTGCATGTGTGTACAAGCATTTGTTTCTACACATTACTTAGAATCATTGTCTTCCATGTCTGTTTCCCTTTAGCTGCAGGGAACACTTCAGACTTTCCCAAATGATGGACAATAAGCACCATAATAATGTGTTTTAAACATTGTGGAGCCACAACCTGAAGCCAGCTGGCTGTAAAAAAAAAAAACAACAACAATTCTCCACAGTTTCACTCTAACAGGCCTAATGAATTACAGTGCTTCACTCAAATTTGCAATAATGACATGGGTACTTAAAAAGCACACAAGCACACATTCTCTAAAGCTGTTAATATTTCCACTGGATATATTTAAATCAATATATTTGCAGGCACTGGTCTAAAACAACACTGAATTCCAATAATTATCCACTTGAATTTTCTGCTGTCATCTTTACAGCTCTAAAACACTACTCCTTGTGTCTCTCCACTTATTTTGGTATTCCTTGTGCCAAGAATGACTAAATACTGTTAAATTGTCATGTCGATTGTTTTGCCTCTCTTGAAGCTCAAAAGCATGCTTGACACTGCCTACCACTGTCCAAAGAGTTAAGTCATGTTTTTAATTTTTTTATTCCTTCAAGGCAGAAATTAGTTTCCATTCATTTAACATAAAACACAAAACAACCCTTGTGTTTTCTATTTTAGAGGCTTAAATATACAGACCCATCAAAGGACACTCAGACCTTTGTGCTTTGTG
Organism: Cetoscarus ocellatus; assembly: GCA_037902135.1. Classification (NCBI taxonomy): domain Eukaryota; kingdom Metazoa; phylum Chordata; class Actinopteri; order Labriformes; family Labridae; genus Cetoscarus; species Cetoscarus ocellatus. Next base: position 285,178 of record JBAMNC010000476.1, read on the forward strand.
CTGGATGGGTTTGGGTGGGGGCACATGATTGCACATGAATAGACATCCACAGTGATACCAAAGAAAAAAACAAGATTTTGGATGAAGAATGATGTAACAGTTGTACAAAATGAGGCTGTGTCTCCATTTAAGGTGTGCTTCCTTCAAAGGATCCATTATATGAGGAACCCAATCTTGATGGTGGACTACTCAAACAAACTGGGATAAAGAGGCTTGTGCACCACTTAATCTCAAACAGAAGTATTTTAGATCTCACACTGCTGCTCTGGTAGTTTAAAAATGCTAAAACTCATGGAGAAATATTAAAGCTAACTAACAGATAGAGAGGTGTTGAATGTTTTGCTTTGCGTTGCTTTCAGTTACTCGCCAGTAGATCAATATTGTATTAAAACTGTCTGATATCAATTTTTGGAAATTCTCAAAAAAAATTGTACTTACCGAGACAAGAACTTACTCCAAACAGAACAGATTTTACCTTTACTCTAGTCTTTGTATGTACAGTATTTTGTTTGTATTTTTGATAATCGCTAGGGTATGTTCAAAATCATTAATTTTCAGAAACCCATCTACCGTAATTTCTCGCTTATAAGACGCACTCCATTATAATACGCACCCCATATTTTCATGATTTTTGCCTGGAAAAACAATGTTCTCAAATATAACATGCACCCAAATTTTGCCCAAAACTTATTCTCTCAGACCGCTCAAAATTACCTTTATTCAAAGTTTTAATCAATGAAATTTCAGCATTTTCACAACAAATACACAATTTTCTCTCTCAAACGAGTGCGGAAACACCTTTTACTTCACGTATGCGTATGCTCGATTTCTGCCCGAGTATGCTCAGTCGTAGTGTACCAGCCAATTAGAGAACAGCTATCAACATGCTGATGTCTTCGACCAATCACAGCGCCACTATTTTGCATCCCTTTGCTCACAAGATAGCAGCACTCTGTGTTTGCCAGTGAGTGGTAACACTTGAGAATCAAACGATGATTACGCAAAGTTAAACTAATTAAGACCCAAAATATTTGGTTAAAACAGTTTAACAATAAATTTAATAAGAATTATGCAAGTTTGGCGGGAATGTTTCACACAGAAAGAGAATATTTAGGCTTTTTGTATCAGATGTGTTGCAGTCGTGATGTTGGCAAGATGAAATATTTTCCCTTGACGCCTAATAGTGTGAATTCGCTTCAAACCCCTTCCATTCAGAAGATTCTGTTGTGGTGCCTTGAACTTCAGAAATGGTCTTTTGCAGGTGCAAGTGGACATTTAAGGTTCTGTCGCCCTCATTTGGTTAAAAGCTAAATGGATTTGAGCTTATATGGTGCCTTTCTAGTCTTCTGCGGAAGTAGGTCAACAAAACAAAGCCTCTGTTTAGGAGTAAAAGGAGATAATATGATGATCGTAGAAGATAATGTGACATAATGCGGTAAAAAAATGATTTACAACAGGCACACAGGACCGTTTAGAGTTGCTGAAGACATTATCTGATGACTGTAGGCAGAGACGGGCTAATACTTCCCACTGACTACCAGTGTTTGAGCTGAGCTAATTCGCGGTGGGCGAGCTCTGCCTGTCTCTTCCTTGTTACTGCATGCACAGTCGACAGAAGACACAAAAACAAAAAAATGTTAGACTATCGCTTTAAGTGTCTTGCCAAAGGATGCATCGACATGCGACAGTTGGAGCTGAGCTCGAACCCTCAACCTCCTTCTGGCTGCCCTCTGACCTGTGGCATCAACAAGGCATTTTGGCCCAAGGATCTGCCACTCACTGGATATTTTCTCTTTTCCAGATCAAAATTACAGATTAATAACTCCTGAGATGGACTCAGACAAGCTCAGAAGTTTTGCCATGTTCAAAGTGACGTAAATAACCTTTCTTCCTTCGTCTGATGCCTGGTTTGAACTTCAGGCTCTCTTGACCAGTCCAAATGCATTGAGATGCTGCCATGTGATTGGCTGATCATCTGTTGGCTTTCATGAGCAGTTGAACAGGTATGCCCTATAAAAAAGCTGATGAGTTTATACACAGCCAAGGAAGTACAATTGTGGCAAATGATGGCAAACAGAATCCTAAACACTTTTACACAAGGACCCTGCAAATCCATTTTCACTGACATAAACACCTCAGTGATTTCATGGCATTTTCTTCTGCTGAGATGTTCTTTTAGTTTTGAATGATGAATAAGCCTGACCCGTGAGACTAACTTTTCAAAACCAAAATCACAAAGCCATTTCCATGTTTCTGTAACCTTTTGTACCCTTTTCTTCTTTCTGTACTCTCTTTCTTGTTCACTTTCCGATGCAGTTCTCCTCTATTTTTTGTTTCTTCTGCTCCTAGAGCCCCAACACTTCCTCTCCTCCTCCATCACGTTGACAACTCCACACCTTCTTTACCTTTTTTTAATACTTTGTGCTTCTTGAACACTTAGAGGTATTCCCTTTTCTTCAGGCAATAGGCAGCATTTATCATAATATGTGATCTCGTCTCTGCATATCCTTAAACCGCCTCAAACTTCACTTCACCATCTCGTCATCTTGTCTCTCACCCTCCTGCTCTCATCCTCTTTCTTTTCCACTGCCATCCACACAACCTTACACTCTCTTTGTGTGGGTGCTTCTTTTGTATCCATCCTTCTATCTGTCCCTGTCTTGTATATCTTTGCAGCAGTCGAGGTGTTGTGCCGACGTGTCCCAGTTCAGAGGCCACCCGGCTGCAACGTCACTGCTCCTCGCTGACCCTGCCAGCTCACATATGGAGCCCACATATGGGTCTCATCTATTAGAGATAGGTGGCCTGAAGGAACCAAAGACCCTCCAGTCAAACAAACCCAGTGAGCAGAAGGCCAGCCCATGATTATAGGCTGCAGGACATAAAATGACATTTTTGCACCAGTTTGCCACATGAGAGAGAAAAGAAAAGTTTTTGAGGACAAGAGACATTTTTTTGAAACTTGTCTCAGACACTTCTACGCAGTATGTGACACACCATGCTTTCATGATTACCTCTGGCAAGGAGGTTACGATTTTGACGGCGTTTGTTGTTTTTTGTGAACAGGATAACTCAAAATCTGATGATGGATGTAGGGGAAAATTTCAGGAAATGTTGGTCATTCAAAAAGAGAGACGTGATTAGACTTTAGTGATGATCCAGATGTAGATTTACACTATAATACTGATCAAGATTTTAAGACACAAAATACAGTGCTTACAGAGACCATATCATGCCCTTTATCGTGTCGGACATGCCCCCAACTTCTACAAACAAGACAAAAAGTCACGACTTCTCCCCGACACCCCCTCATTGTTGCGTCTGTAGCTGCCAAAGGCCCTGTTTACACAATAACGCTGTTACAAGAAACAGAACACAGAATTAGAGGACTGAGGAAATGCCATCTTGAATTAAAAATGAGGAAACACAGGAGCTAAGACTAAAATACAATAAAAAATCATGATAAGAAATTAGATTTAAAAAAAAGTATGGGTAAAAATAAATAAATAAAACAAAATTAAAAATAAAAATATGGTAAAATGGAACAGCCAACCACCACATGCATAATAAAATGTGCTAAAGTAGGATAATGAAAAGAAAATCAATTAACAGAGAAAAAATCCTGAACAATAAAGCTGAACTGAAACGGAGAAATAAACCAGATCAAGACAATTAAAATAAACAAATAGATAACAAGAAAAAATAAATTTAAAAGCCAGACTAAAAAGGCAGGTCTTGAGTTTGCTTTTAGAAATATGAACAGTAGATGCTAAGTTAACCCTCACATGGTCGCAGGAGTGTATGCCAGAAGATGAAGGTCACGCCAGCTACGTCCATCTCTCCAACAATGGCAAGGAAGGTGTGCACCTCATACTCCATGCAGTGTTGAACCATGCAGACATTCTTTTTATAGCAAAAGCAGTAGAAAATGTGTTTACTCAAATCCACAGGTGATTTAAACGTGGCGTGGTGTCATTGCTTTAGCTGCAGAGGATTCTTGTGGCAAGTCAGCAGCGTTTTTAGCTCCACTCAGTGGGGTCAACTCCGTAAGGTCGGCACCCCATTAGAACAGTGCTAAAAAATAAAAGTGTGACAGCACTGATCAGTTATTTGGGTACCTTTCATTATATTTGACAGCGTATACAACTCATGCCTGCCAAACTGAACCAGACTGCTTGTGAAAACACAGCTTAACAGAGTGTCTCAAACAGACAGAGCACAGTTGTATCAGTCGTACTCTGTATATGAAAACAAGATGGGGGTTTTTTAACATCAGTGATTGCAAACATATCCTGGCAGTCTTCAACAGTAAATGAACCAGAGTCGAGGCAAAATATGGGCCGTTTAAAACCAAACCAAACCAGATGGATGGCGTGGAGGGTGGAGTGTGTTTTTGTTTACATGCCACTGTACCAACTATAGCCCGGACTGGCAGCTTTCAGTTTTTGGGTTGTCCATTCATCCAATCAGCAGCCATTCTTCTGAATGCAATATCTCAAGTACTCTGAGAGATTTTCTTAACACTTTTCACACATTACTATGACATAGTATCCGGTCAATGATCAAAACTATCTTTTATTTTTTTTTTAGAAAATACAAACGAAACATATTTTTTGAGATTACAAAGTCACAAAGATATGGAAAAAATGGATGTCCTACAGTTACAAGAACCCTAACTTGAAATGTTTGAGATTATCAGGTATCAAAAAATAAACTGTGTGGAAGAAAAGGTGAAGCCATTTGCTCTGTGTCAGCAGTTGAGATCCTGATCAAAATAATGTTTTACCTGGAATGAGTAAAAAGTTAATAAATATTATTATTACCATCCGGACATTGAAGAGTCACTGTCATAAATGAGGGTAATTCAGAAGAAAACAACAAAGCGATCGAGCTAAAATATTTGTAACAACCAATTTGACAGATGTTTGCCCTAAAGCCGTTAAAGTTTAAGTGTTATTTCATAATGGGGTTGATCTTTCCCTGTAAAGTTAAACAAGCAGAGGGGTCATGAGATGATGAACAAGTCAAGAAAATGACTGTTACAATCTGTTACATAAGCTGTGTTTTTCACGCAGCTTCCTTATCCTTGCTATTAACTAGTTTCATTTCTCTTCCTTTAAAATACATATAAACATCAATCTGAGGAGGGGGAAACATTTTCTTCATCAGCAGCACATTTCTGCACAGTATGAAATCAGGCAGCAGATTTTTGAAACTTGCTTGAATGAGTCTTCTTTACATTTTGTCAGTGACATAATTTTGCTAGAGGAATGTCGTAAAGCACCAGATTTATTTGTAGACTCTGCAGTGTGATTGCTCCCAGCAGTTATGTGACATAGATAAATGCAGACTTGATGCTCTGCTGTGATGGATTACTTCATACGAGCAAATAAATAGACACAGGGTGGGGGATTTAAATAAGGAAAAAACATTTGAACTCAGTCTGCGGACATTTTCATGAACAAAGCTACAGGGAGAAAAGCACATTTTTACACATTGACAGAAAGATAGATACGCAGACAGACAGACAGCATAGATAGATAGATAGATAGACAGATAATCAACTTACATGACAAAAATTATACACATGAAAAGAAAATTAGGAAGTAGCAGTGGATTTCCCACTTCTTCCTTAAAAGGCTCACCTGCAATCAAGCCAAAATCTTACAGCATCCCTTCCATCTCCATGCAAAGTAACCTCTATAAAATATTTTTGGTATCTCATTAATCCAAATACAGAATTTCAATGTTAATAAACTAACACCTGATAAAATTAGACAAAAAAAATTAACAAATGTTTGGCTTGTATAATGTCTATTTAATTAATTTCACATCCATCCATTATCTATACCCCTTATACCTTTCAGGGTCATGGGAGAGCTGAAGCCTGTCCCAGCTGACGCTGGGCAAGAGGTGGCGCACAACCTGGACTGGTCACCAGCCGATCGCAGGGTTACATAGAGAGATGGATAACCATTAACACTCACACCCATACATGCCGCCCATTGTTTCACAATTTATTTCAAATTTCAATCTATTTCATCATTTCAGCAATGCACATTTAAACTCCACAGGTCAAAACCTTTTAAAAATGATGGACTCATAAATGAGAGAAGCAAAAGAGTTTCCCCAACCATTTTGTGGAGGCACCACCAACAAGTTTAACTGTATCTCAAACCACAAATGCATGATCCTTACAAGTTGTACTTGGCTGTAAACATGACTAATCAGGCTTCCACTGATATAAACTTCAATACCAACTGGTATTATAAAAGGGAATAAATAATTGATTGTTGATGTTTCCAAACTTTTTTGGAGGAGTATATATTAGGGATGCACGATACAGGATTTTTACCAACATCCAGTATTCCGATTTTTTAAAACTTATTATTGCCCATAATTATATTGATACTGATACTTTGTGACAAGAGCACAAAGTCTCTATTTAACTATAATTGACATGTTTCCATGGTATTAGTCTATTTGTGTTAGAAACAGATGTGGGTAAAATATTTTATTCTTTAATAAATTATATTTTTGGTTATAAAAGTGGACATTGAGTGATGATGAGGTAAATCATCATCATGGTACAATTACAAATTTTTCCAAAATTACAACCAATATGTTAAGTATTCATGGCCAAATTCTATGGTCAAAATGTTGACTATACACACTGGCAAACATGCTCATATCTGCCGATACCGATATTCAGCTTTTTCGGAAAATATATGATACTGATATTGGTCCGATAATATCATGCATCCTTATATATAATTTATTTATTTATTCATTTATTTTTTGAGCATTTGTTCATACATTTGGCAACACCTATTTAAACTTTAGGGTTAAATACTCTTCTCTTTTTCAATACTAAACATTTTCAAAACTAAAACATTTCTTTTGAAGGTTCTATGGTGATTATTTAAATTGCATAATTTATAGGAGTATATTGAAATGAATGCATCTTAAGTTCTATAGAAATTAAAACCACATTTTCATGTTGTTTGCAGTAGCTGTAAAAGACTAACAACCTCCTGTTGTTCAAATTCCATAGCACACAATTTACCTGTCCAAGGGTACCTTTTAGTGAACACTGCGTAAAGATGCACTGGAGCATTTGTTAAAATTATAGTGATACTACGGAAAAAAGGGCATTTGCTCTAACATGTCAGACAGATGCTGTGGTCCTACTTTAAAGACGCTCCTGGCGCTCAAATGACTCTCTATTCATCCAAATGGGCCAACTCCTCATGATGAGGATGAGGATAAGACCTTCGCGTCCTGATTTGCTCTTAAGTTTAGGCTCCCTAACATCTGTGTCACTCCTGCCAGACGCCCTGAGTGTCTGGTTGGTAAGAAAAGTCGTGGGTTAAAGCCTCTCTACCACCGGGCCACCCGCTAAACAAACAACCCACTCTGTCTCTCGTGTCGTCGAGAGGTTAACCTGAAAATTCACACCGTGGCATCTCCCTCCGCTCTGATATCGTCGCTGACATCCGTCTGTAGGCTGCGAGACAGACAGTGGCTGTTCCCCCACCTCCTCCACCCCCTCTGCCTCCCCCTGCGGTGGCGGAGTCCGCCTCTGTAGTCCGTTTCCGGGTGGGACGACGCAGCCTCCGGCGCTGCGCTCCACTCAATCGAACTCCTCTACCCAGAAGCCACCGCGGCGCCTCAACTTACAGAACTGGCTTCTTGGGCTTCGGGAGTGTTTCCCATTTAAACAAACAGTGCCGAAGATGGCGGAGAGTTAATGGTGTAAAGAAGAAATTATCGATCCCGCACAGAGAGACGTCCACCAGGTAAGCGCGTGCTGCTTTTTTTTTTGGGTAACGTTCAGGGTAATTTCACGCGACTTTGCGCACGGTTTGCATCACGTTAGAGGACGTAAATGTTCTGACTCTAGCTCCCAGCGACAGTGCACACACAATATTGGCATCGGTACGGTGCGGACAGGGCACAGTGCATGGTCATTTTAGCGCGTGACAGCGAAAATTCACTCACCTGTGCGTGCCGGAGATAAAGAGCATGCAAAGTGTCATGGACAAGCGACGTTTTTCCTCATGAGCGCTGCGTAATGAATGGATGTTTCCGTAAACTTAACTTGATCACGCAAAGCTGTCCAGTTTACGCACGGGCTGAGGGATCACAGAAGTGTTTCAGATGATACGTGTAGTGTTTCGGGAAGTTTTATTCGGAGAGATCACACTCTTCACACAGCATGATAGGGTTTGAACACTGAAGCGGGATGAGTATGAAGTCTGTTCTGTCGCTTGGTTGTTGTTGACCTGTCCGTGGTCGTCGCCACGGTGAAACAGCTGAGCCTGGCGATGTCGCAACATGAGGGAATTCGGACTGATATGTTTGCTGCTCATGTGCATTCAGATATACACATCTTAGAATCACATGCATCATGCTTTCAGGAGCTCTCTGTAATATTTATATTGATTTCAGTGGTTTTGTCACTACATGCGGTGCAGGAAGAGGCAGCAGACGATGCAGGCTGTCTGACAGTCACCCTGCCCGCCTGCTGCTGCCCGGGTTCAGACTGCTGAGCGATAATAAAAAAAAAGTGCACTGGCTCCTCTGTGCTGCGTGTTTCAGTGTGGGAGTCTGCGCTCTGAATGGAGCATGCATTGCCTTTAAATGTGCCAGGTGAATGAGCGTGAATGTGCCCCTCCACGACCCCTCCTGTCATCTTCTCCATCTCCAGAAATGTGTCTCACTGTACATCTGCAGGGGGCAGCAACGTGGCCCGCTCAGGGCCGGACTGAGAAATTTAACAAGCTCCAGGTAAAAGAACAATATGAGGACCCTCTCCACTTGGCTAAAGGTAGCCTTAAGATTTAAAACAAGTATTCTGAGACATTTTTGAACGAAGAACAAACATTTTATAATGCTTATTTTCTTTAAAGAACACACTCAGAGGGATAGAGCACAGTCTGACCAGGGATGGGCCATATATTGCCCTCCCTCCCTCTCAGCCCATGAATCAATTCAAACATCAGTGAATTGTAAGTAATGCTGTGGTGCGGACATCAAATGATCCAAAGAAAATATGCAGATTTGTAGCTTTTTTTTTTTCAACTGATGGGAGCAAAGCAACTGAGCAGTATGTGTGAAAAATTCTGAAAACAAATTAAAAAGATGTTACATTTATCCCAAAAAAAGTAGTTTCAATTGGTATGAATTTATGTTTAAGTCATTATATTACGTCTTATGTTTTGCCTTTAAATTATAAGCGTAAAGATTTTTTTTTTAAAATAAAACCTATTTTTGCCTAATTTTAAAATAAGTAAGCATGAATATTAAACTACAAGTTGCTTTTTTAGTCTTTTTTTAAACTTATGAAATTATGTTTCCCTTAAAAGAAAAGTTGTTTTTTTGCAAATGACCTAAAAGTTGGCAACTTTCAGAAAAGTGAGTGGAACCCTCGTCTCAAAAAAGAATGATCACGCCTTACCAAACAAATAGGGCATGTTGACACTGTTAGACAAATGTCACAGCAATTTTGAAAGCGTGGCGGGTAATGAGCGAGTATGTTTCTCACACATGTCCAAAATCACCAACTTATTTGTCCTATTCAGACAGTGTCGAGAGTTTCTTGCAGTAGTTTTTTTAAGTAATGCAATTATTTATTTTTTGATCATTCTTTAATTAGTTATGAAGATGCCCAAATAACTTTATGTTTAAAGATGTGAGTTGAACTACAATTGAGCCTGTCAGCTTATTTGTGCCGTTTAGCCAGTGTGCAAAAAAATGAATGGCAATATTTCAAACCCAAAGAGAGAGAGGAATGTCCAAATTAGTCGAAAAGGCTGGGAAAAAAATGGAATAAAGCTAAGTGATTAAAAAAGCATTTTTAAAGACATTCTGAAAATTACAGTCAATTCTTAAGACTCTGTCACATTTATAGAAATAAGCCTGCAATGTTTGGACAAGGTGCCAGTTTCACCTACATGTTCAAAATTTGCAAAACCTTGTTTTTGTGCATTTTAAGCATTGTTGGTCATGTGTGGGGTTTTTTTTTCAGGCAAATTCTACATACTTTCTTGATTAAAAATAATTAGACGGATAAATAATCAAGACCTGTCCACTTTTCCAACAATTGCCAACCTTTTCTGTAATTTGTCCAGATTCTACAGTTTATGTGAAGCTACGCTGTAACCACTGAAGTCATTTCAGACCTGTAATTTACACTTGATACATAATGTCTGTATCTTGAGGCCCCTTGCAGCACTGGACCCCGGCAATACAAAATCATGATGTGGGTCCTGCATGTGTCGCTGTTCTGTTCCCCTGAAGGTCCTCAGGCTGGTCACTGAAACACTGCTGTGTAAATGTGTTTGTGTGTGCTCATGGAAAAAGGACCTCAACCTTGAGCATGACACCAAATCAAACGACACAGACCTGCCCGCTCAGGATAATAACAGTCCTCCCTTCAGTGTGTGTAAACAGTTGTTGAAAGGAGGAGATGCAGATTGGTTTTGGTGTGGACAAGTGAGGGATGTCAGGTTGTGTTTATCACAGAACTGCAATGGTACCAGAACGTAAAACTTTGATATCAAATAAGGTAAAATCAAACTGTATTGGTACACATTTTGACACAATTTTAACAAAACATTTAAATCCAAGGCACACAGTATTGGGGACTTCATTTTAAGCTTCAAAAGTTGCAACCAAACTCCACTTCAGTATCAACAGATATGAACATATTTGAAGATATTTACAGCCAATATTGTGACACACATTGGCCATCTGCTATATCCCATGTATTGGCCATAGCATTGGCAGAAGGTTCAGATGTACCATAGTGCTTCACCTCATTATCACTGAATGTACACTTTTATCAAAGTATCTTTTTTTAAGACTTAAATATTGTTCTTCATGTTTCACACCTGTTTCTAACAAAAATAGACTGTCATCATAAAAGTAACAGTTCAACTTCAGTAAAATGGAGGCTTTGTGCACTTGACAAAAAACATTACTCTGAATTATAATGCATCCCTGATTTATTCCTTACCCTATAAACCTGATTTAGGATATGGGTGTAGTATGGATGTTTGGTTCTTTTTATACTAGATTATAAAAATAACCATGTAAACATTATTTAAAACTCGAAGCATTAAAAAATTTAATCTTGAAAAGCTTTGTTTGTTTAAAAGGCCAAACAGGGTTGCATCTTTCAGTCATTTTCATAATTTATCAATTCATAAACTTTTATTAGGGATGAATGATTTTGGGTTTTTGATTATATGCAATTTGCTGATATTTCCGAAATTATTATATAAACCAATATTTTATGTCAAGAGCACAAAGTGTCCACTTCATTAAAATTGAGTTGATCCTTATGGCGAGAGTCCATTTGTGTTGGAAACAGATGTAAAGCAGGAAAAACACAATTTGATTTTTTAATTGATGATAGTTTTAATTTGTTGAAGTGGACTTTCAGTGATATGAAGTAAACCATCATAGGGCAGATGTACATTTTCAATATTATAATACATTGGATATATTTTGCCATTTTGTGTGGCTAAAATATCAGCAAAAATGTTCATATCTGCTGATATTGATAACCATCTTTGTAGCAAATGATCTGCTCATATCTATATTGCTCCAATAATATTGTGCATCCCTATTTTTTATCCAATCTAATTCCAAGGCCTGCACAACATCGGATTTTCTGGCGGAAATATCTGCAGATACCAATATTGGTCCAATGACACTGGACATACCTACTTATTCCTTAAGTCCAAGTTGAAATCTTAAAAATGTCTTGTCTTTCAGTCCAGCAGTCCAAAATCCCAGAGAAGTTCAGCCCACAAAGTGTGAATTAAGATCAACATCCAATAACAGCTTTATAGTGACAGGATAAGGTTTCATATTATGAATATTGTCAGCATTTATATATTAATCAGTGTATTACTCAATAAAATAGGACAAAAAAACTCCCTCTCAGTTTCCAAGAGTCCAATTTGACATCTTTAAAATGCCTTGTATTTCAGTTAAGTTGTCCCATATGTTAAGATGTTCATCTTTTCTTTTTTAAACAATATATTTATTATGTTTTGTAACAAGACAAATAACAAATAACAATTATACAACTGGCAAAATATACATTAAACCGATAACATAGCCCCCCCAAATAAAATAAGAATATGACACATGAAAAAAAAAAAAGATATGTAGTAATAAAATAAAATAATTCAATTCACAACACACAACTCAACAACAACTCAGCACCATTTTCCAAGTTAATTTGCTTTTTAACGTCTGAGAAACTCAAGTAAAGGTGACCATATTTCTTGAAAGTCTCCCCCCTTTCCCCCGACAATATATGTAGGTCGTTCCAGTACAATGCATGATGCCATCTCCTTCGCCCACATATGCATTGAGGGCACGTCTGTTTTCCTCCCGTATAAAGATATAAACCTCCTGGCCTGAAGTAGTCCAAAGTCCATGAGTTTCAGTTGTCTAGAGGTGAAAGTGCAGTTCTCTAGGTGTATACCCAACACACACGTCCTTGCATGAAAGATGTTCATCTTAAAGTCACATAAATACAAGAAAACACTGTGATCTCATGCATGCTGTATTCTGTGTTCAGAATTGTAGTTTTAAACCATAAATGGCCTGAGCAAGAGCCTTCTTTATTGTTCACTGGGCTTGAAATAAAAATCCCCTCTTTTAATTACATAAACCTGTTTCCCTTTGAAAATTTGACACTCGAGAAGTCAGTTTTCCACTCTGCATCTGAGCAATTTACAAGAGGCAGGAATGTGCTTTAAAAGGTAGTGAGTTTTTTTTTGCAGACACTGTTCATTCTACATCAAGGTTTAAATGTGTTTTCATCACAAAATGCTGTCAGAGCAGTAAATGGCTCTCACAGCTGTCTAAAGGCAGAAAACCTTGCTCCTCTATCTGTTTTAAAAATGTATAGTTTGTTTTTGAGGGTTTTATTGCATGATTTGTCTTCTTAGGGGTGTAAATGGTGAACTGAACATCAACATTACTGCTGATCTGTTGTCTGTGGGTGCTGAAAAAGGCTTTAAGTCACATCAGCTGAACTACCCCTCTGCTGCCCATGTGGAGGGGTGTGGCGGCGTGAAGCCCTCGTCTTGTTCCACGGCAGACACCCGTTCTCCTGACAGATTTACAGTCGGCTCTGTGGCCGAGAGTCTCCGCACACGTGCAGCCAGACACGCGCCTGCAACCTGCTCAAGAGGAACCGAATAGGAACATGCATGGACTGGGAGGGGAGTGGGCGAGCTGCTGGGACTCCGAAGGCGCCCATGAGGGGTCTTCGCCGAGCGGGTGGCGAGATGAATGTGCGGACGAGGAGGAGGAGGATGACAGTGATGCATGATGTTTGCTGAATGGGAAAAAAGGGGACAGAGGTTAGCAGGGATGCTGGTGACTGGGTCAGGCACTGGGGGCAGGGCTCACAAGGCTTAGAGAGAGGGAGGCAGGACCTTACACACCAGCATGGGAGCATGGGAATGAAGCTGTGTGAGAATAAGGAGAGTGTGTTCGTGTTGAATGTTTTCAGTGAGAGTTGTTGTTTTTGACATTATTCAGATCACTGTTAATAATCACAGTTATTTAGCTATTGTTTTATTGTTCGGCCCTGGCTCTTATCATCCCTAAACAATTGATCAGACATGAGTTGGTGACATGACTCCCTTGTAAACAGTCTGTTCCACTGTTGCACAATATCCATGCTTGAGCAAAAGTCAAAGAAAGAGGAGAATCTAGGGTTCGAACTCATGTTTTTTATTATTGTTTCTGGTTCTTATGAATAATGACGCTACGTGTTGTGTGGCGAACCAGTATTTCAAACACTGGTATTATTCCTGCCTCTAAGCTTGTGTCTCCCAGCCCAGTCTGGTCCCAACTGGGACAGTCCTTATGTTAAACCAATAGTGACCAACCTTGGAGTCAAAATGGACAGTGTTTTAAACTCGACAATGCAGATTAACCCTGTGGTATAATCTAGTTTTTATCATTTGAGGCTTTTATCCAAAATGAAATCTGTTTTATCCTTTAATGATTTTGAGTGAGTGATTCATGCTTTTATTTCTACCCATTTGGACTACTGTAATGCACTCCATGCTGTCGTCAATCAGGCCTCCCTTGCACGCTTACAGTTAGTCCAAAACGTGGTTGCTCGTCTTTTAACAGGAACCCTCAAGCATGAACACTTTACCCCCATTTTGGCTTCCCTTCACTGGCTCCCTGTCCATTTTAGAATTAATTTTAAGATTATTGTTTGTTTTTAAGGTATTAAATGGGCTGGCACCTTAGTACTAGGGATGGACATTTTATCTGGTGCGCAATCATTGCATCGTGGCGAGGGTCTATGGTAAATTGCATCGGTTGGAGTGGTGTGCATCGGATTAGAAACTGGGCTGAAATCGCGATGCATCGCCTTGTAAAAGCTTTGCTTCTGTAAAATCAGATGTCCTGTTATTATATACATATTTTTGAAATTATTATTTTCAGTCAATTCACTTCCATAATTATCTCTCAGCCATTAAATTCTCACAAGTCCTTACTGCTAAAGTAGCCTTCTGTAAGTGATCTGTGTTCATTTGTTACAAGCTTCTTAATGATGACAAGTATGATACTGCTTATGTTCTTGAAGGAACAATAAAGTTGAGTTGAATTTGCACATATTTGCATTATTATTGCATCGTGGTAGGAAGATAAATCGTCCTGAATTGGTAGATGCTTCATGTGAATCTTTAGTGTATTGTACCGTAGCCTACATCTCGAGATGCATATCGTATCATCCTGGGGATGGAGATTTTCATCCCTAGTTAGTACATCTCTGACCTTTTACATGTTTATACCCCCCAAGGTCATTGAGGTCTGCTGACCAGCTGCGACCTGTCGTCCCAAAAACCAGGCTGAAAACTAGGGGCAACTGTGCTTTTTCAGCAGTAGCCCCTAAGTTGTGGAATGAGCCACTCTCCCATGTTAAAACGGCTCCCAATCTAGAAACTTTTAGATCGCTTCTTAAAACCTATATTTATTCCTTGACTTTTCACACAGCATGAGTGTTGCGTGGTCCCTGTTTGTTTTGTTTTGTTTTATTGTATTTATTATTATACAGCACTTTGGCAACCTTGCGTTTTTAAAATTATGCTCTGCAAATAAAGTGGATTGGATTGGATTGATTGCCACTGGGTCCATGTGTGCTGTGTCAGTGTTGCGCTACAGTCTGACAATGTTCCCCACCGTCCGTTAACAGCTACTAGCTCAGCTTTCAGTGCTGCTGAAAAACAGGTGATCGTTTGAGATTATATGCTGTTTGTGCTTTAACAACAACAGCAAACAGATTTGAGGCTAATGTTCCCAATTTAAGGAGTAAAGGAAGGATGAACTTACTTGATTTTGTTTTTGTAGAGATTTTTATGCTTTTACCCTGGATATGTAAATTAATACTCTCATCTAGTTAACAGTCGATATGTTTGGACAGTGATATGTAGGTAAACTTTACCTATCCTTTTTATTGTTGATGTTATTGCATGTTATTTTAGCTGCAGCCTTCAAATATGAGATAAAACTGCATCAGAAAAGTATTTAGTGTTTTAGCAACAGGATGGTTTAGTGATTCAGTTTCTGACTTAAAGTGTCGTTTGATCCACTGCTTGCTGAGTCAAAAATAAAAGCCCTGTTTATCTGCTGTAGAGGGTTCCCAAATAATGGAGCTTGAGTATGGTTGTAGTATGATAGTGTCCATACAGGAGAAGGCACGTGAGTAGGGCTGGGCATTGCTAAGAACCTCACGATTCGATTCGATCTGATTCGATTCGATTCGATTCGATTCGATCTGATTCGATTCTTTAGGTGGCGATTAAATTCAATATCGATTCAGTAAGAAGTAGAAATACACAAATAATTCCAGTGCCTGTTGACCATTTTTGAATTTTTATTTTGATGCCAATGTGAACATATGTGGTATGTCACCTCATATTTTTGAGCAAACATCTGAAAATAAAAATTTGCACAGTAATAACATATTCGTGCATATGGAGTACAAAAGTAAAAACATGACAGTTAACACTATAATTAGAAATGTCCACCTGGTCTTTTTTGTCTTTTTTGTCAATAAATGTTTCAGGACTTGTCCTTTGGAATACATTTTCACCCTTTTTTCACGAGAAATAAACGTTAACAATTCTTGCAAGTATTTGTCAATATTATGTTATAATAACTGATTTGAATTTTTAACAGGATTCTCTTCATAAACAATTGTAAATGAACATGTAGAAATTTTCTGAGATTACCAAAAATAAGCTTGACCTATTTTACATAAACTCAAACATTTTTGTTTTCCTACAGCATTTAGTGTCCGTGTTACAGCCTGTTATATTAGACCATGTCCAGGCGTTTTTTTTTTTGTTTTTTTTCTGATGGTAGTCCCTGAAGCAGTTCCTGTCAAGCTGAAGACAGAGATCTTGACATTTCTTCCTCCAATATTCTAAAATTATTATTTATGGAATCCATAAAAGAAAACTTACTATGATGAAAAAGACGATCAATGACAAAAAAAGATGGAAAAACTCAGAGAAATATGTCGGATATACGGCAAAACACAGAAAATATACTGCAAAAGAACAAAAAGAAAACACTCCAGAACAACTCTAATGCTATTGTGTTTAATATTTTACATTATTTACACAGAAAATACTGATAAACTGCCGTTAAATCACTCTCATATTTGGCTCTCAATCCTATCACTCTGCAAGCATGTCTACCCGGCGACAGCTGGATAAACACTGAAAAAGTGCACAGCGCCCCCCACTGCCCAGGAGGTGAATTGATTTAGAAGATTTGCTCAATCGATATTGAATTTGGAGGGGAAAAATTGCAATGCATTGATGAATCGATATTTCTTCCCACCCCTGCACATGAGGGTGTCAACGAATGTTCAGTATTGCCCTCAGTAAATTGGGTGATTGTGCAGCCATTGTGTGTATTTATGAATTGCGGGTTGGATCACAAGACTTTTGTACATTGATGCAGACTTAATGTGAGGAAAACTGTGAGTAGTTTGTCAGTTCCAATGCGTGTGGGTAAGGGCTGGTGCGGGTTGGCCAACCTGGACACATGTAGGGTTCTGATTTACATCTCCTCTACAGCAGTTTAACATCTGCTTCATGGTGTGTTTTTAGAAATGTTCCAACTTTTTGATTCTTCCAAGAAGTGAGCTGTGGCTCTGATCGTGATCAAGATGGTTCTTGTAAACTCTGTTGCTGCATGCTTTTTCCCAGTTAAAGTCTAGGGATGACACCTGTGAGGCTATGGCCAATTAGTTTGTCAGTTAGCTCTTGTCAGACCAAAATGATGGAACAACGGCATGTCTTACCGCCATAAAACAGGTGAGCTTAGCCATAAACTGCAGGGGCAGAAGTAATATTGCCCCCAAAAAACAACACTGAATAGCTCTGGAAAAAGCTGTTTAAATAAACAGTAAAAGGGTAATATGGTATCCCAAGGTAAATAGCTAGTTATTCCTCCAATAACTGTCATGAAATTTATGTGCAACTTACAGTTAATGACTCAAGAGTGTGAGGATGCTTTACAATAGGGAGGTGACTGGGAGGCAGGGTGGGCAAATAAAGCAGAATCATTTAAAAAAACAAGCTGTAAAGAAGTAGTTCAGAATTTTAAAAGTAAGGTTGTATTATGTTTAAAGTTATGCAATTATTGCAATTCGATCATTATTACAGTAGGAGCCTTGCAGCAATAAACACATTGCAACAGTTTGTAATCATGCACTAAAATACAACCTTTTTTTAAGGGTTACATGTTATTATCAGTATGGTATCAGTATTGGCAGATACTAGCAGATACGTACATTTCGGCTGATGTTTGCAACTGATACTTTGGCAGTACATTTAAGCCCCCTAAATCCCATTTCGTGGCTGAAATACTGGCAGAAAGTACAAATACATGTTGATGGTTTACCTCATCATCACTGAAAGTCCAATTTTAAAAATGAAAATGTAATTTATAACTGAATAAAATGTTATTTGACTTGCTTCAGATCTATTTCTATAGACTGTCAGCATGGAAGGAATAGGTAAATTTGAATGAAATGGAGGCTTTGTTCCCTTGACAAAAATTATCAGTATCTGTGATAATGAGCTCAGAAATATTGGCATATATATGTATATTGATATTGGCAAAAATCCAGTATTTTGCACCCTAATTTTTTTGATATGGTCAAAAAAATTGCGGACAAATGGGTCTTCTTTCACACCTTATTTATTTTTTTTTTTCACACCTTTTGATGCAGTCAGATGATTCTAAAGGTGGCTGTAAGCTATATTTACTCTTGTCTCCATTAAATGCAGGAGGAAATACAAAGAAACATCACTTGAATAGTTTTGTTTTTCAGTCACGGAATATATGTATTTGTCTACGGGTGGAGTATGCAGTATTAATTCAATCATGCAATTAAAAGTCAATTAAATGTGCAACCCTATGATGTGTACCCTTGGAGGAAGGGCTCATACTGAAATTCCATTGGTATTATTTTTCTTTACATATTTCCTGATCTTGAGATGATCTTGTCTCCTCCATCCTCAACTCGGCACCATCACGTGAGATTTTTCACCTCATTTGTAGAATGAGGAAGTTTCCAGATTCAATCCGACTACATTTTTTGCAGTCCTCCCCCCTCTCTTTTTCTCTCTGGTATGTCTCTCTCTGTCCCCTGCCTCCCCCCTCTCTGCAGTGTAGTGAGCTGAACTGTTGTGCTGTTGTTGTTGGGGCCCCTCTCCCATGTGTCAGGATGTGTTAACCAGGAATTAATCTTCACCAGCATTCATTGATTTCGCCCTGTGGAGGAAGGGTCTCTTTTTGTCACTCATTTTTGTCCTCTGCTCTTCACCGGCAGATAGAACTTCTTTTGCTCCTTTTTCAATGTGGTCCAAAGAGATACGTCTCAGTTATGGGGCTGTGCATCTTTGACTCTGCTGTAAGGTGTGTTTTTGCTGGTATATGTAGAGAATATGGTTTGATCTCATGATTGGCAACGTTGATCAAACAAAGCTTCTAAATTATCAGATATAGTCCAAACCTTTGTGAAAATTTCTCAACTCTTGTGGTTGAACTGCATGTGTAACAAGCAAACAGTTAAAGTTTTCACCTTGACATAAGCCAGACTTTTTCCTACCAGTCCTCTAGTCTGTGTTGAGCTGATGAGTAAACGCAGAAGAAATAAAATTCATAGGCATTTAATGGATGGGGGTGATAAAGTTGATATTCTGCAATTGGTATGAAACCAAGGACTAAAGCACTCTAGCAGAACAATCTCAGTGCACTTATAAATCTTTCTTATAATGTTTCTATTTGTCAGTATGTTCCTCTTTATGAAAAGGAAAACCATGTCCTGCAGCATGGTGTGGTCCACTTTGCTCCTTCGCCTCCCACTTCTGTTTCACTTTTCTTTGTCATTTAGTGCCCTCTGAAACAGCTATCCCACCCCCCTAATCCGAGATAGACTCCCACTGTGAGGTCAACATGTGAGCAACAAACTCAGGTGAATTTCATGAGTAAATTTTCCGTAAGTGCATATGTGAAAACAGATATCAAGTGCCTGTCAGTGTAAGATCAGGCTTTCCTATCTATCCAGTTCAGCAGCCTTGATTACACTCCTGTTTCGATTATCAAATATGTTTCTAGTCTCCCCTCAGACTTTTCTGTGTCTCACCCTTTCTTTGAAAATTTTCTATGTGCAATATATTATAGATGTTTTGTTTGTGGGGAAATTTAGGAGCCATTGGATGGAGAAAGGCGTATCAGCAGTGTCACTACCCGGAACTTGCATGTACGGAGCCTGGGTCTGTTAAAGATGGTGATAGTGTTTTTTGATGTGATAGCCATTTTGAATGAAAGACGAGCTAAAGCCAATTCTGTGTTTGTTTTGACATGGTGGGGGATGAGAGAGGTTTTTTTTTTTTTATGTAAGATCATTTTTGGCTTTTCTCTCTTCATTGATAGAGGATAGACCTGGAAATAGGCTGAGGAAGTGGAGGACATGCTGCAAGGGGCCCAGATTTGATCCTGTACTTGTGGCAGAGGTGTGAACATGGTGCATACGGCACACTGCTCAGCTATCAGGGCCCCTGGTTTGGGTGACTCTGGGAGACCAGACTTCACTGTCTTCTTGGAGGATTTGTGGGACTGAATGAGTGAAACACTGCCAGCAGGAGGTTCCCACTTCATAACCACAGTGATGTCCTGAGTCTCGCTGCTCGTCAGGCTGCATAGTTGGGTAAGAGGGCCCTCCAGGGACCTTGTTGCAGGTTAGAAAGCATTGGTGTGGTCACTTCAAGAAGCCTTGGGCTGTTGAAGGTGCCAGTGCTGTGGCAACTAAGGACCCTGTGGTTGTTTGCCTGACTTACCAGTAGTAGGGCTGTCTTTTTACACTCAGTGTTAGAATATCTGTTTGAGCATCGAGTTTGAAGATCTTTGGTTATTAGTAAGAAAGTAAGAGTTTGATTTTGGGAAAAAGTGACAGCCTTAACCAGGAGTGAATTGGGCGTAATGAAGATAATGGGTCTCTACCCTAAGTGCTTGTCCTTTCATTATGGCACAAGTTGAGGCCCATGTGTTTCAAATTCTCTTCCATTTTACAGGAAAAAGTCCTTCAAATTAATGGTTTGTTCTGTTTGATCTGGGAAGTTGCTTTGTCCAAGTTGCAAATTGGACACTTGGAGCGCCCCCTTATGGCTGCATTTTCTACTGGGAAGTTGAAAATTTGTCAGGTATCCTGACTTAACCAGTTTGTAACCGGAATGTCTTTAACTGGGATGTGACCTAACTCCCAGTTCTCATATCCAAGTTCCAAGTAAGTGGAATGCACCAAAAGACGTCAGGTAGGTTTCGGGGTCTGTTCTGCAGTCAATACTTTACTAAACTACATATGTAACTTTTAATGCAGATGTCCAGTGGATGTTACACCAAGCTTTTTTCCAATCCTTCCACTGTCCCTCAGTATCATCTCCCCTCATCCCCACCCTTCCTTCAGAGTCCTACCAAGTAAAGCCAATAATAGGACTGACTTTCAGAAAATGTGTGCCCAGAAGTACATTCGAGAAATTTCCCTTAATGATGTCACAAGGGAACATGCCATCGTCATCTGCAAATGTTGAATCACTGCTCTTCTAGCGATTTTGTCCATTTTGCAAAAGTCATTTGCCTTGTTTACTTTAGAGTGCTACCTCTTCGACATAAACTGACCAAATGACTCCAGTCTTCAGGTACACAGCCTTAAATAGTCAGGGAATAGTAGAGCTGAAAAAGGACATCCCTGCTTATCTTCTTCAATACAAGGCTCACAACTTATCCATCAGCCCTCGTATGTGCAGCCACAGTAAACATTAGATCACAGTGCTGAAAAGCCAAAGCCACATCCACTTATTAAGAAGGGCATGGTTAGACAAAGCTCATGAGGATTTACAATAAAACAGCCTGTTCTGAGCAGGGATGAGACAGAGGTGTTTATAGGCATCCCAAAAATCCCAAATCAGTGTTGATGTTTGGGCAAGAAGCAGACATGCTGTATGTTCTGGGGATGAGTATAAACTTGTTGAAAAGGAGTAAAGCATGGAGTCTTAAAGAAACATTTGATCATACTTCCTCCTGGTAAGCTAATTAGCAGGATCTGCTAACATAAGCAAACAGTCAAACCATGTTAAACTATGTTAAACTAAAGTTCAACTATGTTTAAGGGTATAAAAACTTAAATCACTACGTTTTTTAGACTTGCTGAACCGCTGTTTCACAATTGTGATAGTAGTCGGCTTTACAAAGAGGTCGATCATGTGCTTGATGCCAACTTTTCTACCAAATTCAACACATTTGTTATTGTATTTTCCCAAAGAAACAAATGATACCAAAAGAGAGCCAAACATTGGTTTCACCTCCTCCTGAAAGTTTAGACTGGAAAACTTAATTTAGAAAGTGTTACATGTCAAACTTGTTATTTTGCTTTTGTCTGTTCAATATAAGGCAAACTAAATATGCAGAATTCCCCTTCTAAGTCATGATGAATATTCACTGTTTTACCTCCTGAATAACAGATAGTGAGGGGATTTTCTGAGTTGGCTCGAGCTTTGACACCCAAATGAGCTCCTTTTTTTCATACAGCTAACAGTTTGAAACCAGAAATACCACCCACATCCCGTTTAAAGAACATCTTTGTTGCTTTGAAGGCTCATGAGGCCACTCTCCACTTCACCGTCAATGAAAGTCCTTCATGGAGTGTCTTTTAAGAGCTCTGAAGTTTATTTATTTAACATCAGACATGTAAATGATTCTGAAGTGTTTAAAGATGATCTGAACTACTCGTTGATTCTTTTAACTGTGTCTTCCTCTCCCTCCTTAAGCACACTCATAAACTGATATAATTCATATCTCTCATCAAACAAAGGTAACCGTCTTTGTTGATTCTTTTTTTATGTGATGTTGATCTTATTGTCAGCGCCGTGGAGTGTGACGGTGATACTTCAGCTCGCAGTGTGCGTTGGAGTGGCTGTGCAGGAAGCTGACGTGCGTTGTGAGTCAGTATGATACAGGAAGAGATGATGGTGCCACATGTATTTTCTCAGTGTATCACACATTATTTTTCTTTGAGATGCAGTGCCACTGAAAAAGAGAGTGCAAAGGAGATTGTCCCAGAATTTGAGAAGAGGTGTACAAACCTCCTTCAACAAAACAGTTCCCAGATCCTTCCAGTTGACATATTTTGACCATAAGGCTCACATAGACCATCATGATGTCTTCAGCTTGTTTTGTCAGTCAGATTTGTGTCTGCCACACCATTTTCAAACCTCAAATTGGACTTTTTACAAACTTTTTTGTATCTCGCCATACTCATTTGATTCAAAATGCAAGTTTTAACGTGTTTAAGTGAAGACAGCAACAATAATTACCACAGCAGGGAGTTAACCCACCAGTCAAGCCTTGAATGAACAGATAAAAACGCTCAAAGTCACGTCTACATGTGCTGTAGGAGAGTCATTTTGAAAACATAGAATTTCCTCTGTTTATATTCTGTAACTAAACCACAGAGCAGAGGTTTGGGGTGTTTAGAACCTGCATGTCAGAAAATGTCTCATCAGCATTTTGAATAGAGCTGGTATTGGGGAGGGATAAGAAATGTCCACTCACACCTTTATGCCCACTGCATTAGCGACATGACCCAGTCTGTGCTGCATTTTGTGTTTTTTGGTGATGGCCATAATGTAATAACTATTCAATGTAGACTTACAACAAGCTACTTTGGTGTGAAATAATGATTATGCTCCAGGTTTGTATTTGATCAATTCTTTTGACTGCCTCTGCCAAGGAGATTATGTTTTTGCTGGATAAAACAGCAACAGGATAACTTTTGAACAGGATAACTGGAAAACTTATGAGCTGATTTAAATGAAATTTTCAGGGAATGGCGTTCATGGCTCAAGGAAAAGTATTTATGTTTTGATGGTGTCCTGAATCCAGGAATTCTTTATAGGATTTCTACACACTGTGAGATAAGCAGGATTTTTTTTTTTTTTTACGCATTTTCACAAATAACTCAATAAATTGTCAAAAGATTTTCATGACATTTTCTGGGAATGTTGATCATGTCACAAGAAAAAAAGTGGTTAGATTGGGGTGGTGATCCGAAACCAGATGTGGATCCTGGAATTTTTGTCAAGGATTTCTTAACAGTGCAAGATGGGGCCGTTTCCCACATTTTTGACAGTTACTAACTTGGCAATGTTGAAAATGCCTTGGGAAGGTTTATGCTCTCAAAGCAGGGTTAGAGTTTGCTGCGCTGAGGTATTTGACAGATGAGCATATTTAGCAAATGTTTGACAACACTCATAGATATATATCTTAAACTCTGTGCACAAACAAGAGGGCCTTTTAACGCTTGCTCTTTCGACAGTGGAAATCACAGAGAACCATAACTCATTGCACTGCAACACCTGTATCTGTGTTGGTGGGAATCTCTGGGATGTACGAGAGTTTTGGAAAAGTAGACAGTAACTTTGTTTAAGTGGAAGGTCAAATGATGAAAAATAAAATCTGTGGATTTGAACAAATTGTGGAAATTAAAGTATTTTAACTGTTTAAAGTTGCTGAGTCCCGTGATGTTCAGCTGACAACACATTGAGGTTCATTAAGCTTGTCTCTATTTTGTACTACATAGTTCCTAAGCTCTGAAAATGGCTCTGATGGGTTGCAAAATATTTTATCATCCTCAATATTTTGCCGTCAGTCTTATTCTTAGTTGCATTGAAGCCTTATTGGGCTTATAACTATTACTCCAGCGGTTGCTGGTAATATTATTTCTTTGGTGTAATGATTACTTCAGTTAGTCTGTTTTGGTACCTGGTTTGGTGTGCAGTTGTTTCCAGGGAAGGGATGGGAATCAAAAACTAATTCCAGTTAAGAATCAATAACAACTCCCTCAAAGAATTATGTCATTGTTTCTATTGCTTAACAATTCCCTCATCAGTTCCTTCCAATTTCTTTTGCATGTCTTGTAAGTCAAGTTTGTGTTTAGTTTAGTTTATTGGTTTATAACAGGACAGCATGCAGTGACATAAATTATTCCAGAGAAATAAAAAGATGGCTCTACCAGATTTAGCAGAGAAGCTAATTTCCATCTGTAGTTCTTACATAAAAAGAGACATCATGAATAGACAAAATTCAATTCAATAATCAAACTATTATCAGAGGCAGTCATCAGAATTCATAATTAAGAAGTCAAAGATATATTCATGGGAGACAGGGAACAGAAGTGGTCCAAATTGTGGCTAAATTTTCAACAAAAAGGTGCTTACTTCACAACATTTAATAGGGAGGTAGGACACACCAGAGCACCAGCAACTTGAATAGGCATTCATCTATGCAGCTGTGTTGGCTAACTTTTGTCCACACAGAAAATCAATAGGAATCAATTAGGGAATCGTTAAGCAATTGGATCAATAAGCAGAATTGCTAATGTCCTTGGTATCAATAAAATTGTATCAATTCCACTCCCCATTTCCCGGGTCTGATGGAAACTGAGTGGGGTTGCACAATATTGGAATTTCTGCAGATATTCAATTTGCAGATATTTAAGAACTTTACTTGGTATGGATGAAGGAAAAAAACTGAATGTAGTTTTTGGGTTTGGATTTGGCCTTACTGTAGGGGTATCACATTATATGAAAAATGCAGTTTTCAAAGTTGCAGTAAATTTAACCTTTATTTGCCCTTTTAAAAGCTACAACTAATCTGCTGACAGAAAGTTGGCCATATTCTTATCGAGCTTACACCCTCAATTTAAAATTAATGAGGAAAAAAAATCCACAAACTTAATTCTGTTATATAAGAGTAAAATATCGTCTATAAGATGAAGAAGCATACGTTTTCACATGTACAACAACAATATTCAGCTCTTGAAGCAATTTTCTCCTGGTATCTAAACTGTACTGAGGTGATCGTGAATGCCTAAAAGTGAGCCAAGACCACAAATTTTAGAAAAAATTGTCTTGTTCTGAAACATTACAAAGGGCCAAATATGAAAAACAAACTTGTTTTGAAACAGATCTACCAAACAAAGTTATGAAAGCATCAATAAATTCTTAGGACTCATTTTTTTCCAAATATCAAACTTGATTGTTTTCTGTGATTAACTTTGATAACTGAAGATATTTGACACATGCCATTGTTGAAAATGCATCACCGGACCATGGTGGGGGGAAGGCTGCCTGCAGATTTGCAATGGATGAGAAGTGGGCCAGCTGCTTTGCGTCTACTCGAAACACAGCCTTGTCTTTTTATTTTTATTTTTTTTTGTTATTTTGACATTGTTGGCGTGGAGTCCAAAGTACCAGTGTTGCATGTTCTGGAGGTGTACTTCCTGTTGTTGAGGTCAAGAGAGCAGGTGCCTTATTGTGCTGCACAGCTGTTTATTTTCAGTTTATATTACACTTTAAATACAGATTTTTATCCCCAACTTGAAAAGATGTTGAAATATGGAGTACAAGGTGCCAGTGCTAGTTAGAGCTGTCGAGATTTGGAGCATAATAAATTAACAATACAAATTAATTTCCATTTAACTATTTTTCTAACTGAAAAAAAGGATGTTGTTTTCCACATATTATTAGATGTATGATCATAAAAGTTAATTTCCTTCGGCTCAAGCACCTGTGTCTTAAAGTCTGATTAGGAGCAAGTTTTGAAACCAGGTCAGTCAACATGAATTGACCTGCACAGGCTCACAAACACAGGTCACGTCCTTGTGTTCATCTGAAACTGAGCTAAGAGCTGTCAGTCATTTTTCTGCTCTTCAACACGTCTGATTTTTAAACGCTCATTCTGCTGGAAACATTGAGATTAAGTTTATTGTCAAGTCTGTGGTGAAGTTAAGGAGCTGCAAAGTAGTTTGCAGAGTATGTGATAATGAAATATCTAAATATCAAGCAGAGCTGCATGCGATGAGGAACAGAGCGAGAGAAAAGAGAGAGATGATCTGCCCGTCAGGAGCATGTTGGCTGTGTTTCCTCTCTCTGTTTCCTTTCTTTTCCCCCAGAATGCCTCGGTGCGGCTCATGTCCTCTGCTGCTTTATTTTTCTGAGAGCTATTTCTTCTGTGAGAGGAATGTCAAGTGCCCATCTCGCTGCGTTTCTCCCTGTTCTGTGTTTTGTTGTGTTACTTTTGATTTTTTTTCTTCTCTCCTCCAGTCGTTGTCTTTTCCTGCTGCATTTCTCTGGCAGCACCAAATTAGCCGGTGCCCAGGCCATGATAAATATATAAATAAGTTGATGTGTTATTAGCAAACATATTGTCTTTGTGTGACCGTGGCTCTCTTTTGTGTTAGCACAGGTCCGTGTGTGTGAGTAAATGTGTGAGAGATGACGGGGGAGGAGGGAGGGAGAGAGAGGGAGAGAAAGAGGGGGAGGAGACGTGGAGAGTCGTTTTATTAACGTGGCGACTCCCGCTAAAATTCAGGGAGTGCTGTTGCATCCAGCTGTTACTGGTTGCGCGAGGCTTTGGTTGCCATGGCAACACAGCCCTGTGCGCCTGCTCAAGGTCGTTCATCCAGCTCTGAACTGAGCAGCGTGCCGCTCAGAGGATGCACACCGAGAGAAGGAGAGAAAGGGAGAAACTACTTCAAAGTGACCAATCAAACGCACTTCAGTGACGTTTTCTGCGAACAAACTCAGCCCCCCCCCTTTCAAATACACACAAACACAGGTAGACACAGCACACACCAGCTTACTTTCACCAATAAAAAACAAATAAAAAGAAAGATAGAAAGAACCCCCGGCCTTGGGGCTTGTAGGCTCTTTTTGCCAGCTGATAAAATATTTAGTTGGTCAGTCTAAGAGTGAGGGATACGGTGGCTGGAGAAGGAGCGAGCAGCCCAGCTCAGCCTTTGTGTTTTCCTTTCTCTAATGGTGCATCGCTGTGAGGCTACCTGGGGCTTCTTCCTCCTCCTCTCCCCTTCTCTCCTCTCCTTTTCTCTCCTCAGAGGGCTGCAGCATCCTTCAGGGCTCCTCTGCACGTTTGTACAGCCAAACTGGTACCTGAAAGACCCAAACTCTGCTCTAATTTATTTTGGTTCTTGTAATTTATTTCTTTAGTGGTCATGCACACAAAATACATTTTTCTTCAACTTCAGTATAGTTTTCCAGTGCAAGATTTAGTTTGTTTTTTTCACTTTGCATCGTGTAACGACTGTCGTCGTAATACCAAAGTACTGAACTTGAACACGAGGCTTAAACAAGCGGAGAATCAATATTGATACCTGTTTTAATATTACTGTAATTCCATAATGTTCAAGGCACCACGTTTGAGGTAATTGGTTATTTTTAATTACAAAAAAATGCAGGCAAGCTCCTTCACACTCTGCATATTAAATTTTTGTACATATTGGACAGTGTGTAGGAGTTTGCCTGCAATTTTTGAAGGACCCCTTCCTCTCCCAAGCTCTCTACTTTGAAATATATTGTTTTTTTGTAGTGTCTATATTTTAAATGTTTTTTTTTATTGTTTAATGTTTTATTTCAAACATGCAAATATCCCAAAGGGGGAAAATATAATAAATAATGTGATATTATGCACAATTTAAAACATTATATTATAACCAAAATTGCATGCTGTTATTTGGTTTACACGTCCAAATTGAGTGGGGAGCAGTGCGTACTTACTTAGTCCCACCCCTCCTCTTAAAGGCATTGAAATGACTTATCCTTCTAAGACTTAAACAGCAGTTTCTCTGAACACATCCAAGTCTAAAGAATGTTTTGCTGATAGTGTTAGTGCCACGAAAAACAATCATATTCTCAGTGTCCTTACTAAATACAAAGATAAATAAACATGATGGTCACCTGAAAGAATACTCATCAACAGAGTGAATAATTAATAATCATACAAATTATGGTTAAGTCATTAGAATAAATAATGTTATGAGACATTTCGTTTAGCAAAAAATGTCAAAGTATCTAATTTTCTCAGCCTAAAGCCTGGCACACACTTGAAGTTTTTTTTTTTTTAAATCTTGACTGATTTTGAAACTGAGAGAGACCCCCACACAAAGCAGCTGGTGATGTAAACAACAGGTTTCATTATGATACAGTAAATTTTCAGTGCTTTGTGTCGTGTGCTGTGGGTTAGTTGCTAAGATGTAAGAGCCTGTGAAAAGAACTGAACAAAGTTTTGTATAGATTTAACATAATTACATTTATAAGAAGAAAACAAGCGGTTTTGACCATTTTTATCACTAAATTGCTTCTATTCTAAGGATAATTAAAAATATATGACCTAGAATTAATTACATTTGCACAGATAAAACATTTGCATTATGATCATAATGATGTTTTTTGTGGAAACATGACTTTTATACACTAAACATTTACAGCAACAAAGACTGGGACCTTGAGCTTGTCTGTACTATGAAAAATGTGGTTATTAATGTGCACCATTTTTGTACAGCAAACTCTAAATAAAAACATGTCAGGAATGGAGTGAAATGGTCTTTTCCATCAAGAAATGCTTTTAGTATTATTCTTTGTTCCTTATTCAGTGAGAAAACTGTTGTAAAAACATCAATCCTGTCAGAATCTGCATGAAAATCAGCAGAATTTTTGTCTCTTTGTTTGCTTGCCTGTTAAATTAACAGTTATGTGAAGTGTCCAGTGTCTGCCTGGTACAGGACTATCATCATGATGTGTTCAAATGCTTAATCTTGAAAAGAATTTTCAGTTTTTGGCAAGTGACTTAAATAAATATGCCCTTGTTTTGAGGTGGGACTTGTCTGTTTTTCCATCAATTAAAAAATAGATTAAAATGTGTTTAAAAAAAATAAGAATATTAGATATTGATATAAATTTAGTTTTTAAAAATAAATTTGAAACAGATTAAATCCCTTTTAAAGTGATCACACAAGCTTAATTCAGTATATACCAGTCCTGATTAATATGTTTTGTGGTCTCATCTCTTCACAAGACAAGAGCAAATAGTGGTGTTCATAAGGATTGGGATCATAAAAGAGTGACAATAAGAAAACCAATTTTAATAACGAGGAAGGATTTTGTTTCCACATGTCAACAAGTTGCTCCTCCATTTCTGGCATCGATCTAACTTTGTGCAACACATTTAGCAATAACTATTTTACTCTTTCTCAAAAACCATTGTCCTGAAATGTCCCCAGAATACACCGATCAGGTAGAAACATTATGACCACCTGCCACCTTGACTGGTCTGCCGCTTCACAGCCCCACACACAACAAACTGAGATGTACTGTGCGTTCTGACACCTTTTATCAGCGGTAACTTCTTGAAATGTGAGCAACAGTAGCACATTTGTTGGAGCGGACCACACAGGCCAGTCTTCGTTCCCCACGTGCATCAGTGAGCCTTGGCTGCCCATGACCCTGGCGGTGGTTAACCACTTCCTTTGACCATTTTTTGATAGATACTGACCACTGTAGAACAGGAACTCCCCACAAGCGACGCAGTTTTGGAGATGACTCAGTCATCTGACCATTACAACCTTACCCGAACTCATTTTTTTGTCTCTAACATCAACTTTGAGGACAAATGTTCACTTGCTGCCTAATATATCCCACCTACTAACAGGTGCCATGATGAAGAGATAATCAGTGTTATTCACTTTACCTGTCGGCGGTCATAATGTTGGGCCTGATTTGTGTATATTTTCACTGTTTCGTGCCTTAAAATCCTCTCGGAAAGGAGTTTGACATGTTAATGAACTCCTCTGTTTTAGCCCTACTCAAAACAGGCTGTTTTTGTGTAAATCCTCATGAGCTGTATCTGACCACATCCCTCTCAT
This sequence comes from Cetoscarus ocellatus, assembly GCA_037902135.1. Classification (NCBI taxonomy): domain Eukaryota; kingdom Metazoa; phylum Chordata; class Actinopteri; order Labriformes; family Labridae; genus Cetoscarus; species Cetoscarus ocellatus. Next base: position 315,527 of record JBAMNC010000476.1, read on the forward strand.
TAAGTGGATATGGCTTTACAGAGGTGTGCTCTAATGTTTATTGTGGCCGCAAAGACATGCTGGGGCAGTCTGTGGGCTTAACAAACAGCTGGCTCAGTGGGTGTGGGAGGTGACAAATCCCCTAAGGACACCATCAGGGGACTTTTTTTCGAACAAACTGTGTGAGCACACATTTGCTGAAAGGCGGAGCAGGCTAGAGAGGGAGAGGAGGGACTCTTCTCATGTTCAGGTGTTAGTAGTATTGTGTATTTTGCACGAGCTACAGTACCATTACCTTAAACCCATCATCGGGCTGTAGTACCACAAACAAATTGCTTAACAATTTCAAGATTCAAGATTCGTTCAACTACACTGTAACGCACCTGTCTAGTGGGGAGGTACATAACATATTTAAAGGGAAAAAGGTAGAAAAGGGAAAATCACTCTCAATCTCCAAAAAAATAAATACCGAAACAATTCTCAAAATTTTCACAATTTGTTTACAAAAACCAAAAACAAGCCAAACGCATAAAGGTATGTGCAAGAAAACAAACTAAAAGCCAAGATCTTAAACAGAAAGGTACAAAAACAAAGGGCAGTGTAGGCTGGCACTCAAACTAAGGATTTACCCAAAACTACGAACAGACTAACTAATAAAAAAAAACAATTAAGAGCGACCAATTACAATTACAAAGTTGACCAAGTTTAGCAAGCACAGTTTGGAGGCCGACAGTAACATGGAGCTGCTGAAAAGACGCCGACTTCCATCTCCTGACTGAGGCTATTTGAATGGGAAGCCGTTGCTCTTGGGCCAATGGGAGGGCCGCTTCTCCCTCAGCCGATCCAGCTTTCTCAGCCAGTCGCGCCAGGCCACCTGAGTTCTTGCTCCAAAGATCCTCCTGTAGCAAGAGCACTCACTCCCTCACGCACTCTCTCTCTCACACACACACACAACACACCACAGGAGAGAGCATCTCCACAAATAACAATCATAAATACAACACATTATCACAATATGTGGCCAGGGCCGTAACAAATACCAACAGCACACAGTAGAACGAAATTACGTTGCACCAGCTCAAGACACTTAGAACAGAATAAAATAATATTTACATAATACAAAGAATCAAGTCAAGTACGAGTCAAGTGCTGTGCTAATACGTGCTAGTACACTCTCCTGACCAAATATGGATGGGGTGTGCAGAGGCATTGCACAGTGTGTATCCTTACCGCTGTATGGTCATGTCTTAAGGTGCGTTCACACCGAATGCGACTTGGGCGACCTGGGTGACCTGTCTGACCCTCTCCATGCAACGTCAATGTACGCCCATGATGGGGCATGGCCAGCTCTCACACGATGTGACAGATGCCATGTGGGCAACTTAGTCGCGCTGCAAGGTCGCTCAGTTGAAAAATCTGAACTTTTCAGGTGATGTCGTGCGTGGCTTTGCCGCAACAGCCAATCAGTATTGTGTGTGTGTCTATTTTGCAGTGGATGTATATATGAGGGGAAAAAAGAAGAAGTGGGGAAGAAGCAGGTCAGCGGGAGGGCCAGTGAAGAAGTTGCGTTAGCTGTACCTCATTTAATGTTGTACTGGAGACACAGACGACACCCGTGACAGCAAAGAACAACTGTTTTTGTTCCAGCTATCATTAGAGTGACAATCCATGTCTGTGTGGGAAGGTCGGCTTGTGAGTACACTAGTTCTGCCTTATTTAACAGAAGTGGTGGTTCCTATACAAATGTGTGATATGATATGATTGTAGTGAAACTTAAGCAATGCAACGGTGACAAAATGAGCTATTTCATGGACAGGCGGGGCAAACGCACCTTTACAATCATCTTTGGGCCGATTCAGAGGTCTGCACTTGAAAAACAAACAGGGAACTTTTGGTGCAAGGTGATGGTCTGTCTTTTTCAAATCAATACAACTCTTCTGGACTGGTGTTATTAGATTAAACTTTGATCCTGTCATGTTTTTTTACTTTTATCTGGGAGTTATGGAAGTTAGTTTAGCATGAAGGACTAAGGAAACTTTGTGTGCTCTGTGAAAGCGTGAAGCTTAGAAAGCAGAAGACAGCCAACCTCTATATCCTTGAGTGGTATATTCATATAAAGACGACTCGTCCTTGTGCCTGATATGAGTTCTTCCTCTGTTTCTCTTTCTGACATTTTTCTTCTTCATAGAGTGCACTCAGAGTTCACAAATCAACACAAAGAATCACAATTTTCTTCGAGAGAAGTGACAAACAATGTTTCCTTGAGTCTTGTGATGTGATTGTTCATGGCAGATGTGTATATATGTGTCTTTGCTTTAAAAAAAGGACCGTCTCTTCTTTCTATCAATTCTTAGTGTGTCGTGTGCTGAGGTGGATCACACAGAAGGGCGGGGGGTTAGTTTTCCCCTGCTGTAAGGTAATGGGTGCTTATTAAGGGGGTCCTCAGAGGGGTGTGTGTGTGTTTAAGAGGGGGAGTTCTGTTTTTTTACTTATTTTCCATTGTAAAAAATCCAGGCCTCGTTTATGTGTTTTAGGGCTCCTTTACGTGCCTCTACACACACTAACACACGCGCACACAAACATTTATGAGGCAGGAGTTGAGGTAAATGTTACCAGCTGCAGCACAGCGAGCGACTGGCTTCAACTCTGCCTGAACCCAGCTGTTACGTGACCACCTCCTCAACTTAATTCAGCCTTCCCCTCGGCCACCACACCTCCTATATCACTCTACCCCCACCGCATGTACACACACATATACGCACACACCACCACCTCCCTCCACCAGCTCCTCTCCAGTGTCACCAGCAGCAGCATCACTCATCTCAGGATAGCAGAAAGCACTCCAAGGTCCACCACCCCCACCCCGTCACCTTGGTGTGGAGCAGCGAGCCTGGCCGAGCAGGCTTCGTCTGATTGGCCGCCCCTCCGCCTCCCCTCCGAGGTCACAGCGCTGATGTGATGATGTCACAGGGGCTTGTTTATCTGTGGCTCCTGTCAGGATCTGTTACAACATACTGTACTCAACAACAGTACATCACATAATAGTATCAGTGGTTGATTCATGATTCATTTCGATCTCTGTTAGAGCGCCCACCAGTTCTTCTGTAGTCTGAGCAAAATCAACCAAAACACAGTAATAATCTAGTCAAGACAAATACGATTCATATTTAGCCAAATCTTTTCTAATAGTTGCCTTGATCAGGTATCTAAAACTTCATCTGATATTTAGCAGGTGTAAAAGTTAAATTAATTATATAAAATAGGGTTTAAAAATGGTAAAAAAAAAAAAAAAAAAATCTTATTTCACAAATGACAAAAATCAACGTTTTCATCTTTGACTTCTTGAAGTAAAATGACACTTAAAAGTGTTTCTCACATATGGACAACACACAGTCAGTTACTCAGGTTTATTTACAGCCACCCAAGTAGGCTTGGATACTGAAACCTGGTCCCAGTTTACAACTTGATTCAAATTTTGAAAACTACAGGCATATTAATCTTTTAGAAATAAATGCCGTCCATAAAAGTTGTACCCATACTCAAGGACCTGTTAAGTTGATGTGGCAGTTAGCCATCTGTGAAGCAGCATGTAAACAAAATTTTGAGAAGAGGATAATGCAGGATGTTAGAGTTCCACAACAGGACCATCCTGCTTCATAGAAGTTGAGTCTCTACACCTGAAGGTGAAGGAAAGTATGGTCGGAGGTCCTGGGAAAAAAAAAAAAACATACATAGGTTAAGAATTTGTACAGACCATAATACATAATCCAAGATCAGGACAGTCACTTGACAACCATGGAACACAAAAGTTCTTAAAATAGTATGAATAGTAATTAGAATAAATAAATCACAATAAAATATTAATTTAAAAATATTAATGATAATAATAAACAGCTATGATTTTGATTTATTTGTCAAATACGCTTGGCTTTATTTGACTAAAGGCAGAAATTTACAAGAAGAACAAGCTTAAAGGTAATGAACAGAGGAGCATCTTGTCAGAGGTGCAGTATGTTGATGGTGTGTGTGTATAATTAAGCATCTGCCATAGGTTATGAACAGTAACTCCTGCAGCAGCTGTTGTACAGCTTCAGCCCCTGAATGAAACGGTGGAAGTTCTCCTCTCCTTTCCAAAATCCAAGTACCCATTTCCTTCTTTATTCTGCTTTGATCGTCAAAATGAGCAGCACGTCTCTGTCACTTTCTGTTGTGTCAATTTTGACCCCTGTGGTGCAATTTTTCAGAGGTACACAATTACCTCAAAAATTGGGTTGCTCCCAGAACTGGAAAAATTAATTGAATTTTAATTGAGACTAAAATTACTGCCTTCCACAATAATGAAAACTGACTAATAGAGATTAAAAGATTACTGTGCCACATGACATGTTGAACTTTTTTTTTGTCTTTTTCCATTATTATTATTAGCATTATTTTGAGGGATTTTTATTTTTACAAGCATATTTTCATGTATTAACTATTCTTTAAATTAAAAAAATGATAGTCAAAAACATATATCTTCAATAAAAGCATGTGATGCATGTTTTCAAATCAGTGTGTAATCTTGTTTCATAATCGTGATCTGAATGTCTTTAAATAATTGTGGTTATGATTTTTGTCTGAATTGAGAAGCCTTGGTCGCTCCTAATGTGAACAAAAAGGTGCCTCAAAATTGACTCTGAAATATTTACAGTGTTATGCCGCCTTTAGGCAAATATAACCATTTGGGCTGCCGTGTGCTACAGCTGGCTGCAGGCTTTAAAAACAGTTAATTGGGGCGCATTTGCTTTTGTTAAAACTTTAATTGAGACTTCAAACATTACTTTCTGAGGAAGAGACGGGTTAAAAATAGATATAAAACTGTGGGAAATAATGCGATCAAGTGTCATGGGTTGGAGTTGAACCTTGGCTTTCCACTTTGAGGACTAAAGCCTGAACATATACTCAGTATTCAAGAGTGCAAGACTATTGGGGGCACCCCTGCCATGGCAGTATTGACAAAGACCATTTTATCTTTATTAACACCTTGAAATTAGTTATTGGCAACCTGAAAATGATATTAAATGTTCAGACAGCTAATCAATAAAGCAACCTTGGGAAGAAAATCAGTATTATCAAGAAGAAAACATTTAGTTTGTGCAAAGTTCAGCATTACTGTGTACATTTTTACACATTTGATGAACAAATGAATATATTTAAATTTCTTTGTCCCTTTTTTAAACTCTCTTACATGCTTGTGTAGTCACTACAGTGATTGTCCTATACTGATTGCTCCTATTTTGTCTTCGTTGGTATATCTGTTTGGAAAGAGTGCTCCCCGTGAAACAAATGACTCAGGAGATTCAGAGAGCGTCCACATGACACGCAGAGCAGACTCGGGCGGCTCAGGCTTTAGTCAAACTGCTGAATTTCACATTCAGCTGTGGACGAGGACTGAGCCGTGTTAGTACCTTCACCCATCTGTTTCTGCCAAGCAGGAAACAGAGAAAGTAGTCCTGCGTGCATCGGCTTCAGCCGGGGTGGAGGGGAGGGAGGGAGCGTCTTTGGTTGAATCAGCTTTTCCTCTCAAACCCCCTCCTCTCCTTTTCTTTTACAGCCTCCCTCCCTCACACACAGCCTGTTAGTCCTGTGAGATCTCAGTCGTAGTAAACAAGCAGAGACATCCGCATGCTCTCTTCAGAGGGAAAAGGGGCCAGAATTTAAATATTGATTTGATGCAATGTGAGACAAAGATTCCTCTTCTTCTTGTGTTTCTCCTCTGGGAGCTTTTTATAGCTGCTGTTTTTGTATTTTTAGGTGTTGTCCAGTGTCTCAGACTTTACAAAAGAAGGAGCCTTTGTTAAAGTTTCTCTCTGAGCATACGTGCCTGTTCCCCTCTCTAAGTTCCACATCACTTAGACCTGATGCTCGGGATGAAATATCATCTCCTGTTGGACTCAGCTGCCCACTCAGATAACCACCAGGTGAGCAGCCTCGACTTGTCTGCAGGTCTAGAAGCTCCTGGTGATTTTTACTGAGCTTGCCTCATTTAGGTCTAATGCAGAACTTTAAATGTTTTTCATCTATACATGACAAAGTTCACTGCCTGAATATAAAATATGTGTAGGTGTTAGGGGTGTGAATCTTCTAATAAATAATGATTCCACTTGATTCTTATTCTTGGGGTGATGATCTGATTCAACATTTATGTTTGAGTTATGATTCACAATACCTTCCCTGCTTGTTAAACTGGACACAAAAGTGCACAATTAAATGTGTTCAAGATATGTAACTCATGCATTTGTTACATTTGTACCAGCTATTTGCAATAATGTAGATACACTGCAGAGTAAAGTGTGTTAAAAATAGGAGTATCAATCAATTCAAGAGTGATGAATGATGTGAATAAACTCTGGATCTCTGTATATCGACTGCCAACCAACGTGAAAATGTTGGTGAAAGTATGTTTCCGTGTTCAACGTAGGTCAACAGCTCTAAAGTGGAGGGAATCTTTGTACTGGTGGAGTATGATGTTTCTGGATGGCCCCCTGAATAATTGTTGATGGATTTTAAACATTTGCCAACATATTTGTGATGCATGGGTAGCGCACTCAACTCAGGAGAACTTTCATCTTCAGTGATACTACAGTAAGGCCCAGTTTACACAATGAAAACAACCAAAACAGAATTTTCATTGCGTTTTCGCCTTCCATTTACACGAGAATACACGAGAGAGTCTGAATGCGTAAACTTTTGAAACCGGGGTCCAGAGTGAAAAGTTTTGAAAACATTTTCATATCCATATCCGTGTAAATGGGAATCAGCGTTTACAGAAAAACGCAGACGTGCGGCGCATGCGCAGTACTCTTTCAGATAAAGGTTGTGCGTGTATCCCAGGAACAACAACAACGACAGCAGCTTTGGCCTTCTACCGAGCAACATGTGTGCTGCTTACTGTGCTCGGTTTGTTGTCCAGACAGAAATACTCAGACACATTTGTTGTCCAGGCAAGAAACTCACTACAAACCTACATCGCCATCTACTGGCCTGGCATGCACGCTTCAGCGTTTCCAGTCGTTCTCGCGTCTCCATGTGGACATGGAGCGCTTTTGAAAACGCAAAGGAAAAACCTTTCCGTTTCTGGTGACAACGTTGTCGTGGAAACGGGGCCTAAATTCGCACATGCTGCAGATATACACACTCAACATGTTCTGTCTCCCATCCATGACAGACCTCCAGCAAAGACCCCCTGGAGAGAACGTGTTAGCCCGGCATCTTTTGCCTTCATATCTCACATATGCCTTCATTTCTCTCTCTATAAATAACACCATCACCACACCAGACTCACACTGAGCATAAAGGAGGGAAGACTGTGAGGGTAGAGGAGGGAAGGAGGAGTGAGAAAATGAGGAGCAAATAATCAAAGTGAGGCTAAGAGGAAGGGAAGATGGCTGGAGGTAGAGCAGAGGATCAGGGAGGACAAGACAACAAGTCATTTATAATTTACCTGCAGGACACCTCCAGTTTGGCCTATAGCATTGGTCAGTGGTGTTCAGCACTGTGAGCAAGTGCTGTGTACCGTGTTTTTAGTGAAAGGAAACTGTTTTAAAGGATCTGACTTGGTTACATCTGGAAGCAGAGACAGACCAGGTGTGCTCAGGTGCTTAGTGGGCATTCAGACTCAAAATAGCACAGAGATAAAAGGTACAAGTTAGAGAATGAAATATGATTCAGGACGGATGTAAGTAAAAGATTCATGAGTTTCTAGTTGCTGAGCCCTGCATAGTGGTAGATTGACTTTAGTTCTGGGAAATTATTTAGACCAAAGAATAATTATATTTCCTGATCGCAAACTAAAAGTGAACAGAGGAATTATGTACATGGTAATCTTAAAGAAATGTGTTCTGTGTTTCCTCTTTTTAAGCTGTTTTTATTATGTAGAAGCTGCACTGGCAAAATAATTATTTTTAACACAAAGTGCTTGCTGGATTTATTTTTCGAGACAAGTTATCAAATACACCCTCTCTGTAGTAAGTGGTTGTGTGTTTGACAATGGACTGTCAATGTTTAGTGTTTATTCTCATTTTTGGTGGCAGCCGCAATTGTCAAGGAGCAAAAACATTTTTCCTGCCGATCCCCAAGTACAGCTGTTATCACACATGCACTCCTGAAAAATTCCTTGACTCATTTTAAAGTTTTGTTGCATATCTGTCCGAGTTGCTGTCCCAAAATATCAGGTTTCTCTTGTCAGGTGCGGTAAGATTTTTATGAAGTGTCAGGAAAAGTTCTTAATAAAGCTAGATATAAAATTTTGGACTCACAAATGCAGCTCACAGAGAATAAATTAGCAGATTTTCCTTCACCTTTCCTCAAATAGGTAAAAAAAATTCAAACAGGTTAAAAAAAAACGTCTTTATCATTCTTTGCTAGCTGTTTGTACTCACACAAGGGTGTCAAGGCAAAAACATTGTGCCATGCGTGCCGTGTCACTCGTTTAATGACTCTGAATCTCTGCAGTTTAATGATCTCCTACCAGAGGATTTCTTGAGAACTCCCTGTATTTCCCCCTCACCTACTTTTCTCTTATATAAAACTCCACCCAGACATGCCCAAAAATCCTTCAAACTTTTTTTTCACGCAGACACTACCCTACAATCAAAAAGTATGTTTCCATAGACCCATCTCCTTCCTGCAGATATACTTCCTGCTGTGAAGGGTAAGTGTGAACAAGCAAGTTAGGGTATCCTCTCTTCAGGTTAACCGGAAAATTAAAAATTAAAAAATCAGGGTTATATGTGGAAAAGGCAATAGAGGGATGGCAGAGGGGTAAGATGCGAGGAGTCCAGCGAGGGAAATTATACTACAAAGTCTGGACGAGCAGACTAGCTTTGTATATTCACACGTGAGGCTCACTCTGGCAAAATCAGGAAAATTTCAGGGTTTTATGCATGTGTGGGGTTTCTGATAAAGGAAGCATGGGATAGGGTACAACTACAAGGGACTATTGTGCAAAATTCAGCTGTTTGCATTTATACATGCAGCTCACCTGGACAAGTTTAGACATTTTCAGAAATTGTCCCAGTGTGGTCAGGGCTTAAATGCGTGAAGCTCTTCTCAACAGTTAAGGGGAATTTTCAGTCGTGAAGAGCATATGTGAAAGGGGCTGCTGAGGCTAATCTATCAACACCAAGAATTTTAAGTTTCCAGGGTTTCTTCAGATATTCTGTAGGATCATGCCGTACCTCATTAAAAAAGATGAACACATATGGAAGGTTTGACTTGTGACCTAGAAGTCTGGACACAAAGTCAACACCCTGACCCGTCTTTGTTTGTCATCGCCAGTTCTATTCCTTTTCTTTTTGTCCTGCTGAATGTATGCTGACACTTTCCTCCTCTCTCTGGCAGCACATTACTCTAAAACACACACATTTGTTCTGACTCCTGACTGTTTGGAGCTAATTTGTGTCTGCGCCGCGTTTGACCTTTGTCCTCACACGTTTCAGCTGCACAAAAGAGCAGAAACATAGCTGCAGGAACAGAGGGGAGAGGCTGGGCAACTTGTTGCTGTATGATTACTGATCTATGACAAACACTGCGCTATGTGTTTGTTTTTCAGTCCTTATTTGTCAACAAAAACAAACCAGCATGCCCGGTTCATGGTAAGGGACTCTATGAGGCTGATTTTTTTCACAGTGTCCTCCGCTCCACTGTTTCTCTTTGCTTCTTCTGCACAGAAAGAAAGGACAGAGACGGTGAAAGACGGAGAGATGAAATGAAGGGAAGATGGAAAGAAGGGGAGAAAAGAGGACAGAACAGGAGGGGGAGGAGAAAGAAAGGGCTTTAGATTTTAGTGGCACTCGGGGGTCGGGGGGATTCCACAGAAGAATAGGCATTGCGGTTGACATTGTTAAATTTCAAGTGTTTTTCAAACACTCCATTTACTGTGTAACCTTACACCCGGGGGGTAACACTGAGGCCTCTCTCCCCCAGGCAAAGTGTTACACACCATTTTACTGAAGCAGCTTGCTCAGGTTAGAGAGGGAGGACATATGCTGGGATGTTTTTCAACTAGCTTCCATCCCAATTTGGGGTAAAATGTAATGTAACTTCAGCCTCAGTTTAGTGCATGTTTTTCTCCTAATTGTAGACCAACTGCCTAAAGCTAAGAACAAATGACCAGAGTCTCAGTTTATTGAACATTTTCTGTCTTTTACACACCTTTTTGAGGAATAATGGAAACAGTTATATAGATGCTGTCTGACTGTTTGACCATTTACAACACTTGGGTCTATTCACCATACCATTAGTTAGTCTCATACAGCAAATCTGGCCCTTGACACATTCTACTCAAGTTTTCTATTCTGTTTTCAGTGTCTTCATATGACACACACCAAAAGGAAATGTTGTATGTGCCTTGTTGTACAACAAGGTATGACTTGTAAGGATCATGCTTTCGTGGATTGAGCAACACAGCAAAACATGAGGGTAACAGCTCAAACAACGTGCCAAAATTCCCCACAACTGGAAGCTGGCATTCTGATGCACAGAGAGTCAGCATTATTTGGTGTCAGCTCCTGTATTATGTCTAAATGTAGGAACAAGTTCCCTGTCCCTATCTTTTGCGTTGAGTTAAAGTGAGAAAACAGTTAGACAACAGTGGTGTCAAATTGATAGATAATTAGAAAGTTTAATGCAACCTCTACCAGCAACATTGCAGGTCAGTCTTTTAACTTTTGAAGCAAACTTTAAGTAAAGCTTGCAAACTGGAAAAACTTGTACCTGCAAACATTGTGTATCGAACTCAGAAACTTGTCTGGAATTAAGTCCTTCCGGTATCTTCTCAAACTTTACATCTATCACACCTATTTGTGCCATGAAACAGTCATCTTGAAAACTGGTACAAAATGGTCGAATTATATAAAAAGTGAGACAAAAAAGGAGAAAAAAAAATGTTGACAGATAGATGACAGAGATGTAAGGTGATTTGCTTGCTTATTTAAAAGCTGTTGCTTGTGAAAAGATAAATCTCAGCAAAAAGACAGTTCTTTACCTGCTGTTGGCCTTTAGAAGCAGGATTTTGTCCAAGTACTTTTTGGCAAAGTTTGCACCATCATTGGAATTAGAAAGGTTTGAGTTTTTTTGGACAGCCCTCAAAGCTGAAGTGTGAGACGTCTTTTAACAACCTGTAAAAAAAAACCAAAAAAAACCCCACAAAATGCCAAGAAAACAGTTTGTTGCGCTTTTACTTTCTTATTCAAAAGAAGTAAAAGACTTTAGGACAACTGGAATATCTGGTTGTTGCAAAAGAAATTACATTCTAGCAGATTTTTATGTAACCTTTCATCACTAAAAGAATAACTTTTTAAAAAAAAGAGATATCTCAATATAGAGCAGTCAGCTGTGATTAAGATTTTTATGTTTTCCATCTATCATATAAAAATAGAAATTGCTCTTTTTAATGGGGACTGATATACAAAATAATTAAAAACCAAAACAAATAATAAAAATGTGTGTAATCATATTTTGTTTCATTATTTCCGATGTTAATTATCCTGTTTGTTATTACTGATTGAACGTGATCCTGACATAAGAGTATCTGTGTATACCAAAAAAATAATTTATTTTGCATGCCTAAACACAACTTACATTGGCACAGAGTTTTAACCCCTTCTTCACAAATCATATCACTCACTGTGTAGTGACATCTTTCCCCTCTCCTCACATTCAGTCTAACTAAAGTGAACAGAGTTTCTGCACTGCAGAGTGTCTTTACCAGAGCTGGGTGAAGGGGCGCTCTCTGACCTTTAAAAAAAGAAATACATCTTCAATATTTTTCAACATGATTCATTCACCTAAATTGAAGTAGGCCTGCATAATATGAAAACATATACAATGTGTGATTAAGTTGTTTGGTATTGCCATAAGGACATGGATTCTCTCTCTGCATCCTCCTCTCTTGCTCTTTTCAGCCTGGTGTGCCACGTTTAGTTACTCCTTATCTCTCTTTACTGATAAATGTAACTGTTTTAAGTTTAGCTTATTCTTAGCTTTGGAGTCTAGGGTCACTGATCTGGTAATGCAGCGCCGCACCTCTGAGACAAAACCCTAATTTAAACCTCTGTTTATTTATCTGAGGACAACAAATTTGTGAAAGCAGGGCTGCTATATCTCAAAACGTTGTTTGACCACACTAAATAGGACAGGCCACCGCCTCACACGACCCTGAAAAGAAAAAGCGGTGCATATAGTAGATGATTTATGGATGGCAGTATTCTCCCTAAAGTGAAATTCTAAGAACAGAGAGTGAAACCAAAATTCACGATCCTCCCTGTATCCATGAATCTTTGAAATTTAAAGCTGATACCAAATTGGACCTGGTTATTGATACCAAAGCCTAAGTGTGGGGTCAAGTGTGACATTTAGCAAGGCAGGTGTTGGCGAGTAGAGGGCATCAATATGAGAATCATTGGATGTTAATGTCATAAACTATGCATGTCTCAAACTAATCTAAATTCTTATTGGCCTATATAGGTTTTCAGTGCCAAACAGATGACTTTCCTGATGCTCAGTGCTGTGCTGCATAGATAAATGCTTCTGCAAGCTGGTGGTGTTTACGCTTACTGAGAGTTGAACACTGTCTTTTGCTGAAAAATCCTGACACAATTTTGGCCTCTTCTGGCCCCTGTCAGCCATGATTTTTTTACATTTTGTTGTCATTTTAGGTTGACATCCTTGATTTTCAAAGCATCCAGAATAAAGTGGAAAGGACTGATCAGGGAATTATTACTGATTATATACATTCCTCAAGGGAGATGTTATCGATTCTCAACTTGAATTGGTTTCTGATTTCCATCCCTAATTTCCATCCCTAGATAGGACAGGAGATAGAGATGACATTTGGTTCATGAGATGGAAATGATTTGTAGGACAGGAACCCCGAGTTGACCTTAAACCTTGGCTGCCTACTTGACCTGATTTTCCCCCGAGTGGTCTGGTTTGGGTCAGTACAGTTCAGTACGGTTTGCATCGCTTAACCCTGACCTTGTTTGTATTTTACACTACCAGCTGTACTTTCACTGAAGGGCAGTGGTGTGAGCTGGGAGGAGAGATCACGACAGTTATGTAATTGCATGACATCACAGCAGCGCAACATTTCATCTTCTGTGGTTGCATGGTATTTGGCAATTTGTGACCAATCAGATAGGCAGACTGTTGCGCTTTTAGCTCCACCCTTTAGGGTTGGTTTGGTACACTTAGCACCCTTTCAGAGGGGTGCCAAAATTGGGATGGCACGGGTCGGTTCTTTTGGTACACTTGTCATTGTGTACCGAGCAAAATTCAACTAGACTGCTCAGTGGAAATAAAGTATAGGAGGTCTAGCCCAAGTTCATGGGACACAACCAAGAGGCAAGCTATGTCTGCAAGCTGTAAGGGCTCTTCCTGCACATCGCTGCAGAGCTGACACATCCTCCAGCTTCACCCACTCAGTGCCCCCACACCAGGTTGATGTCACTGAGCTAGACAGAGATTTTTATTTCTGTTTTTTGTTTTATCATCTGTTCTGATGTTTCTTCGTTTGTCTGGGAGCAGATCAGACAGGTGCAAGCTTTTCACTGACTGACGCTGTCTTGTAGAAACATACAGGAGTGCGCAAATGCACATGGACATCAGTGGATCATCAGTGATCTGTTAATTATATTAAAAAAGGCATTCCTGCTCTTCAAGGTGGTTTCTGAGTTTGGATCGTTTCGGGCTTTGTTTTGTTTCTAACTTGAATGGCGTTTCTGCTCTTGAAAGTGTTTTCCTCTTATTGAACTGCATCGAGCTGTTAAAGGCTGTTTGCCCTTGTCAGCCACCGTAATAAAGGGCTTGCTTTTTCGAAATAAAGAATCATAGCAGGTTTCTTCTTAAATTGTATCTGATTGTTAGTACATGTTCAACACAGCAGAAGGTCAGCTACAGGTGGAGGGTGGATCCACATCTCCTCACGTAGAGTCCACACATCTCTCTGTTCACAGCCTGCTGCTCATATCAAAATGTGTGTCTCCTCTTCTTACATGTGTGTACCTTATTATCACAGTCCGGTGGATGAAGAGGGAGGAGGTGGAGGTGGAGAAGAAGAGGGAGGAGGTGGTGAAGGTGGAGGCAATCGTGCAGTTGATGTGCGGAGAATGGAACAACGGGAAGCTCCTTCAGTGACCGTGGATGTTAATTAATCAAACACACACAGGCAGTGATGAAGAGGCTGTAAGAAACACACACTCACACGTACACACCGGTCTCCTTATGAGAGGCTCCAAGCTCTCCTACTTAGCGTCGCCCGCCGCGCCTCCCCGACTCTACTCTGCTCTGCTCGCTCTATTTGCAGAGCGGCCCCTCCCCTCTCTGATGCTATGATCTAAACTGCAGCCTCCTCCCCCTTCACACACACTCCAGGCTCACATGCCTGCACTCACACAAACTCTCACTGGGGTGCTTAGCATCCAGGCAGCGTACAGGGTGTGTCTTACTCCTATGTTGTTTCGATGGAGTGTGTTAACATGAGCCCCATTCACGCTGACGTTTCAAGCAGCGCCCGTTTGAGGCTGTAAACGCTGTTGAGACATAATGGGGGAAACGAGTTGCTCCCTCATTTGCTCTATCTTGAGAGGTAGTATCAGAGGTGTAATGTTGTGGAGAGGGGGACACTTGGACTCGGCGAGGGGCAGGAGCATTGTAGCCATATTGCAGCATTAATTGACAGATATTACAGCCTCAAAGGAATTAATGCAAACGTCTGGAGTGTAAATATGATGGAGCCCTGTGAAAAAGGCTTTGGACTGTGGATTCGTGTGTGCTGTGGCATGTTTTCGACCCACATGCCGGCTTGGTGGCATCCGAGGAAAAGTACAGAGATGGGAGAGGAAAAACAAACAATAAAGCCTCCTATTTTTCCATCTCTATTCCCTTAGGTTTTGTTTTTTTGTCCTCTGTGATAAGGACAAGTAAACACATACACAGAGAGAGAGATGGGGATTTTTCTTCTGAAAAAGGGAAAAAAAAAAAAAAACAAAAAAAACATAATAAGATGAAAAATAACATCGGTGTAGGTGAGCTTCACATCTTTACAGTGAAATTCTCCGAGTGGGTCAAAGTTCCCTGTGCAAGCCGGAGACGCGTTTTGATTGGCTGCGGAAAGGTGAAATTAAAACCACGGTAAACTTTTGACCTCGCAGGAACAGGCAGAGGAACGCCCATCGCTGTAGCGAGAGCGAGCTTCTCCCACCCACCCCCTTTTGCTTCTTTCTTCCCCGCGTTCTCTCCCACCTTCTCTCCTCCCTCCTTTTATTCCCCCCCCCCCCCCCCCCCCCCACCGTTAAGTCTGTCATCCTCTCTTGTTTTTTGCTCTTTTTCAGTCCGAACCATCTCTCTGTTTCCCCCTCCTCTTCTCTCCTCTCCTTCACTGTCTCTCTCCCTCTTTTCCCCCAGATGAATTTGTGCCTTGCTGCATGCAGCTCTGATGAGACAGAGGGAGGGAGGGAGCAGGAAAGAGCTGGGGGAAGGGTATAGAGAGGGAGGAGACAGCCAGATAGAGAGGGAGAGAGAGGGAGAGGGAGAGAGGGGGGATGGGAGAGGAGACAGAGGGAGAGCAGCAGCAGTAGAAGAAGAAGGAGAGGAGACGGGCAGGAGGAATGCAGCCCCTTCCTGACTGCACAAACTGTTGGAGAAAATGTGAAGTGGAGTGAATGTATAAATAGACCTGTAACTGCGGCTCAGACTAAGATCTGCTGAGCGGTGGGGTGGGGAGAGCCCATTTTTACTGCTAATGGTTTCTCTCATTACACATCAAACAAGTGGAGGGGTTGTGTGGATGTAGAGGAGGATGATTTTAAATGATATCAGGGACAAACCAAAAAGAGAAGCCACTCTCTCCGGCTGCTTTACATGCACGCAGACGCACATGAAGGCTAAAAGCGGCATTTGTCCCTTTACTGATCTGAAGTGCTGCATGTGTTGGAGCACCGTCTGCGGTGATTGTTCATTCTGATCACAATTAGGCGGTGTTCAAGAGACGTGTAAGCTCTTAAGATTCGGCATCCGAGCTGATTACAGTGAAGTTAAGTGGCTCAGTATCTCGGGTTACAAAGTTGATCAAATTGTGATGCTGAGGTTGGTGTGAAGCGGGGTACACACATAAGGGTTTTCTAAATCTGAAGAGATGTTTTATCTGTTAGAGACCCCACACATGAAGATCAAAAATCAGGCATTGAACATTTTTTATCGTACTGTGTGTGGTGTGCTACGATAATCTCAACACAGCACATCACACATGTAACATTCTGTCCCACCACTGATTAAGTATCCAGTCCTCAGAGACAGAAATCTCGCATGATTAAACGTGATCTAAAAAACGAAGAAGAAGAAGCATAGCAACAACCATAAACGTCGTCTATGGCAACAACCGGAAAACAACACGCAACATGGGAGAGGAATGATGGTGGTCTTTGGACTATTTTTGATGGAAAATCGGGAACCAAATGAAAGAAAAGGAGACAGCGTGAACACGTGATCTGGTACTCTGTTTCTTAGGTCCACCAAACTTTATGTTTATGTTTCAGTCGGCTGTGCTTCTTTATATTTACGCCTGCTTCCTTGTTCCTCAGTCAGCTCGCTTCTTGATTGGCTACATTCTGTTCCATGTCACAATTCACAGAGTCTTTCCCCACACACGAAGGCTTTTGGTCGTAAATATTGAACAAGTTTAATATTTACGATTGTTGGACCCGACCCGTTTCGGAGCCGATAATCGGGACAAATTCACTCTTAACACACCTCAGACCACAGGATAATCTTATAGGATAATCTTATAAGACAAAAGATAATCAGGCATTTGCCGTCCTTGGTTGGGGGGAAAGGAGGAAAGTCGGGACGAAAACAGCCCGATTATCTTTATGTGTGTACCCCGCTTAAGGCGCATGCACAGTGCTGGTTCAAGGTGTTATGTTTGCACCGCTGTGTTGTTTCGCCTTCCTTATAAACCATGCGGTATAATGGGAGGTCCAGTTTTGCCTTGTGTTTTATTTATTAGTAGTATCAGAGGCGTTTGTACGAGGTATTAAATAATGAGACTACACTAATGGGGATAAAACCATGTGGTTCATATCAAAGGGTGGGTGTTTGTGCACAACTGCGATAAGTTTTCAACAAGTGACGTTGAAAACTTCTGAAAACACTCAACAAATGTAACAAATCATTCACAGTGATCGTAGGCTTGGTATATCAGGGATTGGAAACTGTCTGCCCCTAGGCCAAATACGGCCGTCCTCAATTAGGCCCACCAGTCAATTTCTAATTTCCCAAAATTGCAGCCATAAAGATGAAAAAGTATTTTTCATCTGCTTTGCCTCAATGACACCATATACACAGGAAAAATGCATTATCACATGAAAAGGGCAGATATTTCTGAAAAAGTCTTATTACGTATTTTCTTTCACTCCTCTAAAGAAAGTAATAGATTTTATTAACTGTTATGTTTTATGTTAAGTTCCTTAATGTCACCTTCTCAGTGCTTTTTGGGGGGAAAGTACGCCAAGTGAACTTTAATAACTATGCACCGATAACCAACATTTTTACCACCTTGGCCAGGCTTCGTTTTTGAAAGACATGTTTATTTTCAACAGAACATACTGATAAAATGAGGTCAACCTAGTAACTTTTTAACACTGAAAAGGTGCCTGATTGGCCTGAAATCTGTATTTAGCTCATCAAATGCAGCTCTGCTATTTATTTTTAAGCTTGAAAATATTCCTGTAAAACCTGAGAATGACATTAATGACATTGTGGCCCTCGTGGTGACAAAAGTTTCCCATCCCTGCAGTACAAGAATGATAGAAGAAAGAGAGTTTTAGTGCGTTGTCCCAAAACTTCTGACTCCTCATCAAAAGGAATAACACAAGCAAATTTATGGAGACGTTTTTGGAACAAATTGAAGAAGGAGTGATTACATGCAATGAAACTTTGATCTTGCGATACGATCCTGAGACAAAACATCAGTCCATGCATTGAAAAACACCGTCATCACCAAGGATGAAGACTGCATGACAAAGTAAATCCAAATTCAAAGCCATGTTGTCTTCTTTGACATCAAGGGTGTCATTTTGGAGGAGTGGGCTTCAGATGGGTCAACGATGAGTCAACACTTTTACAAACAGGTTTGAGAACTGCTGTGAGAAAAAAAACGGAAGAAAGAGACAACTGTGGGAAAATGGTTTAATTCTTCATCAAGACAATATGCTGGCTCAAACTGCGTTCTCAGCAAAGCAGTTTCTTTCCCAACAACAAATCACAGTACTTGATCAACCTCCCTATTCATCTGGCCTACTACTATGTGACCTGTGTCACACAGTAGAGCTGTTTCAGGCAGAAGATCACATAGCCATTTGCTGTATTGTAAACTAGTGCCAAACACAGGGACTTCCTGGAGCAAAAAAAAATAAATGCCCTTAAAATTTTTGCCAAATCGCACAGTCCAACCAACATAGTTTTGTGGCTCATTTTTACGTAAAACACACAATTAAGCGAAATAACTGTACCTGTCAACAGCAGTGTACCTTACTGGTAGGCTGAGCTCACGCTATTTCAAGGTTTAGCCCTTTTAACTCTTCTCTATTGTCTAATAGAGCGGTGCATCTTCATCAGTCTCACAGTACCATCAGGATTATTAAGCTAACCATTTAATTCATTTCAATATCATAATTCATCACGATGCAACGCAGTGAAAAGAATCCTTGATTTTTCATATTAATGCACTTTTTAGATAAAAAAAAAACAAGCAGTCAGATAAATAGGAGATTCTTTTATTGATTAGAATTGGCTTTTGGTTTAGGTCCCATCTTCCTACACTAGTATATTTTCTTGCTTAGAAACAAACTGATACCTCAGTCAAGCAGCAGCCTCTGCAAGATTAAACAAGTATTGACTGTCTCTGCATCGATGCAGCTTCATCTGTCTGCATCACATGCATCAATTCTAACATTATTGTCAAGTATCTGATAACACTCAACTTTAAAAATACTGAAATGTCCCTTTAAGTTCTGCCTCATCTTGACCTCTTTGTCAGTCAGTAGGTTAATCTAAAGTTTGGTAGAAAGGGCATTCACAGCATGGCTTTATCCACAGATTGGCATCAGATATGCTCTAAAGGGCTTCCTTGATAATGAAACAGCTGTCATCTCATTGCTTCACTGTGTCACACAGCAGTGGAAAGCCAATGAAAACGGGGTTTGATTCCCAAGTCATGTCACTCTTTGCAGTGATATTCTATGACCATTTAGTAGGCAACATTGTCCCAACATCATAGTTCAGTCCCGGCTCAGCTCGCCAAGAACCTCACCAGAGTTCATACTAAAACAATACCAGGTATGCTCTTAAATGGAAAGTTAATAAACAAAAAAGTATAGTTGAGGCACCACATAGTGGGATGCACCGTACATGTTTTGGGTTTTCACAGCTGTTTTATGTGCTTGATATATATTCAAGTAACTACGTTCAACTATATCAAGTGGCAAATTCGCCTTTGTTGAAAATTACGGGGATCATTTTTGGATCGGAGACACTGTATTAGGTCATCATAAAAATCTATTATCATGGTGCAGAACTTATTTCAGAGTCTCATCCCCTGCTACACACTTGCATTTGTAAACGCAGTCCCATTGCCTAATCATTGAGATGGCACACACATAGCTCTGTCACTTTTCAGGTTTTAATGCGATTGAATTAATCCTTTTTGGTTTTGGATTAGGCTCCATGATGAGAGCACAGAAATCTAGCGGAGGGAAGGAAAGGTGTGGAGGAGACGAGAGCCAGCCAGAGCCGGTCGTCTAAGAAGAGACAAAGTAAGAGAAGAGAGAGAGAGGGACTCTTTTCACTTTCCTCGCCAGCATGAAAAAAAAGAAAAAGAAAAGGCAGTGAGTTAAGAGAGGAGGCTGTGGATGTTATTGAGTTAACCAGACAGAGCTGTAGAGGGAGGGAGAACAGCGGGAGAGAGACTGGCACTGTAGACGAGCGGATGAGAGGCTGCGTTCACCGTGATGCTCTGCCCGCTCCTGCTGCACAGCAGGCACCATATGCTCTTGTAACGTATGGAGCATGTGTCAATCCATCCTGCTACCCAAAAAATGAACTCCTCTTCTCCTGTCCTTCATGTTTCCAGACAATAGCGTCACTCCAAAGACAGCCTATTAGACGAAACACACATGCATACACTCACCATGCATCCCATTAGGTAAGGAGCGACCAGACACACAAAAAACACACTCTTTAGATAAGCAGACCCCCTTTTAGTGGAGAAAAAAAATGAAAAAGATTAATGGAGAAAAGATGTCGATCTGCTCCTGCTTAGCTCTGTTCTCTTTGAATATTTAAAGCAGCCAATGCATTTTTTCCCCTTGTTGTGTCATCAGTGATTTGTTGATCCTCTCCAAAGCTAATGTAAGTTTTCAGGAGCAGATGTGTAAGATTTGGAGGTATTGACTGAGTGTCATATCTTCGTGTCTTTTAAGCTGAGTGACATCATTTAGTAAATGGACTTCAGCTTTTACAGTGCTTTTCTAGTTGTTGGTCAACTCAAAGTGCTTTTACAGTGCAGTTCCTTAACCATGCTAGATAAAACACAACATTAACTCACATTAAGTACTGAAGCAGCAGTGCAAACAATTTGGGGTTTAGAGTCTTGCTCAAGGCTCCACCAACATGGAAGTTCAGGGTTAATCCCTCCCTCGTATGCAGGGTACTGACTCCACCACTGAGCCACCTTTGTCCCTTGACACACTTATGCCTCGTTTCACTGAGTGGTCTGGTTTGGTTCAGTTCGGTTTGGAGCACCGAACCCTGATCTTGTTTGTGTTTCCACTGCCCGCTGTATCTTCAATGTAGAAGAGGGTCATGCTGCATACATAAATGCGTGACGTAACAGCAGCACGACACAGTGAAGTGGTCTGAAGTAGAGCATGATTGTAAACATAGAGCAATAATGGAGGACTTCCAGCACTCCAGTACTCAGTGGAGTGTTGTTTCATGTGGACATTCTTTACAGCAAGAGTGGGCAAATTACTCTAAATCCATGGCTCATTTGAACAAGGCGATGTATGCGCTTTTGTTTTCGCTGCCGTTGAATGAGGATTGACGATTTTTGTGACCAGTCTACAGACTGCAGCACTTTTAGCTCCACCTTTTAGGGTCAGTTTCCTAAGCTTGGCAACCCTTCAGAGGGGCGCCAAAAGCAGCAGGGGTTGGTTATTTGGGTACCTTTTCACCTTATCCTACAGTGGAAACACAGCTTTATTGTTTTTCTTGTTCCTTAAATGAATAAAAGAGTTGTCTTTTTGTGAAGAATTACTTTTAATAAAGTATTATAACCTTTTGAAACCACAGCAATAAAACTTAGAAACAAACACTTACATGCTACCTCTGTTGCCCAAAGCAATGTCATTGCTGAGGTCGTCATCTTATAGAGTGGTGTGAAAGGACCAACGAATGGAGTTCTTTTCTGCTTTAAAATCGGCGTCTCTGCTCACGGCTAAGTGAACAAGAGTTTGGTTTACAGTGGGTGTGAAAGCCACCTAAACCAGACAAGGACCACACAAGGCAAGCAAACCAAAAAGCTATGATTGTAGCTTTAATTTGGCAAAATGTCACCACAGTCAGCGTGTTAACATATGAGGCCTTTTACTGCGTGGTAACAGCTTGACTCAGCTCGACTTTACATGTTTGTCTTGGTTTTCCATAAGGGATTGTGCCTAGTATCTGCCACAGTTTTCTGTCACCTCCAGCAGGGTTCCAAGTAAGCTGAGCCGAGACTAAACATGTTGTGGAGCATTGACGTGGAAGTGTAACACACCTCCTTGTAAGCTCAGGGATGCTGTATGACTTCCCAAACTCTCCACTGCTTAAATGGTATGTTGTTTTGCTGCTTGTAACTGTCTTTGGAACCAAATAATTCTCTGTTATAAAGAAACAGACATGGTCTGGCAGCTCGATCTCCTCTGTTTCCTCCCCTGTTTTTGTGAGGATGCCACAGTAGTTCATGTACAGTCCTGCCTGCATCAAAGAGTTATTGATATTGTCTATACTGTAAAGGTAAATGGAGCAGGTGGTGTCCAAACCATGCAGTTGAGCCGGATTACAAGTCTGTGCAAGATATGGTTACACATTTGTCTGGGTATTATGTAAGTGCCTCCTTGTGCAGCCATAAAGTTTGAATGTATAAATTAACAGATACAAATTTAACTTTCGTGTGAAATGCAATCACCTTTATTTAGGCTACCTGGCAGAGCATCTCAGTTACAATACCAGAATAGAAAACAAACAGTGAACCCGCTCTACAAGAATATACCATTTCATAAAGAGAGCAGCTCTGATTGGATCGCTCCCGCTCCTCAACTTATCTCACCACCATGAAGCTAAGGCAGTTGTGATTGGATGTCCCTCTTAACTCATCCAACCTTTCCACACCACCTAAGTAGCCTCGATTGAATATATTCATAACTTGTCCCTATTTTCTACATGACGAAATTAGGTCTGATTGGATTAAGTCTCTGTCAAACATTTTAGTCCAGTTTTTATTTGTTGACAAATTTGTCAGTTAATTAAGTTTTAGTTTTTGTACATGTGCACTTGTTTTTATTAGTTACTGTCTAGTTTTCTGCATGTCAGTCCTGATATTCAGTGCCATGCAGAATATATATATGCCACTGTAATCTGCAGTCAGCTTCATTTAGTCAAAAAATTAAGCCACAGTTTTGACCACTTCTGCCCCCATATGCCATGATTACAGTCTTGACTTCTGCGTTATTAACTCTGCTGGCTGCCTCGAATGCGATTGTGTTATTGTTTCGATTTGCAAAGCGTGCATGCACAAAGTGGGAGGAATTGATAAGGGAATGGTTATGCAAAAAGACTAATGATATCATTTTCCTTTAGAGAGTTGTTCACGATTCTTAACTGGAATTGGTTTTGAATTCTCATCCCTAAAGGTTTATGGGTACAGTTGAAAGTTGGGGAAAGAGAATGTGGAATGACATGGGGTAAAGGAGCCACAGGCCAGATTTAAAATGGGCCAGACACTCTAAGGATTATAGCCAACTAATGGCAACATGTTGGTATTATTAATTGAAATCTGAGGAGGGCCCGTTTTATAGTTCTTTGGGGCCAAGTCAATTCTTTGGGCAGGCCTGCTTAGCCTTACCCATCTCTGTTTTTTAATTAATATCAACATGAACCATAATTTTCAAATATATATAGTCATATCTAAACACTGGAGATATTCCTCAGTCCTGCAGTGGAGGCAAATAAGTGTCTCGGGTTGTTGTGTGCTGACAGTGATGTTCGTGCAGCTGAATGCAGGCTGATTTCTGATTGGGGAATAGGAGTGTGTAAGGAGGGATTGCTTTCTCCTACAAGCTGTCATCTGCTTCAAGGTGTGTCGGCTGCTCTGTGGCTGCATATTTATGTGTGTGCATGTATGTGTGAGTTTGTTTGTGGGTGGTTACGCATGTTGCCGTGCAGTTTCCCCTGCCTCTCCACCATGTGCTTTTGTCTGTGGGAGTGATGGATGTCAGGCAGGCGGCTAATGTGATTTAGATGCTCCACCAGGAGTGTGTTGTGTATGTGTGTTTGTTTGTGTTTGTGTGTGTTCATGTCCCATCCACGTGTATGTGCACCGGAGTCTGCAGTGTGTGTTTGTGCATCTACACCCTCTCTCTCTCTCTCTCTCCTTCCCCCCCTCGTCATTTTTTCCCTGCACTGTGCAGTTTTTTGGACTCTGAGCAAATAAATAGAGGGAGGAGGGGGGGCGGAGGAGAGGGGAGGTGTTTATGTGGCGAATGTGCTCCCTCACTGTCAACGCAGCGAACAAGAGCGTGAGGAAGGAGAACGAGGAGGAAAGTAGAGAGAGGTGGAGGAGAGGAAGATGGTGTTCTCTCGCTAAGACCACACTGATGGGTTATTGTGATCCAATTATGTCCCATTCCCACTAAAGAAAGTCTCACAGCTTATTGGCTCTCGCACAAACACTCACACTCAGTCATCATGCATCAGCAAAAGAAGTGCTCTTTTCCTCCTGACAGCTCCAGCAGAGAGGAGAGAAGAAGAGCTGGAGTTTTTTTTATCTGCATGCAATTTATTTAGTGAGAAAAACATCTTTACACTGACACGCTGTTCTCTCACTCCAACTCTTGACTTTATTCTCTGACATGCTTTATTTATCGATCTGTAAGTCAACCTCTCAGTCTGTGAAGAAGGCACACATCTTTCATTTGATCTGTGATACTAGCATGTATGGCTGCTTACACCTGTGTTTTTAGGAACATTAATTCAAAGTTTATTTATTTTTTACACAGTGATGGAGATGTATTGATGGTCGTGATTGTGATGAACAGTGATGGTGGCTAGTTAATAATAAATGCTGCTTTCCTTGTTGCACGAGTCATAGGTTTTACCCTTAGACAGGGCTCTCCTTGGTGCATACTATCCCCCACTCTGTTCTCATTTGTTGCTTTTACTGTACAAGACTGTTTAAAGCTACTGAAAATTAAAAACACTTTCAAATTTATATGTCTTAGAAATTTATTTGACCAATTTACAAAATGCAAAGTGAGCAAACAGAATCTTAATCTACACAAAATCAATAACATTTTGTCCTTGCCCTCGAAGCTGCATCTTTTTTTATAGGTACCCTTGCACAAAGTCTGGGACTTTGTTGGATTATATGCAGATATATGATTAATAGGGATGCCTTGTTTTTTGTTCATGGTTTTCTGTTCAGTTCAATTTTTTAAACTGACCTTTATAATCAAACTGAGCCTTGGCCAGTGGTGTGCTTTTTAATCAAAGTCTATATTATACTGAGGAGTTTAAGACGAATTTTACAGGAACAGCAAATGTTTTTCGCAAGAAAAAGCATATTTTTAATGCCATTTTTTTCTTTGCGTTTAATGTTAGAAGGGGCTTGGGGGGGCATAAGAACATGACACTTTTTGACAAAATTCAGTTCACTGAGAAATGCACTGTTCATGTTGAAAGAAAATGCCCTGTAAAATGCTCAGTTTTTTACTTCCTGGGGTTAATTATGTCATAACTATACAGCCTCCACCTACATTACTGTTTTCTACTCATGAAGGCAGAAGTCATGACTGTTCGTGACTGCTCGCATAGAGATTAGCATAGATGCTAACAGCCTCAGTGGCACTTTTATCAGATCTAAAAGTGCCACTGAGGCACTTTTAGATCAACACTACAAAGTCCTCCATTGAAAGGATATCTTCTTTGCACTTTTAAATGTTTTGATAAGAGTTTGTTTTAGAAAGTGGCTCAAGTTCTGTAGTGCCTGCTGCTACATTATCTGATTGGCCCGTAATGAATGTAATTGATAGACGATCGTCCAATCATCTGCTGGATATGCTTTCGAAAGGTTCTGTCCATTCACAAACACTTTCCATGGGCTCTTTCCAAGAAGGACTGGTGAAATATATTGAACGGACCGTCTGGTGGGTCAGGTTAAGTGTATGAATGTTGATATACAAAAATGGAAAAGCTGAATTTGAATTGGCTTTTTGGCAAAGGTATAGCACAGAAAGTTAGTTTTTCTAAATGTAAAGTAACTCTCCATACTTTTGCACTGTTATGCTAGAAAGCTTTCAAAAGTAATATAAATAGTGTAATCTAAGAAGAAGGCAAACATGTATTTAGAACTTCGCTGTAGTCCTCGAATGACAAGCACATAATTGTCTAAATGAACAAACACGTTACGTCTCAGCCCTATACACTGAACTGCCATGAGACAGAGACACATTTTCAGGCTTAACATACTTAAGAAAGACTGTGTTTGTCTGCCTCTGTGTTTGAGTTTTAATATTTCTTCTCCTTATGTTGATGGGACAAATTACTCTAATTCTATTTATGCAACTTAATTTATTTAATTCACTTACCTGCATTTTTATAAGATGAAGGAGGTCATTTAAGTATTTCAAGGTTGTTTGTGCATTTGTGAAAGGGGAGGGGATTCAGTTTGTCACCATGGTAGCAGAATTGCAATCATAGGCAGGGTTACAGATTGGAGGGTGTTTCTAATTGATTGACCTGATCTGCTAATTAAACAGCCTCCTCACCCTAAACCCTCATTCAGCCTTATTCTCATGACTTCTTCCTCATTTTATTTTTCTCACCAGTAGTAACAAAAAGCAGGTGACAACTATTTTCTGCATTTCTCTCTCCTCCCCTTGAGGCCTGTAATTGTGTAATTTACCCTTTTGTGATGACAGGATTGTTTAACGTATTTACTAAAGCATAAGTCAGTCATCGCTCTTGGATATGACAGCCTTTCCTCACTGCTCATTGTTAATTAAGTCACAGAAATGGTCCTCTATGCTCGGATAATGCACAGCTCCTGCATAATTGATGGCTTCCAATGAGGCATTTCATTCAACCTGCTTCTCTGCATGGCACATGGTGAGTTTGACACATGTTGCTCTCTCTAAACATGTTTAAATCGCCGATTTCGTCACTAAATGTGTCCTCGTGGGGCTGGGAATTTTTTTCCTTGCAGACGCAGGCACGTGTGATTTACTGTCCTTATCTTATCGGGAGTGTTTGTTGGCTGTGCAGCATTGGTGTCATCACTTTACACACAGGCACACGTCCATTCCTTCATATTGCTTCTATCCCTCTCACTCTCTTTCTTTACACACATGTTCAGCACGTGGCTGGGGTCAAGTAAAGTGGCATGAGCTGTTGTGTAGAATGAGTAGGGTTGAAGGGAATGCAAGATCATGGTTCCAGGAAAGCTTTTCACAAACCCCGCTCTCATTTTTATGGAGGGACTCAGGAAATCAACAGTCGTTCTTTGCTGTATGTTTCTCTTTATTTCTTGGTATGTTGGCTGCGTTCTAGTCCTCAACCGTTCATGAGGGGATCACAATATCAGAACCTTATTCAATAAAGTGCACTGACTAGTCATCACCATCACTAACTATGACATCAGAAGAAGACATTGGCTACGTTTACATGAGAACTTTAATTCCCCTTTAATTCAGAATAAAACTTAAATCCTCTTTGAAAGGATTAAAAATGACACGTAATTCTGAATGAAAATGACCATTCTGAATTAAACTTAATTCTGAAGTAGGTGGCTGGTTTATTCTGTTTTGAAATCCGAATTGAATAATTCCTCGATCATGTATACGTTCATTCCACTTAAAATTAATTCTGGTCGTTCTGCGCATGCTTGTTCCCTTGTCCTGTCGCGATGACGCACATATTCCACGCTGACAGGAACAGGATGGCTCTCAGAGCAAGTTATTTAATTAGAGCCTTAGAAGATTTGGAAATAATGAAAAGAGTGGATGGACGTAAGCATAAAAATGCAAGTTGGACGAGGTTTCCCTGAAAGAGATGCTGGAGATGCTGAACTGGAGTTTGTTTTCTTCCGGTAGACATAAATGCGTCACGTTCGCCCCCTGTCCAATCAGAACCATTCCCAAGCCCCAGACCTTAAGCAGAATTGAATGAAGGCGAATAAACGTGTTTCCATGTAAACCCCAATTTGGAATTACTATTTCCATGTCAACACGAAGGAGAATTTAATTCTTTAATTCTGAATTATTTAATTCTGAATACTTAATTCCGAATTTCAAAACATCATGTATCCGTGGCCATTAAGTGGAATTTTCATCATGTCGCCACTCCTGAAGAGCAGCCACTTTGAAGAATTTATTGTTGCCCTGTCATTTGTTTTGCATTAGAGGTTTTCTTATTATGACTGCACTAGAAAATAGATTACATGTAAAACAAAACAAATGGAAAATAAGACGGACTTGATTTATTTGTTATGGTTAGTAGGATGGATTTTTAAGATGCTATGATGTAGGTTTGGAAATTACTCCCAGCCACCATGTGTTGGTGTTTTTGTGTTGTCAAGTGAATATTTTTAACTAACTAGCCACAGGGGCCAGTAAATAAATGTGGGAATGCAGTCAAAAGCATGCAGTTGTTTTCTTAAAAAGCTAACACTTTGCCATTTATAAGATTGCTAGGCATCTGAAAAAATAGCTGGCTGGAATCCCCATGCCAAAGTGGCAGACTGATGGATAAGTTCATTTCCAACATCATTTTGATCTAAAGTTTGATGAATGACTTGGTGGCAGGATGGTTTGTGAGTTGAATGGATGAATTAATTAATGAATGGGTAGATGGTTGATAAGTTTGAAGGATATACAGATAGACGACTGGTTGGTTGAATGGGTAGCAAGTTATATGGTTGATAAAATGAGCACATGAACATACCTTGGAATGATTTGATGGATAGATGGACAGCCGGATGGATGAAA
Source organism: Cetoscarus ocellatus (assembly GCA_037902135.1). Classification (NCBI taxonomy): domain Eukaryota; kingdom Metazoa; phylum Chordata; class Actinopteri; order Labriformes; family Labridae; genus Cetoscarus; species Cetoscarus ocellatus. The sequence continues at coordinate 343,843 of JBAMNC010000476.1, forward strand.
TGATGAATAAATGAGTGATTGGTAGTTAGTGGAATAGATGGATAGATTAATAGATGGATAGAAGGATAGATATGGATAGACAGATAAATAGACATATAGATAGAAGGATACATAGACTGATGGATGACTGGATTGACAGATTGAAGGATGGATGGATGAGAGGGATGTATGGATAGATAGCTGGGTGTTTTTTCAAGGTATTTGTACAATGAGTGATGGCTAGATAGATAGATGGTATGGAGGTCAGCTGGTAAGAATGACTGGATGAATGTGTGGACCGATGGATGCTTGGTCACTTGTTTTCTTGGTTTACTGGTTTGCTAAACAAACGATTGAAGAAATGGTTAGCTGGAGCTGTGGGTTTACTGATAGATAGATATATTGAAAGATTTGTTAATGGATGGTTGGATTGGATTGGTTTGTTGGATGCTTGGTTTGATGAATGAATGGGCAGATTGTTTACAGTTATGAATGATTTGATGGCCAGATAGCTGTTTTGATGATTGGAATCATAAAATGATAAATAGATGGATGATAGGTTTGTTAAATGGATTTATACTGTAGATGGCTTGACTGGATTTCAGTAGATTGGAAAGCAGAATACTGGATGGATTTCATTGACCCAGCACTGCAGGTGGTTATAATGGTGTTAGAGCAGCAGGTGATCCGGTGAGTAAAGCAACTGCAAATAGAAAGTAAACCATTAAGCTCAATTTTTCTTGGGAAGTAAAACTACACAGAGAACAATGTGAGAGAAGAATATCAGTGCGTGTGTGAAGTGATCCCTCCATGTTTTGATCTTCAGACCGGTTCTTACAGTTTTGATACTCAGTGAATTCTAAGAGAGCAGAAATTGCCTGTTTTATTACATCGAGTGTCAGCCTGCACTCAAAACAGATGTTGCACTATAAAGTAATTTCAAAGTGGCCTTGAGCTATTATTACAAAAACCCTGATGTAATATTTTTTTGTCTTTGTCCTTTTTACAGTCGTTGCTTTTTTTTTTTTTTTTTTTTTAAAGTTTCCCTCTCTGAATTTGAGTTAACTGTGTGCGACTGCAGAACGTGGACTCTAACACCTAAGCATGCTGCATGTGAGTGTACATGTGGTTTCCTGCACCTTTCTTGGAAAGGATGACTCATGCTAACAGCCTTTCCTTTTTTTAATATGTAAATGCATGTCTGATGGCAACAAACAGTCGACTCTCCTTTGATGACAGGATGAGTATTTGGTTGTAGACCTGTGTGGCGTTTTTCTGTCCAGCTGCTTTTCTCAATCCTCCTTCCTGAAGTGTGAAGTTTGAGCAGCAGGCTGTGAGCTACAAAGCAATCTAAAGATGGAAACTGTCTATGCAACCAAACTGAGAGGCAGTTTGTTTTTAAGTTAAGAACATATCAGATGAAAGCAGAATTTCACTGTGAATAAAAGAAGGGGCTGGGATGATGAATGGAGTGCAGATACTGGCACTCTTTGTCCGTCTTTAGTTCACTTTTACCAGAGCTGTGCAGCTGAGAATGGCTCCCCTCTTTGGTACCCCCTCGTCCGCTGAAGCGAGCTTTAGACTGAGTTTTTATTAGCCTCTGTGGTCTGATTTGTTTAAGGCGAGGCAAGGTGCCAAGCTGGGGCCTGGCTCCTATTTGAGCTCTGGAGTTGTTGGAGGGGACGGGGGCCGGAGTAAAACTAAAGCAGAGTAACTCCAGAGTACACACACTCGCACTTCCACACAATGTACTTTTATGTGTTGTTCACTGGGCTGCTGCGTTTGCTGGCTGGCCCGCACAGTTTCCCTTATTCACAGTCATTACAGAGGACGGACACATGGAGAGAAAAAGAGACAAAGTGAAAGAGACAAAGTAAAAAGAAAAGACGATTACAGCTCATAAAGAGACAATACATATATGTGAACAAACTGTATCTTAGTTCATTCATCAGTTAGCAGTCAGGTGTTATCAGTCTCGGGTCTTATGATGTAAATTCCAGCCAAAGGTCTACTCTGTGTTTTGCAAAACAACAATATTTGAGGCAGTTGTGTGTGCAGAGTGTGTCATCTTCTCAATGATTGGATTGGTGGTGCATCACTTCAGTCAACAAAGTTTTTCTTTAGCTTGACAGGGCTACTCATTGTGTGAAATGATATCATATAGCAAGATATAACTCAGGACAACACAGAGTGAGACAGTGCAAGACAGTTTGATTGAATTTCTGATACAGTTTGTGATATAATGTGTGAAGCAATTGTGATATGATGTATTAATACTAGTGCTGCGCTGATTGTGAATATCTGGGCTGGTGCCAAAATGGAAGTTTAAGTTATCATAATATTATTGTTATTTTTAATATCAAGAATATTTGCGAATCAGGCTGATTGAAATGTGTTCACGCTATCTAAAGTTAGGGTTTATATTCACAGAGGAGCTGAATAAGTAGTGTAAATCCTTTTGGAGAAGGGGTGGGATTAAATAAGTGAATACTTTTTCTGACTCCTTTTTGGACATGTAAACTATTAAAAACTTTTTTTTTTTTTTTTACTTATTTATCTTATTTATATTGAATGTGTACCAGATGGAGTAGCACTCTGAATTTCGTTGTACTGCAAAGTACAAAGACAACAAAGGCTTTCAATTCAATTCAGTTCAGTATGACAGCATGCAATCTTGTTATAGTGAAATGGCTCAAATAATGCTTAATAGTGTGTTATTCATATATTATGATATGCTCTCTGTTGATTTTTTTGTATGTTCAACATAAAATATATAGAATAAACTAAACAGACAATAAGCTGATACCAATACTAAATTGAAGTGCTCCGAGAGCACAAGCCTCTACCAAGGCATTTCCAACATTGTCTGGTGAATTATTGCCAATAACGTGGAAAACTGCCGTAACTCACACTGTAAAAAAAATCCTTTTAAAAACTTCTGAATCCACATTCAGTTTGGGATCAGCACAAAAATCTTGTGAGTTCTTCTTTGTGCCATGATCAACATTCACTGAAAATGTCATGAAATTTTGATAAGAACATGTCAGTATTAGCAAAAATGTGGAAAAACTGCTTTATCTCACAATGTTAACAAATCCATAAAAAATTACTGGGTCTGCATCCGTATCCAGATCCATCCACCAAAATCTGGTTCTTCCTTGTGCCATGACTTACATTTCTTGAATATTTCATCAAAATCTGTTCATACCTTTTTAAGTTATCCTGTTTACTAACTAAAAAACAAACTACCTAACAAATGCACGCATAAACATAACATCTTTGGCGTAGGCAACAGTGTTTTTTTATAACTTTGTTAGGTGTAATTCATTCTCGATGCCAACACTTTCTGGCGTATTTGATCATGAAAACAGATCAGAGTTTGTCAAACAGGTAATACGTCTGCTCAAGACTAAATGTCCTCTCTGAATCAATAGTTTAGTGTGCTTGATGCCAACATTAAATTGATAAGACAGAACAGATAAACATTTGCTACTTATATCTGTTAATCCAGCTTTATTTGTTGTTGGAAAATGCTGGCAAATAGGGCAGATATCAGCTAATACTAATGTTAAACCAATGCATCTCTGCATCCCTATAAAATAGGATTTAGCACCTTCAAGTGGTGCAAAACTGACGTGAGTTGAGTTGATGTGAATCGGAATTGTAAGCATTTTAACACTTCTAGTTCCCACATCTTCAACTCTATGGGACTTCTCATTACGTTTTCCATTTAAATAATAAATTGACTTGAGCTTCTGTAGCACTTCACCCTTATTCACATCATAAGCCCCACTGTAAAGAATCAAATGCAGGTTTTGTAGGGGGTTAGATGAGCAGGTAAATAATTTTCAAATAATTTTTTCAATTAAAATTCAACATTCTTGCAAATCTTCAAAAGTCTGAAAAAGTCTTAAACATGGTTTTTAAAATTTGGTCCATAGAAAGTCAGAAACAATTTAAGATGTGAAGCTTTGCCTTTAGTTATTCAAAAAAGGGTCGTTATAAGGGGTTGCTTTAAAAAATGTCAGAAAAATGGTAACATCAACCCCTTATAACCACCCTTTCAGAAATTTTTCAGAAATTTCACCTGCCCTTAAATTGGATGTCATTGTAGAAAAAGTTTAATATGCCAAACCTGTATCGTTACCTGTGTCTTGCAGTGTAAACATCGGCGTCTATTTTAAGTTTAAATTTTAAAAGTCTTTGATTTGATAATAAAAACAAAAGGGACTTTAATAAATATTGATTTCTGGATTGATACTTGTCTCAAGGTATTTAAAGTCAGTACTTTAATGTGGGCCTATTACCACATCTGCTGTGTTTCCCACACAAAGAAAATACTGGAGCGGGCCACCAGGTGTTTCTACAGCTTCTGATGTATATTTCCAGCTCTTTTCTTTTCTTAGGTTGTGAATAATCATCATCTTGTGCATTAAAGGGACATCTATAATGACCCTCCCATTAATGCGCTGATTGAGGTGCGATGTCTCATAGAAAAGTAGCTTTCTGTGACATTGTGTCAACGTTTTGCTGCATCTTCTCATTATCAATTTTATCCTCAACTCCTGAGCTCCAGGATGACAGCTGCAACACACTGCTTAATGTAATTTACAATAAGCCTTAACACATGCTGCTCACCTGCCTGATAACGGATTAGAGAGTTAAAGGACACACATCATGTTATTTTAGGAACTTAATAGAACTTAATGCTGATAAATATTTCCACAAGTGCAGAAACGCATGGACCCCTGCTGTCATCTCTACCCCCCAGTTCATTCTGTGGGACACTTTATGTATATTTTGTCTTGCCCTAAGTATTGATCCTGGGATTAGCCTGGCAGCCTTTAACATCAATATGTGAATGATTTTATAGAAATATAATTGCCACATGGTAAGGTCTGATCGGTGCAGTTTAAGATTAGACCATTATTTACCTCTGACAGGAGGTTTTGTGTTTGCCAGTGTTTGTCCATTTATTGGGTTGTTTGTCTGTGAGCACGAAAACTCAAAAGTTCTAGATGGATTTTAATGACATCAAGGACTGTTGGTCATGGCATGTGGAAAAGTGCATTTGGTTTTGGTGTTGATCTGGAAACAGATGAGGATCAAGGAACTTTATATAGGATTTGTTTACATTCTGAGATAGGGCAGTTTTCCACATTTGTATTAATAACTTGAAGAGTTCTCATTGGATTTAGCAGAAATTTTCAGGGAATGTTGGTCACGACACCAGAGAAAAATGATTTTTGATCACATTTTGGTGGTATTTGTCCATCTGTTTGTGTGCTCGTCTCTGAGCAAGAAATCAAAACTCTCAACAAATTTTGATGAAATGTTAGTCATGGCACAAGGAAGAAATTAGAAGATTTTGGTTGTGATCTGAAAAGGGGCAGTTTTTCACATTTTCCAGAAAAACTTGACTAAAAATGTCAGAGAGGCCTTAGTGTTGGTTTGTAACCTGACACACCAGATAGTTTAATATATATTTCAACAGTCCATCTGGGACACTGCTCCTTGAAAGTCTTTGTGAATGGGCAGAACCTTTTCAAAATAATATCCAACAGGTGATTGGATGATTGTTCTGTCAATCCCATTCATTACGGGCCAATCAAATAATGTAGTAGGGGGGCACTACTGCTGCGGTGTAAAGTACAAATCGTTGGCCAAATTGAATAGCAAACTCTCCAAAATAAGTTGGGAGTGGAGCAGGAATATCCTTTTTATCGATGCAGTTTGGTTTTTTTGATAGAGAAATGTAGTCCAGATCTGATAAAACTGCGACTAAAGCTGTTTGATATGCTATGCTATGCTAATCTCTGTACTAGCAGTCACTTCCTGCTGACGTCTCTCTTGTAGCTTCCAACTCTACCTGCTTCTAAGAAGAAAAAAGTAAAAATGCTCATTGTCTAAAACAGGTGACAAAGACTAAAGGAAGTTTATCATGTGACATATGTCATAAGTTCTCCCTGTTTAACTTACTGTGTTGATATTGGCCACAAAAATCGAAGTAATGTGTCAAGTCATGAGAAAAAGTGGAAAGTTAGTTTAAATTTTGAAATTATATGCCAGCACTGGGAGAAATGGCATAACACATTGACTTAATTGTACTATCAGAAAGATATTCTCGAAAACCTCACAAATATAGGCACAAAAAAAGAACAGGCCTGTTAACAGCATTTATGATGTTACCATTGATTTGAGCTGTGAAACAAAACACTTTAAGCTGCAATTCCCCCCTGAGCTCTTCCTCTAGTGGACTGTGATTTACTCACACAGTTTGTCCTCTGATGGCAGCAGTCCTTCAACTAAATCTCAACATGAACTGTAAGCTGTTAAATTGCTTTTATTATGTTATTGTAACGTGTTGTAAATCTAAATACAGTCACGTGCAGCACAGAAACACAACCTGAATGAATGGACATTTTCTCAGTGCGTGTATGTGTGTGGGTGATCAGTGTAAAGCCCTGATAAGATAAAGATGATTAAACCACACACACGTTCTTATCCACTGACCTTTAGATGAACCAGGAAGAAAAACAGAGAATCACATGTGAAACAACTGATCCTGTGAGAGAGAGAGAGAGGATCCATCTTTGGTTTAGTTTAGTTGTACCTTGATCTGCATGAGAAACAATCTGTCAGTGTTTATTTTTGCGGAGATCTAAGGCAGCGACTTAATAAGAAGTCATAAAAAAGAAACACATTTAAAAGATTTTAAAAAATCCAACTTTGGTGTGGGAGAACATGCTGCTATTTATTATCAAGCAGTTGAGGGTACGTTTTTATTGGGAGGTGAAATTAAAACTTGTGAAATTATATCCAGATTTGTTGAAGACTGCATGAACCCATTAGGTTTATTTTCAGTTAAAAACTTCCATCATGCTCTGTTTGGGTCTAAGTAACATTTTATTGAATTTGAATCCACTATTAAATCCTCTTATCAAATCCAAATCCTTTTAAATCCTTTCTCAGATTTTATTAAGTTACGCTCGCTACTCATTAAAGTTCTAAATGAGTATAACTCAGATTTACTGATTTGTAATCACTTTTGTTGGCTGATAAAACAGAAACTGTGCTTTTATCTGCAGATGCCTAATTTACCTCACTACCTAAACCCTGACAGGAGAGATGCAGCAGAATACATGAACAGCATTGGTTCAACAAGGTGCTGGAAACATCCCTCAGAGAATTTGGTCCATATTGACATGATGTTGCTGAAGATTTGTCAGCTTCTCTTTCATGATGCAAGTCTCTTATTCCACCACATCCCATTGAGGTTTGGTGACTGTGGAGGCCACTTGAGTTCAACTCATCGTCGGGTTCAAGAAACCAGTTTGAGATGATTTGAGTTTTGTGACATGATTGGGAGCAGCCATCAGAAGATGGGTACACTGTGGTCATAGTGGGTTAGATATTGTATCATCTGAACAATATTAGTATAAACACATAATTGCTTAAATGTTAAATGGAGTTGAGCTGATAGTGCTTTTCTAGTCATTTTTGACTAATCAAAGCAGCTTTCCACGACAGGTCACATCCTCCCATTCACACCCAGTCACTCTCACATTAACTCACTGATTGTCAAGAATTTTTTTAGCTCATCATCACTAAATATCTACATTACTAAAGCAAAACTTTCAAGTAGAAATTGTTGTTTTATTTGCGTCACATCTGTTTCTAACACAAATGGGCTGTTGCCATGAAAGGACCAAGTTAATTTTAGCTAACAGGCTTCAGGCTTTTGACAAAAAATATCAGTATCGATGTCGGTGTTGGTGATAATGAGTATGGAAACGCTGGCATATCAGATATCAGCAAAAACCAATTTCGTACATCTCTAACATCAGCAATACTCATCAACAATTCTCAGGTAGGCTTTGTCATTTAAATGATGCTTAATTGATACTAAGATGCCCAAAGTGAGCCAAGTTAATATCTAAAACACAGTTACACCTGCAGCCGCAGCCATTGATACAAGGCAGAATGGATCTATGCATTCATGCTGTTTACACCAAATTCTGTCCCTACCATCCGAATGTTGCAGCACAAATTAGGTCTCATCAGGCCAGGCAACATTCTTAATCATCTGCTGTCCAATTTTGATGAGCCCATAACCTAAGTTGCCTGTTCTTAGCAAACAGGAGTGACACCTGGTGTGCTGTAGCCCATCTGCTTTCAGATTTGACATGTTGAGCAATCAGAAATGGTCTGTGAAGTCTGGCTGTAAGAAATGGTTATTTGAGTCACTGCTGCCTTTCTATCATCTCAAACCATGCCAACCATTCATTTCTGACCTTTGGCATCAACAAGGCATCAGAGAACTGCTGCACTGGATATTTATTTTTTTCTGACCATTCTCTGTAAACCCTAGAAATGGTTGTGCATGAAACCACAGTAGGTCAGTAGTCTCTGAAATACTCAGATTAGCCCATCAGGGACCAACATTTAAAGTTACTTAAATCGCCTTCCTCCCCATTCTTTGAATTTCAGCAGGTCATCTTGACCATGTCTACATACCTAATTGCATTGAATGTCTACCATGTGATTGGCTGGTAAGCTATTTGAGTTAACAAGCAGTTGAGTGGGGATATCTGTTGAATTGGCAGGTGAGTGTATCTCCAGCATAATGTGCAAAATGGAAGAAATCTCAGGCGTCACAAAAAATAATCATAGAGTTAAATCACCTTCAGTGTTTTTTTTTTAAATGGAGTTGCTTGAGGTTTATGGCTATAGTAGATATAACCACCAAGAGGGCCAAAGTACAATATAAACTAAAAATTGAGGGAAATTTTCATAGTGGTGACTTAAGGGCAGTGTGGGATGGCATGGAAATCATGACAGGCCAGGCTAAGAGGCATAACAAGCCAATTGATATTCGTGGTTTTAGTGATAATTCTGAGGTTGCAAATGCATTTAATGACTTTTATTTACGTTTTGATGATGAACGTTGTTTTCAAATGGAATATAGCAATTTGCACAGCAGGTGGAGTAATTGTCGTTTGACCTCTCCTCTTACTGTCAGTGCCCCTGGTGTTAGAGCTGTGTTCCTTAAATGTAATACCAGGAAGAGCCCAGGGCCAGACATGATCACTGGTAAACTTCTTAAAGTCTGAGCAGACAAACTATGTGATGTCTTCAGTGACATATTTAATTCATCTCTTATTCAGGGGAAGGTCCCATTACTGTGGAAGGAGTCCATTGTAGTACCTGTGGCAAAGAATGTATCACCTAAAGAGCTGAATGACTTTAGACCAGTAGCTCTCACGTCATTGGTCATGAAGTGTTTTGAGTGACTGGTCAAGAAATTTCTGACGAATGAAGTTCAGGAGTTGCTTGATCCGATGCAATTTGCTTATCTGCCTTCTTGAGGAGTGGAGGATGCTACCATCACTCTTTATAACTTTCTGTATAAAGAGTGCATCTTGAGGGTACAAAAGCCCATGTTAGACTTTTATTCGCAGACTTCTCATCAGCTTTTAATACAATTCAGCCACTCATTTTACACCATAAACTTGTGTCCCTCTTTGGTCTTGAGCTTGGTTTGACCAACTGGCTTACTGACTTTTTGATCCATAGGCCTCAGGTAGTCAGGGTAAATAATGTTTTATCCCAAAAGAAGTTTTCTTCTACAGGCTCACCTCAGGGGTGTGTCCTATCCCCTTTACTGTTCATTTTGTACACAAATGACTGTAGGAGTCACTACGCTGACAGGCATCTCTTGAAATTTGCTGACGACACTGTTTTAGTCAGTTTACTCCAGGATGGTGAGGTCGACCATGGGCCAGTCACAGCTGACTTTGTGGAGTGGTGTGACAGCCACTTCCTCAAGTTAAATGTTCAAAAAACTAAAGACATGGTCATTGACTTTAGGAAGAAATCACAAGCAGCTCTCCCAACCATTATCAAGGGTACAGCAGTGGAGATTGTTGATTCCTATAAGTACTTGGGGTCAGTGATCGAGAAGAACTTGTCACATGACCTCAACACCTTAACAAGTTGCAAGAAGGGCCTACAAAGGTTATACTTTCTGTGCAGACTAAAATCTTTTAATGTTGATAAGACCTTGATGGTTTTATTTTATAGATCTTTTATTGAGTCAGTTTTAACTTTCTGCTTAATTTCCTTTTATGGAAACCTGTCTGTTAAAAACAAAAATCGTCTGGTCAAGACCATGCGGGAAGCCAATAAGATCATTGGTATGCAGCAGCTCTCCCTCTCGGAGATCTTTGACAGACAAGTTTTACAGAATGCACAGGCAATCCTGTCTAGCTCTGATCACCCATTGCTGGAGGAGTTCATTTCTCTCCCATCTGGACGGAGATACAAGGTACCTATGGCACGTACAAATAGGTACAAATTTTCCTTTGTGCCACAAGCAATTAATGCTGTCAACTTAATTGCACTGCCCAGGTGGCACAGACCTATTTAATCCTTGTTTTATATAGACAACAGGTTCCACCCACGTCCTCACTTCTTTTTGTACTCTTTTAAACTCTTTGATTTTTTCATACTTCATTGGGGGCTGTTCATGTCAAGTTTGGCTATGCTGTACACTGTGATGTTGTTTTGTGTAAATGTTATTTATTTGTTTGCAGTTGTTGTTGTTCGATGTGCCGTCACTGCAGACAAAATTTCCCCTGGAGGGACAAAAAAGGCTCTGAACTGAACTGAACAATAAAGCAGCTTGCAACTCTCCCCTTTAGTGGAGATAACTGGATTGGTACGCCAGCCAGCAGTCAATGGTGCCACTGAAAGCAGTAAGATTCTTTACAGGGTTTCACTTTTCTACAACAAAGTCCTAGTGTTTAGGACTATTTCATAATGCAACATATTTGCAACGTATCCTTCCACCCGCAATGTACTCTCATCATCTGTTCAGGTCATTGGTCTGCACAAGAAACAACAAACACAAACTTTGCAAAACCTCAACTAAAAAATTAGTGATTTTGACTCGAGTGACGGCATCATGCCTTTAGTTTTGGATACAAGAAGATATCTTTATGAACCAGAGCACAAAGAGGAAGAACTTTGATGTAGTCATGGGTAGAGAATAGGAAATACTGTTGTGGAAACTGAGGAGCAAGGCAGATCACAAGCTACCTCATGGTGCAGATGCATGATCTGTGAGCCAGTGCCCATGAACCTGAAGGGCCTATTGCTGTCAGGAGTGGGACTTGGTAACAACCGTTCTTCTGGACTTTTCTGATCCTGATGGGTAAAATTGGCACTAAAAAACGATGCTCTGTCATTGCACAGGGAAGAATCTTGATGTCCACATTCAAAACAACAAGCCAAAGTTGGCAAAGGGCCATGTCAAGGGATGGAAATCAGTACAGGGACCAATTATTCTTCCTTTTTTACATACAGAATAATTACAGGACCAACACAACCCTGCTGCAGCACTCTGACCAGCTGATTAGAGGAGAGTGGTTGGTGGAAGGATACATAGGCAGTATGTTGCATCACGAAAAAGTCGCAAACAGAAAAAGTGAAATGCAGTAAACAATCTTTCTGTAGCATCTAGTTGAGCCAACTTAGTTTTTTATGTAGCTTTACCCTAAAAGTGGGGTCATTATGATGCTTTCAGTGGCACCATTGACCACTGTATATTGGCTAGCGTACATTACCAGCTATCTTTCAATAGGGGGAGAGTTAGCAGTTCCTTTTCTGGCAATTATATCTACTAGTGCCATAGACCTCGAGCAACCCCACTTAAAAACCTGAACTATCCCTTTCATAAGCAGAACTGTCACAGAGCTAGACTGAAAGTTTACTCATCTCCTATGTGATCAACTGTGCTGATCAAGTTCATGGAGAGTGAGGGATATTGTTATTGGTGCTGCTCAAGCTCACAAACACCCATACAGTGAAAGGTCAAAGGCTTGTTTAGATGCTGGTGACGACTAATTAAAAAGCAGAACTTGACAAAAAGACAGATGTAGAGAGGATGAGGAAAGTGGACTGAGAACATTCCTGTATAGACTCAGCATGTTGAGCTCATTCACAATATGTTTATAGTCAAGGTTTTATACATGTTAACCTGCCCGTTCAACATATTTCACTAGTCCATCTGGGAAAGAGCCCATAGAAAGTGTTTGAGGAGGGCTGAACCCTGCAGAATTATATCTGGTAGGCATTCTGTTAATCAACATTTATTACAGGCCAGTCAGATAATGTTGTAGGTGGGTGCTACTGCACTACAGAACGTGAGCCACTTTGTAAATAAATCTGCCACTGAAGCTGTTAGCATCTATGCTTATTCCTGTATGTGCAGTGACTTCCTGCTGCCATCTTGCTTGTAGCCCGTTCCTCTTCCTGCTTTAAAGAACTCTGATTACGCCGTCCCGCTTTGAGTCGCTCACAATCGTTGTAGATTGGAGCTTGTCTAGATGGATCAGGTAGGCCCAGCTGCTGCACAAGGTTATATTCATGTAAGAGCTGCTTTTAACCACTGTTTTATTCAGCCTGCTTTCACTTTGTCGCACGAAGAGCAGCAACAACTTACTGCTCCATCATAGAGAACTACTACTTCAAATTTCCTCAACAACTTTTGCAGAAAAAAATGGTGTCCCATCCTTTTTGTATTAAGTGAGCAATAAATTCTACCCACTTAAGCAGCTCTGTTTTTTTCCCCTTTCAATTAATGGGAAGCACTTCGTCTAAAGGAGGGTCTTTGTTGGTGTGTTAGAGTCCATACATCACCTAAACTAGAGCGCCTGCCCGCCCCTCCGCTGCCCCTGCCTCTTTCCCCTTAACACACACACAAGTAAACACACACACCGACAGCCCCCATCTGCTCCCAATCATGGGTGCAGCCAGCGGTCAGGTCGCTGACGGTGAATGGCGCAGAGGCACGCACTTACACATACACATGCATAAACATACACAACACTGGCTGGCTTGGCACAAGTTCAAGCACACACATACATGCACAAACACAAACTTATGCTTGCTCTGAACTCCAGTTGTAAACTTACACCCTTAAACTTCCTCTTGATTTAAAAAATGTGTGTAAAAACTACTTGCTGGCTCTCTCTCTTACACACAAATATGCACATGAAACGCACACATGAGCTGGCGTGTCTTCAGCCATACAAACACATTCATTCATATACAGATTCCTACACTTGTGTTGTAACTGAGAGTTGGCACAATATCTGATTGTTTTTTCATGTTTTGGGGCTTTTAATGCCTTTATTAGATAGTTTGAGACAGTGAGTATTGATGAGAGTAGGGCTGTCACTAAAATGTCCCACGTCCTGGTGTGTAAAACCATTTACATCATGTCTGGAGTGTGTGTTAGGCAAGGATTTGATTTAAGTTAAATAAAAAAAACTAAAAATTTTTAGATTATCAGATGCAGCTCTTTTTCCCTCCTCTTTGGAAACACTAGGATCTGAGGGGGCGGGGAGGCTACAGGAGGCTATGAAAATGAGCTCTGTGCTGACTGGCTGCCCAAGTGATGCCTGATGGGAGGGGGGAGGAGAGGTTATAGGTCACAGAGCTGACTTTTCAAACAGTCATGGCGTCTGTATAGATATGATGAAATAAACCACAGGGAATAAAAAATGGGAGCATTGTAGGGAATTTCTTTAAAGAGGCATATCGTATTTCTTTTACAGGACATGGGACCTTTAATACTCAATATTTGAACAACTGTTTGAACTTGGGAGTAAACGTTTGTTTTGACCTGCAAATATTTATTTGAGTTGAAACCACACAGTGCACACTAATGTGTGGCAGCGAGTTAAGTACATTTTGAGAAATTGGAGGACATGCAAGACCGCTCTAAGCAGGAAAGTTACAACACAGAAACATCTGAGACAGAGTAATAAACAAAGACCAGGCTATGTATCGGTTATGTGCAAAGCAACTGGCTTACTCCTCATCTATGACAAATAGACAGATATGTACATTTCTGCCAATATTTACAGCCATTACATTGGCCATCCATATGAGCATTAAATGTTCTATATATTGGCTATAATATTGTCAGAATACACAAACGTATCATATTTCACCTTATTATTGCTGAATGTCTACATTTAAAAGCCAATAGTATAATTTTGGCTAAAAGTATCTGTGTTAGTATGAGTATTGGTGATAATGAGTTTAGAAATATCAGCATATCAGATATTGTAAAAAATACAATACTGAGCATCCCTCTCCTACAGCGGTGGGGTTTAGGATAATACTGACAGCAAGAACCTGCAGACAAAATAATCTTCAAGTTTTAAAGAAAAGAAATCCTCAGTTTTAAAATGGGACATTGCATCTCAGTTGGTGCATGCACAAGAGGGACATGCAAGAGCATGTTTCTTGCTTACACTAACATGGTGGTTGTATAAGAATTCAAAGAGAGTAAAAAGTGCTTCCAAATACACCTGGGTGGTCCTTCCAAGTTTCCCCTGTATGTTGGAAACACTTCAGGTAACTCCAGCTGACTTAGCATCAGCTATACAAGTGTCTATAGCTGTGGCTGTTAAGGCACATCCATATCTTCACTGTTTCTATAACAAAAAAGGGAAACCAACATTTTAAGGTTTCCACCGGACACCCACTAGAACTTATATTTATTAGACGGCTGCAGTAGTCTGTAAGGGTCTGGGCTTGGAACCGGTCAGACCAAGTCTAGAGTAACGTATGGTAGCTTAAAAAGTGCCAGCTTATTTCCTGGGCACTGTCAAGATGCCCTTGAAAAAGATTTTGAACCCCAAGCTGCTCAGGTTGCTTCATGAAGCCCCCTCACTCTGACACCATTTTGTTACATACTCATATGTTCCTGTTTGAGCCATCAGATGTAGGAAGAATTGGAAAACTGGATAAGCCACATGACATCAGTCATTTGATTATCAAAGGAGCCTTTGGAAGATTGTTGAAGCTGATCTGTGGAGGCAACTATATTTCGCATGCCCTCTCAACCTAATTTTAGTCCACCTACTGGCAGACAGAGATCATATTGAGGCAGGACTTAAAAAGCCCCCAGTATGCTTTTTTAAGTTTTATATGCCCCTTGATTCAATTTTTAAGATTTCAAGATTTAAGTGTCTCCTCCACATTAAAGAGTACCTATATGCAAAACACAACAAGTCTGCAGCATCAGACCTTCTCCCTCTCCTCCTGTTCACAATGCCCTTCCCTCAGTCCCCCTTAATAGACCTACCACTGTGACATCATACCATTGTTTTGTCTGCACAGATTGTTGCCTTGTCAATCATCGCTAACTCTGCAAAGTTGGAAATCCTCAATGAAATACATAAAGGCTCAATAAACGAAAATGTCTTCATAGAGTGAGAGCCTTTGATATATGAAATATTAAGACTTAAGCTGTTTGTTGAACCAGGCTGTAAATATGTTTTTTATGTTGTAAAAACCATCCATTCCGCACACAATCATGTAAGTTCTAGGTACACTCAAGGGACTGCAGCTTTTGACACTTCAGCATTAGCTTTGTTTTCCAGCCCTGAAGTTTGCTGCTTGGTTTGAGCACAGGAGTTAAAACCTGGAGGCATGTGTGTTTAAAACCACACATTCATCCTTGGGAATTGATAAAGTATATGAAATAAAATAAAACGACAATTCTAACAAACAACATGGACTTATTTGTTAAGAGTTCATCAATATAAACGCAAATCTGCACATATGCGACCTCACAGGCTTGAGCTCTCAATCTAGACTGACCCTTGTAAGAATGAAACTAAACCTACATTCTGTTGCCCTCTATCTCACAAACCCACACTACCGCACACACGCAAATGGAGGCACAGTGACAGATGAACATGAGACATCCTGGCGGCGTGCTCCACTGATGACAGGGTGTCATGGTAACGCCCCACGTTCTCCATGGCTACGCGCTCTCTTCCCCCCACGGGATACTCTCTTGTGATTGTTCAGACGGCGCTCTTGAGCTGCTACAACATCTCCGCACACATTGTTTCTTATCAGGATCTAAATGGACATAAATTAGCCCATTATGTGCTTTTGGGATTAGAGCGGTGATTTAGCCTAATGGTCTGTTTTTGTGCTCAGATTCTTCAAAGTCAGGAAGATGTTTGCCAACAAAAGCTTGACATTTAGTGAGAAAGACTTTACCTTTTATAGTTAAAACAAGGGGCTAAATGTGGATCACACTGTGGCGTCACTTTCAGGTTTCGACCATTTGGCTTCCTGTCAAACTTGTGTCTCAACATCCCTTTTTCATTAGTGTGGGGTTGCAGGCTTGATGTGTGTTAGTGCAAATATGTAATTGTTGCAATAATGAAGACAAAAGCACAGACCGCTGTTCCTTCTGCTCATTAAGCGGTTAATGCAGCTTCCCATGTATGTGTCTGCAGGCCTATGATTAATAAAGCTGCCTGTTGTTTATTAATAAAACAATAATGAACATGGTAATAAACTTTATTCTCTTTTTTTCTCCAGGCTCCATTGACCAGCTCCCATACGGCCACACCCCCAGAGCGAGGCGGGAGGGGGGACCTGATCGTCCATCATCTCGGCGCCGTCACAAGGTGGGCTAACGTCCCATATGGTTGGCATGGTAACGGCCTGAACGGGTTGAGGTTGAGCGCTTTGCCAGAGTCGGTTTCGTGTTGTTGCCACATTCTTGCAACATCCTCATCCTGACCTGAGCGAGCGGAGAACAGCTTGTGTTTTGTGAAGAAAAATCTTTTGGTGGAGGTGTTTGAGGTGCGGGAAAGGTGGGGTGGTGGCTGAGAAGAAAAAGGAGGTAGAAACAAAGAGGGATGAAAACAGAAAGGAGGTGAGCAGGTTGATTTTGAGGCAGATGAGAAAATGAAGAGTGGGAAGACAGCAGGGAGACAGGAGGAGAAATCAAATTATTCTTTGTGCTCTACCTGCCACAGAGGCTGCAAGAGAGCATTAATCTTTTAGCCCCGACTGCAGGTGACAACACACACACTGGCACACACATAAATTTATCCAGACTTAACCAAAGCACACTTTCTTTTCTCCACGTGCAGTCTCACACATGCTGCTGCAGACACACAGATAGCAGGAGTGATTGTGTGCACAGTGAGGCCGCAATAGAGGGGAAGGAGGGAAAGTCCATTTTCAGGCAAAGTAGATATGCGACTTTCATGGGAAAGGGAAAAAAGTTGTTCTGTGTTTATTGTCTTATTAGCTGCAGCCAGCTGCTGTAAAGCTGGGCAATTTTTAGATTTTTTCCTTTTTCTTTTTTATTAGTATTATTTTTAAGGTTTTTTTTAGAAGTATACTTATATATTAAATGGGCAAATAATCGAGTTTCATAATCGTGATTTCAATATCTATTAATAGAGTGGTGCAGGGATGACATTTTCTAAGCCAGTGCAGAAGTTAGCACTGCTCTGCTTCCCTTGACTGCAAGCCCACTAAAAGCCTGAGATTTTTCACTGTATTTTGGATCACTGCTGATAATAAGCTCTATGGAGAACAAACAATTATGAAACTTGCGCGTTCTGTTCTTTGTGATAATTTTAGCAAACTAACCTACTTTGACAATTTTAAGCTTCAGTGTTATCTGTGAAAGTGAAAAGCTATCAGTAAGCTACTAATGATCTACAACATGGCAGTTCAACTTAGAAGCAACTACAATGTTTCTAGTGTGTAACGGCTTGTTGTGACTTCTTGTTCTAGTTTCCTCATGCTCGAGTGACCTGATCAAGTTGAACCTCATGGCAGTGGCTGTAGTGCATTAATTACTGATTATTAAAAAACAATCAGAAATGCTTGCCACAATCATTTTTGGTGTCTTTTCTAGTTAGTTAGCAGCTGTCATTTTAAAAACACAGCAAGGCTTTAAAATTCAAAAGCAGGCTGCGTCAGATACATTTTATTATTTCCCACTAATCTTTAAAAATCTTGTGCATGTGTTCACCACAAACTTTATTTCAGGCTCTTATCTGAAACCAGTATTCTAAATCCCATTAAGTCTGGGTGGTTGGGAAGCAGGAAGTGCTAAATGCTAACTCCCTTTCCTGTTTTTGGACTCATTCCTGCATCACTCTGTTCAACTGCGATTATGATTTTAGCCATAATGAAGCATCACTAGTTGCTATACAATGTTAGCGCTGCTTAGACCTCAACAGGTATTAAACTTGTTTCATTCATCCTTACAAACATTTTGGACTGTTGTCAAATTAATTTGTTTCTTTTTTAATACATATTGAAAGTCCTGAATAGGGATACTCATTATGATCTGCACAATTTCCATTTTGGGGATAATGTCCTTCGAAGTTTACTAAAGTCTTCAGCAGATATGAAGATTTCTTATCATATTTAACTATATAGACCTAAAAATTGTCCTTACTCATAGACACCTTATAAGATGGAGCATTTAAAGGATAGTTCAGTATTTTTGAAGTGTAATTGTGAAAGATTCATGTCTATAATTAATACATTAGCATGTATACTGGCTATCAGAAATGCCCTCGCCCTGACCAACACAGAGGTGAGGCTTTATATTTTTATTAAAGGGGCCAAGAGCTCTAAGTACGTTAGTGAATTTGGACAAAAACAGACTGATAATGTATTACTGTGCTGGACGTTAACTCACTGAAGACTTTATTAGTTTCAGATATTCAGCCTTAGTACAAAAGGCTGATCAACCAATTACATGGCAGTAACTAAGTGCAGTAAGGCACATAGACATGGTCAAGTTTGGAATTCAAACTGAGCCTCAGAATGGGATGGTGACTACATGTGGCATGGTTATTTGTACTGGACGGGCTAATCTAAGTGCTTAAGGAACACATGCACAACCATCCTAAGGGTTTACAGAGAACTATCTGAAAAAGAGAATAAATTTGAGAGGCAGTTTTCTAAACAAAAATGCCCTGTTGATGCCAGAGGTCTGAGAATGGCTAGAGGGGTTTGAGATGATAGAAAAGTGACAATAACTCAAATAACCCCAAGAACAACCATGCTTTGCATTTAAAGTCTTGGAGCAGATGGGCTACAGCAGCAGAAGACCACACTGGGTGCCACTCCTGCCAGCTAAGAACAGGAAACTGAGGCTACATTCTCACGGCTCACCGATATTGGACAATAGAACATTGTAAAAATGTTAGCTGATAAAATCAGTCCTGATTGCTGCAGCACCATCGCTTCATGACTACAGTGTACCCATCTACTCCTCTGGTGGACACCTCCAGCAGGATAACACACCATGTCACAGAGTTTAAGTCATCTTAAACTGTTTTCTTGAGCATGACATGACTTCACTGTAACTGCTTGATGCTATCACATCAATATGGACCAAAATCTGAGAGGAATGTTTCCAGCACCGTGTTGAATCTTTGCCACGAAGAGTTAGTGCAGGTCTGAAGGCAAGAGGAGGCTCTTCACTGTAAGAACCAGGTGCCCCATGAGGTGCCCATTGAATGTATATTTGCAGCAATGCTCATAACACAGCTGGACAAGTATGCAAATAAGGTTTAAACAGTAAGTTTATCTTTTTCAGTCATCGCAGCTGTGACGGAGACAGGCAGCTGATTCGTGCGTCAAGTCAAGACGGTATAAATGGACAGACAGATACTAAAGATTTGTTTAATTTTTCAAAATAATACAGTCCATAAAATAAAATCCTTTATTCATATTACCCCTCAGCCTGGCACAAACTGATTAATAGCTCTATATTTGTCTACAGCCCAGTTGTTGAAGACCCCTGCTCTACAGAGCTCAGTCTCTGCAAGCAGATTGTCACAGTGCTGGATGTAGCTCACTTACTAGATAAAATCCCTTATTAGTGATATTAGTTTCCTTTTGTCTCAAGAATGTTGTGGAAAAATGTATCCATTATTTTAGACATACAGTCAAATAGGAAGTAAAATTAGGAAGAAATACTCCACAAGTCTATTGGGATGGGTTGCATCAGCTTAGTAGCTGGCTCTCTTATTTTATCCTCTGAAAAATCAATAAAGATCAACCATGTATTTTGCATGTTTCCAGCCAGCTGCAGCTCCTTTCATGTCACTGCTGTGTGTTCACAAGACCAGAGCAGGGCCCGTGTGCCGCTGTTTTGTCAACAGAGATTATGAAAGTGCGGTTGGCAGGCAGGTAGGCGGGGGGAGGTGACAGCAGGGCTATTTACATCAGCCAGCATGAGTACTCTGGCATGGCTAAATCTGTCACCTTCCCTCCCTCTCAGTTCCCATCTACTCCTCCCTTTGGTCACCAAACCCAGCACCCTGCCTACATTGCCCTGCCTACCCGCCCTGCCCACACCGCCCAAAACAAGATACTGGCATGCACTTAAAATTTGTAAGGTCTGTGGCTGATCTATGTGAATAAGCTGTAACAGTAACTTAATCCACTCAGGGAGCTGAGGATGCTTCTGATGATGCTCACAGGATTAAACCTCTCTTTGTAAAAACTAAATCAGATTACGGTTTAGATCTCTACTGAATTTTCTTCTTGCTAATGTTTCCCGTTCACTCATCATCTGCCCTCAGTCACTCTTTCCGACACCTTCATGTTTGTTTCGTTGTTTTTTTCCTCTGCTGTGACTCATTCTGTCGTGGGAAGTCTGGCGACTCTGCACTGAGCTTTCTGTCAGCTTTAACCTTACTTTTTACATCCATTTAAATAGATTTGTTAATGTTCAGTTTTACTCCCCTGTTGTCCAAAAATTTTACTCATTAAATGTTGACTGTAAGTAAATTTTTAGTACATTAAATTATGTTGTACAAACTATCAATGGTCAGCAAAATTGGTCTCTATCTTCTAAAAAAAAAAATTAAACCAGAACTAATCAAGTGTTTGAATTTTGTAAAGTAGATATCATCCGATGGATATGCCTGTTATGGGAAAGTTAATAAAAAAGAAATCCTAAAATCACACAAACTCTTCCAGTGGTTTTTGTCAGAAACAGAAGAATCTCTTTACAAAGGTTCCTTTTTTCCTGTGCTAAATTATCTTTGTGTTTTTTTGGGACCAAGGGAACTGAAACCAAACCAAACCCCTGGAGACTGACATGTCAAATGCATCCCTTTGAAACAGAAGAAACCACACAATGACAATATTGTTACGGAGACAATACAATGACAAACATAACAATAATAAATCAAGCAGCATACTCATGTTTTTCAAACTTCCTTCCATGCAAACTACAAAAACAATCCAGTAATGTGCTTCACAAAGAGCATATAAAATAGTAGAAATTCAGTCCATTTCAATCGTTGCCGCTGCTTTGTTGTTCTGTCGTGTAGTGTCTACTGGAAACTGAGACATTTATGCAAAAGTCACAAATGACAAAACATGACACTTTGATGAAAAGGTCAGCCTAGAAATGATTTCCTGGCATTTCATTTCTTACCCTTTGACTATTGTCTCTCCTGTCCTTTTATTAGGTGCACCTCGCTAGTCCTTACCTTGCAGTGCAGATAGATTTGTCTGATTTAATGTCTGTAATCAGAGAGACCCATCTTGCCAAGCTCCCATCCACAATGACTGTGAGCAACGCAAAGTGGGTCGGCCTAATCAGCATCCTTAGGAGCAGAAGCAGGTGTGAGCTACAAGTGAGACGACGGCAGGAAGTGACTGTTTGTACAGAGATTAGCATAGATGCTAACAGCTTCAGCAGCAGTTTTATCAGATCTGGACCATACTTCTCTATCAACAAATAGCAGCACTACAAACTTCTCAATAGGAAGGATATTTTCACTCCACTCCTGACATGTTTTATGAGAGTTTGTTCTACAAAGTGGCTCACATTTGTAATTCACACTGCAGCAGTAGCACTCGCCTACTACTATATGTGATTGGCCCGTAATGAATGTTATTGACAGAATGATTTTCCAATCACCTGCAGGATATGTTAGTGAAAGGTTCGGCCCATTCCCAAACACTTTTTATTGTGTCTTTCCCAAAAGGACTAGTAAAATATTTTCTATGGTCCATTTGGTGTGTCAGGTTAAAATCATTTAGCCCCTAGAATGTATGTATTTTACTCAAACTGTTCTTTGTAATAATACTTAATCATATAATTCCTAGATTATATAATTTAAACAATGTTTGTTATGAAACATTTATTTTAAACCACAGAGAATTAGCTATGCCTGTGAACGGGCAATGTGGAGAGAAGATCATTTTTTCTAACGAAAAATTTTAATATCTGATGTTAACAAGGACAACTCAGAACTAGAGTCTATGGACTAAGAGCGCTTTAGAAGTTCTTTGGTTTTCCGTTTTTTTGTGGCTACAGTTGCACCTAATTTTAGGCAAGGAAGGTCAGGGGATCATAGATAACATTCACGTTTATCCTCTGGGAACCTTGAAAACTTCCAACACATGACATACAAATCTTTCCTTCTGTGTTAGAGCTGTGTTTTTGTGGAACAAAAGTGTTGATTATCATGAGTCCATGCAACAGTCCTGTTGAATGTGAACTTAACTAGTGTTAGATTTCACGCTCTCCAGTCCTCGCAGTGACTGTTTCCTCTGATCAAGCCATAAAACCATAAAACCAGGGGTCCCTGGTGAGCGCTGCTCTCATCGGGCTTTAGGCTCTGGGGTCACAGGCAGGCTTCTGTCCCGGAGCAGCTTCACCCTGGGGTGATGCTGACCCAAGTGATCCTCTTTTCACGCTAGTCTAATGACCCTGAAAATATGTGGGTCAGCTGTCAGCGGGAAGGCGCTGACCCCTTTGAAACGGCTCCAGTCAAGATCAGGGTTGAGGAGCAGGTCAAACTGAGATGGAGAGTTCAGGGCTGCTTACCTGCATGTGTTCACTCACCTGTGGAGTTTACAGGCAGGAGAGAGGGAGAAAACCAGATCAGCTGGGAGATGAAGCTGTTGTCCTTTTTCTTTTTTTGTCTCTGTGTCTGAAGCAGCTGCTGCTCAGTAACTGCTCTGATTAACAGCCTCCCACTATTTCCTCTGATCCTGATTAATGTCTTTGAGTCATCTCCAACTATATGATTTAGTCAGTGGACTTAAATGAACAGGCAGGGCTGCAGACTCAGACACAAACACATTATAAGGCCTTGAGAAACTCTGTTCATGCATGACTCCTGGTTGATGCTGGTCAATTTATGACATCTCAATTCTTCATTTCTTTAACACAGTAACTATTTTAACTAGTTTCTCTCTTAAAGTAAAGATGAGCCAGTTATTTAGAAATAAGCTGGTATATGTCAAAGCAGCACTGCAGATCTTTTGAACCCCCCCCCCCCCCCACACAGCGCTTCCCTGCTCTGTTTAGGGGCTATGTAACTTTTGCTCCCGTGACGGGGACACATATCGCGAGATGCTGCAAGAAGTGCAAACTGCTTTACGGCACTACACGAGATTTGGCTTCCAGCTAAAGAAGCCGGTGTTTTGCATGTAGCAGTAGCAGCCATGGCATACGCAAAGCGTGTGAGGAGGACTCTTTCTCCAGATTCAAGGGCCAAAAAGAGACTATCGGACAACGCAAGGAACAAAACTAGAATTAACATTGGAGCCCACTTTGCTCGGTGACGAGAGTGTTGGGAGATGGAAAATTGCAAGACGGACGCCGAGCTTGCAAAGTTACTGCTGGAGAGGTAAGTTATGTTTTCGTCGGGTTTTCCCCCGTTCAACACTTGGTTTCAGTCGGTGGTTGCTCCGTAGCATTGCATGCTTTGTGTAACTTGCCGGACGTTGTTTTGTCACTAAATGCTACCAGCGGTTATTTGCCGGCGAGTTTCTCAGATTGCTGGAGATATTCATGGCGCCGTGACGCTCAGTCATTCACTATTTCCAAGTACTGCAGTCTGTGAACATGGTGGACACAACATAACCACATCCAGCTCCGGTTATTTCAGCAGGAAAGAGAGATGCTCCCTGGATGCTCACATGCAAACGCTGTGACGCTTGAAAAACGACATATTTGGAAAGAAACATCATAATACTGTACCATATCAGTCCACATGGTTTATTTGTGTCTTCGGACGTCCTGTCGACTCGCTTCTCCCGGCTCTGTATGTCAACAAATGCACGTTGCTGTGAGGTGCTGTGTTACGACAGTGCAATTACACCCAGCAACCAGAGAGGCCCCTCGAGAGCAGACAAACCTGAATCTTACATAGTGGGGCTTTAAAGCAGAATTATTTTTTTTTCTTAAATTCAAGGGAATTTCAGGGTTTTCTTGTGTCTTAGGTGGTCAAAGAATAGCCTTCAGAATCCCACTGTAAAATTGATGCAGTTAGATTCTATGGGAACTTCCACAAAACATCTTGTCTAGTTAGGGCCATGGGGGATGACAAATAGTTAATTTAGAGCTACAAATAATATTAAAAATCATAGTGGAAGAGTATTTTACTTAACCAAAGCATGAATCTGAGCAGGATCTGGCTTCAAGCTATCCACAAGAGGATGGGTCCCCATTTGTATGACCTGTATGACCTTACTCATATCAATTTATCTTAAGATATATCTTAAGATATATTGATATTTTTATTTTGTTAAATGTTGCTGTCTCATTGTTAATGGAGTTTGCTGGCCCTCTATGCTCATCTTTCTCATAATGCTGCAACAAATTTGTTTTAAACCCCCCAAAAATTGCTAAAAATCCCCGGCAACTGGAAGCTGGTGTTCTGGTATGCAGAGCTGCAGCATTATTTGGATTCATCCCTGCTACTGTTTCTAAACTTAGGATCAAGCTCCGTGAGACTGGTGAAGTCAATGACAGATCATGAAGTGGGCGTCCCAGGAAGGCAACACCCCAAGAAGAATGGTTTCTCACCCTTTCTTTGACTGAAGAGTCATAGGTTTTCTTCCTGGGGAAGAAGAAATCTTGGCACATTCTCGTTATAAAGGTGACTAATCAGGCTTTCCAGAGATATGAAATTCAACGCCAATTGATATTATATAATAATACAATATAATAAGAATAATATAGTATTCTCAAAAGAGAGAAATAATCTACTGAAATAACAGTTCTCGAGATTTTGATGAGTATATTTTAAATGTCCTTCTAAGGAAAGGAATTTTAAATTGTCTTAGGTTATTAAATCTTGAGTGAGCAGAAACAGTTTATTTGTTTGTGCTGTTATCCTTTGGGATCTTGTTTACCTCTGGCAAGGAGGTAAACTTTCTTGTTGGTGTTTGTTTATTTGTTTGTGATGAAAATCTAAAAGGTGTTGATGGATTTTGAAAAATCACACAAACCTGGTTTGTGTCCTAGAATCTAAAAGAAACCTAAAAATCTGAAATTTCTTAAGTTACTAAAAGACCCTAAAGTATACACAAACAATTCATGGAGACGATGGCACATATGAAGTGATGATAAAAATCCTTTGGGATGCCATATATTATGATATATAATGAATAATACTATTGAGGAATCATTCAAATTCCTCAGTGACAAGAGTTTTAGGGATTGGTATATTTTTGTTACAGTTTTTCCAATCACCAAACATAATTGGTGAACTGACTGGTCATCCTTATCTTTAGATTTGTTACATTTCTAGCATTTTAATAAATGTTCTTGAAGCTCTAATTCAATGTTTCCAGTAATCAGGTGCAGACTTTTTACAGTACCTCTCTTTCTCACATTTACTTCCTCTCACTTTTTGTCCCTTAAATTGCCATCTTTGTGCCCATCTCTCCTCTCCATTTTGATGCCCTCCTTACTACCATCACCTTCTCTCATTTCCCTCTCTACGTGTCTCATTCCCGCTGCCCCCCGCTGCTGCATTGTGCCCGGCTCGGCCCCGCTGCCTCTCTGCCACCAGGCCCCACTGCCTGTGGCGTGTAATTGACTTTCTCCCTGCGCTGGAAAAGCGGGCGGCCCGCGCCAGGCTGGAGGTGACCCATTTCCCTGGGGCATTCAGCAGCCTCCTAATCAACCATTCTCCAGGGCCGCCTCATTCACTCCGCAATTAGAGCAACTCCCCCTTTGAGAACTCCATCAATAGGCTGGCAGACTGGCGGGCGGCAGAGCAAAGACGGAGTTTCGCTCAAACACTTTGCTTTGGTTCTTTGAGTTCTGATCCCTCCAACTTTGTGCCTCCTTCTCGCTGCTTTTTTGCCTCCTCGTCTCCCTGAAGGTGGTGGGTTTCATCAAACAACCATGAGCACTTTTTTTTGGTATGATGATGAGCCGCAGACAGGTGGAGGAGAGATGCAGGTAGGGAGGCAGACAAAGACAGCGAGACAGTCAGACAGACAGACACAGTCAGATGGGAGGTACTCATGGGAGAGATTAAAAGAAAAATGTAAAAGAGAGGGTGGGATTAAGCAAAACGTCTTCAGAGCATCTCTCACTTTTTGGAAGAAGATTTACGAGTATTCCCTGTTGTTGAGGGAATGCACTTATGATTCACCTGGTGATGAAGGCGTGCACGAAAGCTGCCATTGTATTGATTCTGTCTAAGTCAGAAGGTGTTTCCTGCTTTTTTCACACACATATAATCCTGTTGAAAGCCGGTGGAGCAAATTAGTCAAATTGTTTTTTAAAGCACATTTAAACACTTTCTATCAAGTTCAAACTTCTCTACACAAGATCTGAAAGGGTGATTGTTAAGAAAAGATTAAGAAAAAGACTGATGCAAGATAATGCTTTAATTTGTTCAATATAAATTAAGATAAACACATTAGAAGTGCTTGAAGAGCACAAACCTCCACCAAGGCCCTCCAACATGGTCGGGCCAATATTATTGTGAAAAATGTGGAAAACTGCCCTCTCTCACAATGTTAACAAACCATTAAAAAGTTTAGTGTATCCACTTCCAGTTCGGAATCACCACCAAAATC
Source organism: Cetoscarus ocellatus (assembly GCA_037902135.1). Lineage (NCBI taxonomy): Eukaryota > Metazoa > Chordata > Actinopteri > Labriformes > Labridae > Cetoscarus > Cetoscarus ocellatus. The sequence goes on from JBAMNC010000476.1 coordinate 370,537, forward strand.
TAATCAGTTCTCCCTTGTGCCATGACCAACACCCCCTGTAAATGTTATCAGATTCCATCAAGAACCTTTTGAGTTATTAGTAAAAATGTGGATAACTGAATATTTAATAAGAATCCATTTATAACATTGTTTTTCCCCTGGTCAGATTAATCTCCTACAGCCCTGAATCTCTCATGTTTACGTCACCAGCTGATAGTACCATTAGCTTACCTGTCAAATATCACTGATGGAGCGGACAGGATGGATGTCTATGAGGCTGTGAAGTTTCTGTTTTAATCCAGATGTTAAGTATGTAATCATCCCCAGAGTCCACTGAATGAGTTTGTCTGACAAAAATCCTGCTTTAAGTAAATATATTTGCTGCCGTTGTCAAGTTTTAAAAAACTTCATCACGTTCACAAACAATTTCCTCTCCAGCCGACTCACAGCAAAGCTCAAGTATTCTTCAGGTGAAAACCTCCAGGGCTGTAAATGGAGGCTCATGCAGAAGTGCCAAAAGCTGTAGTACCCTGAGTGTCCACTTGGGGCTGGCTGCAGGAACCTCAGACCCTTAAGACATTAATACACATATTTACAGCCTGGTTTAAAAAAAATGGCTTCAGTGTAAATATATAACACATCTATTTGCGGTCACTGTAATTGGGGGGGATTCTTTTATATCGCACTCGATTTTCTTTATGAAGGATTTATTGAGGATTTCCGGTTTTGGAATGGCAGAGATGCTATTAGTCAGACGGCCTTAAGTCCCACCTCAACACAGCCTCTCTGTCTGTGAAGAGCTTGAGCTGAAGTTTGGTTGAGAGAGCATGTCCAGTATGGCAGTGTCCATTGAGGGCAGCAGCAGTGCTCCTACAGTTCTGTGACATGGTTTTGTCCAGTTCTTTTACTTTTTTTTTGTTTTTGCCAGTCTGTGGTTGTGTTGTGTGCTCTGGCAAAAGGGTTTCTGTAGAGCACTTAATTGAGGAATAGTTCCAAGTGCATGCAGGTATGCATGTATTCATTTGGTACACGTTAGTAGTGAACCAAACGGCCCGTTCTGAGACAGTTCGGTACAAATACATACACTGTTACGCCTCAGATAGATGGATAGCTGGATAGATGGTATGGTATATAGCTGGATGGATGTATAGATAGATAGATAGATATGAGGTATGTCAGAAAAGTTCCAGGACTGGTGTCACAAAAGATTTAATTCAAACCCAAACTTCAAACTAAGAGTTTTTCCCTTCAAAGTAATCCCAGAGATACTGCGGCGTTTGTTTCGTTCAGTACGCGAGAAGAGGAGAGTGGTGGCCGGACAAGTCATGGCTGCTTCACCATGACAACGCGCCTGCTCACAATGCCCTGAGCATCCAACAGTTCCTGGCCGACAAGAACATTGCCGTGCTGGAGCAACCTCCCTACTCACCCGACCTGGCTCCGTGTGATTTTTTCCTCTTCCCCAAGCTCAAGGGGGTCATCAAGGGGACCCGTTTTGAAGACGTGGACGACATCAAAAAGGCCGTGACAATAGAGCTCCTTCCAGGAGTGCGTGAAAGCGTGGCAGAGAGGGGGATTACTTCGAAGCGGAAAACTTGTAGTTTGGATCCTAAATAAATCTTTCGTGACACCAGTCCTGGAACTTTTCTGACACACCTCATAGATAGATAGATAGATAGATAGAAAGATGGATGGATAGATAGATAGATGGATGGATGGATGGATAGATAGATAGATAGATAGATAGATGGATAGATAGATGGATAGATGGATAGATAGATGGATGGATGGATAGATAGATGGATAGATAGATAGATAGATGGATAGATAGATAGATGGATAGATAGCCTACATAGATAGATAGATAGATAGATGGATAGATAGCCTACATAGATAGATAGATAGATAGATAGATTGATAGATAGATAGCTATTTAAGGTACCTTTCAGATACGACAGATGGAAGCGCTGTCCACTTTCATATGAACAACAAGCTCTGGTGAGAACAGTTGTGTAGACCACCACCTCCAGACATCATTTTGGTTCACTACAAGAAAGCAGCACAAAACATGAAGAAAATACAGAAACAAAATTATATTTTCTGTGGCAGTTCTCACGTCCCGATGTAGCAGTCTTTAACAGAGGATCCATGTGTTCATATTTCAGTGGCAGTGTATAGTGTTGTGTCTTGTCATGGTGCCTGTCATGATGACTGTCGCTTAAAAGCACAGACTGTCTATTACAGCTGTTAAAGTTTAAAAGTTTAAACAGTTTGGGATACTTGGGTTAATATTAATAAAAATATGTATATAAAATAGGAGTAAGATTGCAATTTTATCAATTTAGTCATCTCAGTGTAAAAAATTTACATTTTGCACCTGTGTTATAATGTTGGATAAAAATGGATGTATATGATAAGAGAACAAATATAAGTGCTTAAATCAAACAGCAAAGTGTTCACAAGTTAGGACTACACCAATGTCTGTCCAAGGGAAAAAATCCACATGCAATCAGGCATTTTTTCGTGGTGGACTCTGATCCCATAAGAAGGAGTAGTGAGATGATGGTGCGTAGTGATTAAATAACAGGCCGGCGTCTCTCCCCTGCCGTTGGCCTGATTTGCGATGCAGCAGAGGCAGCGCTCTGGTCAGAGGATAACCATGTAATCAATGGAATGAAAAAGCTGCTCTGGCTGTGAAGGTTAAGAGGGGTACTGGAGGCTTTCAGCCCACTCTGTGTGCCACACATGCATTCAAAAACACACACTCTGAATGTTACATCTCCTCCTCCTCCTTCTCTCACCTGTTCTCCTCCTCTCCTCCTGTCTTTATCTCTCTTTCTCTCCACTCGCTCCCGCCATCTGCCTCCGCCTCTTTTTGCTCTGATTCCCACTAGGGCTGGGAAATATGGACCAGAATTCATATCATAATGTTTTTAAAGGGGAGTGGTGATACATGATACATAACTCACTATTTTTCTATAAAGAAACGCTGAATGTTTGGCACAGCACCAGAATCATGAACATTAATTTGATCTTTGTAAATGTCAAACAATGTGTGAATGCTCTTGTGTACAGAAGGTAACCAAAATAAATGTCCAAAGCGCTCGATAATTGTTTTTTTTTTAATCATCAGAAATTACATGCAAACTTCATTAACCTTCTCAAGTGCACAAATACCTTGACAACTTTCAGAAAAAGGGTGCAACTTGTAGGTCATAATTTAAAGCACTTCTTTTTCTTGTCTTCCATGATCACATCTTTGACTTCATTGTTTCATTTCTGCTGGCTGCCTCTGATGAGAGTGTGATGCCCTTGATTTTCAGGTCATGCAGAGCAAAATGCAAGCAATTGATAAGAGAACTGTTAATCATAAAAACTAATGATATTTATTCCTTGAGCTCATTTTTACTGATTCTCAATGACAATTGCTTTTTGATTCCCATCCCCATCCAACACACAGTCTAAATCAGAGCTGTCTAAACTATGGCCCAGCGGCCAACAGTGGGCCATCATTAATTGCCTCAGCATTTTTAAAAATATATTTATTTTGGCCCAAAGAACTTTAGATTTTTGCTTGACTTATTGATAAATAGAAAGCAATTATGTTAGCAAATAGCATAATTTAAATAGTACTTATTTGCTCTACCTGCACCATCTTAAAGCTGCAGTATGCAATTAATTTTTTTTGTCGTTGTCCCCAAAAAAATATGATTATCTATCAGCATCTTATTCCTGAAGCCACATGTGAGATCATTAGACATCCCTCCTTGCTTGTGAGTGTCTCACAAGGGACACTCATTTTTTGGCCGATCCCAGTTGAGGGAAAGTGCTGTTATTGAACCCTCTACTATGGTTTATGTCCTTGTTTTTTCCAAATGAGCTCTAGTTTTTGTTTAGATTGTACAAGTTATGTTCGTTTTATGAAGGGATGTGTAGTTTGTGGCTTTTTTGTGGCTGTAAACACATTACAATAGCGTAATGCTAATGGTAGTTAAAGCCACACAAACACAGTGGATTGGTTGTCCATAAGGGGAGGGAGTCTAGGAGTACAACCATGGAAAGAAGGGGGGAGTAAAGTTGCTACCAGTGAAGTCTCATTCAAGTTGCAAACCCCAGCTTTAAGGTCCAATAAACAACAATAAACAAGAAAGCATGAAGTGAAAACTGTCTTCAAGCTCCATCACTCATTCAGACTTTAGCAGCTTTATGCAGTTTGCTCTTGTTTTGTGTCTTAATGTGAAGATTAGCTGTTAGCATATTTCCTTTCTCCCCTAAAGAGCATCTTTTTCTCATTCTCATTATGAAAGGGGCAGACGGGGGTACCCAGAGCCACATGAAGTCTGACTGGCTACCCCAAAATCCTAATTTAGCATACATTAAAGGCTAGCTATGGTAAAGTGGTCCCGCCAACTAGTATTTTTCAGGGTGTGGCCCTTGAAGACAAAACACCGTGGTCTAAATCATTCAGAACGTCATCAACATTCCACCCTATTAAGGTTACCTTAATTGTTTTCAATACCATGTGTTTCGAATGATAAATCAATTAAAAAATGTGTTGTTTTAAATGAACAGAAAGTTAATGATCATCAGTAATTTTCAACCAAAAGAGAGAGACCACTGTCTAAATTGCACAAATATATTTGCAGCATCCATAAAGAGAGTGGAAAACCCTTCTCATCAGGTCTACCCTCTTTTAAAGAGGGTGCAAATACTTACTGCTCAAAAAAAGTTTGGAAACATTATTCCGGTCAATCATTTTTCTTGATCATAATATCAATTGATGTTGTAGTTTATATCGTTGGAAGGCCTGATTAGTTGCATTAAAAATGAGGTACCACTTGTAAGGATTGTCCATTCTCAACAGTTTCTCTGCAAGACAAGGGTGAGGAACCCGTCTTCTTGGTTTTCTGTCTTCTTGGGACAGTCACTTTTTGTAGCAGTCATTGACTTCTCCAGTCTCAGAACTTGGTCATAAGTTTGGCAATGGTACCAGGGCTGACACCAAATACTGCTGCCGCTCTGTGTACCTGAACACCAGCTTCAAGTTTCAGGGTATTTTGGCACATTGTTTTGTAGGATGCTACCCACACATTTAGCTTTGTTGCTCCATCCATGAATGCACAATCCTCACAAGTTGTACCTCATTGTAAAGCTGACGAATCAGGAAATAATGTTTCGTAACATTTTTTAAAGTACGTTTTGGCAATTTAACCATTGTGCAAAAGTTTTTATGTAATTACTGATGAAACCAAAATTGTCTTCAATATCAGGTGAAGGACTTTTATTTTTGTTGTCATGGTATCAAACAGAATTAATATCATTCAGTCTTTACTGTTAAAAATGCTCTGTAAGTTGGATAAATTAGATAAAGTGATAAATTTAAAATCGATATCCCCACTGGTCTATACGTCTGTTTGTGGTTCTGCTGACTGTGAAAGTATTTATTGGACATAAGACTCAATATCTTTTTTGATAATGTCTTGGTTTATAAAATAAAAACTCAACTTTTTTCCCAGCCCTGATTCCCAACATCCATGCGTTTTTTTTCCTCCTCTGCATTTTCTCCTTCTCCAACTATATTTGTCCTCTCTCCTTCTTTTCCTTCCCCCCTCCCTCGCACTCTCCCTCCTTTCCTCCTACCTTTCCCCAGTGTCAGCTGCTGTCACTGTGGCAAAGAAAGTGACCAATCAGAGCTCACTTCACAGCCCCGGCTTCTCCCGCCCTCCCTCATTTCTTTGCTTTCTTCCCTCCTCTTCTTCCTCCTCCTCCTCCTCCTCTTCGTCTCCTCTTGTCCCATCTGCCTCTCTCTCTCACTCTCTCACTCCTACAACCTTTATCAGCTCACTTCCTGGAGACGAAAATGTGAAGCATTATGGGAGACAGACGGCTGTCTAACGGGGTTAGTCGTGCAGCGTGGCTTATCATCAGAGACACTGCTAATCCTGTGTGTGTGTGAGGGAGCGTATGTGTGTGTGAGGATGCAGCATATGAGCTGATGAACTCATACATGCACAGGCCCACACAAACAAACACAACCTCGCATGCTTACTCTCTCTCTCTTTTGAAGAAGAAGAGGAAGAGGAGAAGGAGGAGGCAGACGAGACATGTTTATGTTCGTCAGTCTCTGCCTGGAGAATACAATTTGCATGATATAAGCATATTTCACCCCGCTGTGTGCTGTTTATTTTTTCCTCTGTATCCACTTCACATCCCGACTCTGTGTTGTTTCTTTTTGCTGAGTTCAAAAACACGATTCCCACGTCTTCTTTCCACCACGTTTACCTTTAGAATGAGAGCTAAAAGGGCCAGTAGGGAGCTTAAAACCCCTTTTTCTGCCTTTATAAAAGTCTTATTTATGCCTCTGTTCATGTGTTTGTGTTTCCACGTCAGGTGCTGATATGTGTACATGATGAGCGGACTGGGGGAGAACTCCATGGAGCCTCTGAGCTCAGAAAACCGAAAACGCAAGCTCTCCACTTGTGACACTCCTGGTCTGGGGTGAGTGTGTCTGATCAGCACAAAAAAGGGGGAAAGTGGGCTACTGGGTCAGTGGTTTTCTTCAGCCCAGCCATTGAGGATGGTTTATATCCTCTGAGTGGTATGGACTCACATCGAGGCAAAATCAAGGAGAGATTTAAACCAAACTACATATATTTATAGAGCTTTATTCAATGATTTACGACCTGGATGTCATTTTTTCCTCTTTACTTTCACGGAAAGTAATTTGTTATTCCGGAATAAATAAGCACCTTGAACACATTGGTGGTATTCATTTATCAGGATCTATGGGACACTTGCAGCCCTTCTATACCCATAATGCTTTCAGCCAGTCAATTTAAAATATACATCAAGAAGTCTGCGTTGAAAACATTACAAATAGCAATATTCGTTTTTTCTTTTTTTTTTTCTCACAACACATTTACTGTTTAGTTGCAGACATTATTTGAGCAGTGGTCATGTTAAAGTGCTTCATCACAATCTGCTGATACATTTCTTAGTTTTCTTTTCTCTTTTTCTTTTTTAAGCCACAGAACAAATAATTTAAGACATGTTAAAAATATATATATATATCTATACATTTTTAAAGTATAAAACTAGACAGCACTTGGAGAGCACAAGCCTGTGTCAAGGTAGCTCACATATTACTGTTACACCTGTAAGAAGATAATTTCATTCATTGACCCTGAAAACCCACCCCGGTACTTGGAATCATGTTGATACCATCATTAGTCTGACAATTAGTGAGCAAAAACCGTCCAGACCACCACCAAAATCTAATCATTTTTAAGTTGGGCCATTAAAACTGAAAAAAATGGTGGGACCCAAACAGTCAGTAAGTAAAGGGGCTGATCTCAGTACAGACTGAACAGTATCAGTCCCCCTCATATCTCGCCGTTGCACTCAATACTCCATTTTAAAAGTGAAGAAGTTTTTTTCCAATGACGTAGACACCATAGTTTTTAACATTTAGTCATTTTAATATCCCAAGAGACACGAAGTAGGATTTTTAATCCTAACATCTCCAAAACTTGTTTAGGGAAAAGAGATGATCTTATCCCACTTATCTTAAAAGTTTTGTCATGGTATAACATATCCACATCTTTCCCAATAACAATATTTTTTTTAAAATATTGTGAAAATTACAAGAATTGTCTCTTTAAAACTACCATTTATGCATTCCTAAAAGCATTTACAAAAAAAAATGTAAGTAAAAGTTTAATATGCAGTAAAGACTTGCACTTGAAAAGTAGCTGGAACTGATTGTGTGTTAGTTTTAATCTAAACGCTGATAAAACAAGAAGTGTTCAGACAGCACAAACCTCTGCTGCCTCATTCTTAGCTGCGTTATTATCCAAATGTGGAAAACTGCACTGTTGCTCATTATTTACGAATACTTCAAAAAATTCCTGGATCCACATTTGGATTCGGATCACCGCAGAAATCTAATCACTTCTCCCTTGTGTCATGATCAACATCCCTTAAAATGTCTTAAAAATCCATTGAGAACTTTTCACTTTATTAACGAAAATGTGGAATTCTGCCCTATCTCACAATGTTTAAAGATCCTTTCAAAATTTCCCTCATCCACGTCTGGATTTAAGCACTTCTTCCTGTACCGTGACCGACATTTCCTGAAAATTTCCTCATAATGTGTAGAAAACTTTTTGAGCTCTCTTGCTCACAGACAAATAAACAAACAGACAAACACCAACAAAACATAACCTCATTGACGGAGGTAATACTTTTTATTGACCCTTTGGTAAAATTAAGAGTAACTATAATAGTTAAGTTCAGTGCGTCCTTCAAGTTGCCCACCCCGATCAGGATCAGCAGTCAAATTATTTGTTCCATGACCAGAGGCAGCCTGAGTTTAATCCAATCATCTTAGACTGTATCTCACTCGTCTCCATCTCTCTCTCACTTTCTCTCTTTCTTTCCTCCCAATTTCTGATTCTCTCCTCTGTTCTGATTCTCTAATATCTATATCTGAAACAATAAATCCTCACTTATGATGATGATAGGCATATGAGAGGAAGACCACAGACCAAATCAAAGCCAAAAGTTTGCTGACATAGATCACATTTAAATAAAAAATAATCAAACAAAATCTACATTTTAAAATCCACAAAGCTGTCCGTCTCGAGTCAGAGGAATTTCATGGTTGGAGTTCATTCATTGCTACTGGTTTGCTGGTCAAAGCATGCTGAGATGACAGAATGAATCATTCTGTTGGTGCCACTTTTAACACCTTTTCTCCCTTACTGAGTCATAATTATGCAATAACAGTGATATCACATTTTCAAAAAAATTGTTGAGGTGTTAATTGATAGAAGAGAATCCTGAAGACAGAATCAGAGCAGAGTAGACTTGAGTTTCCATCAGTGAGTTCATATTCTTCAGGACTACAGTCACTCTTTTGTTTGTACAACACAATAAAGATTGTATGTTGATAAGCTTGTTTTAGCATGATGGTTTTCGATCTTCTCTTTGTCACAAGTACATTTTCATAAAAGGCTACAGGCCTTTAAATTGCTGTTCTGGCTGAATGACGGGCTCCCTGACATACAACCTGCAGCCTCACGCAGTGGCCTCTCCTGTTGTCTAGTACTTAAACAGTGATGAAAATAGGAGGGGAATTATGTGGCATTCGCTTTGCTTTAATTTGTTCATGTCCCCCCTGCAGGTGTGAGAGGAAGCGACGGGAGCAGGAGAGTAAATACATCGAAGAGCTGGCCGAGCTGATCTCTGCCAACCTCAGCGACATCGACAGTTTCAACGTTAAACCAGACAAGTGTGCCATCCTCAAAGAGACAGTGCGCCAGATCCGCCAGATCAAAGAGCAGGGTGAGTGGACCCATCCTCGTCGCCAGAGGTCCTGAGAGCCGCACAGAGCTCAAAGTCAGAGGGAGCGATGAGGAGTGTGTGTAGGAAACATGGAGAGAGAGAGGAGGATGAGGCAGCTGGGCTTTCGCAGACACACACACATGTGCCTCCTCAGAGCCCAGGTGCAAGGACGAATCAGTCATTCATCTCCCACAAATTTCACAGCCTTGACTGTTTATGTTTGGGAGGAAACATTGGCAATGCTTTGTGAACCTGTCATCTGTGTGTCTGAGTGTGAGTGTAAGTGTGTGTCTGTGTGTCCGTGTGTATGTGTGTGCATTATGGGCATGCACAGCTGTGTGCTGGCCTCGCCAGGGGCTGTTTAATTGGACGTTTGCAGGTAATCACATGCCCATCCATTCTGCTGAAGTGCCAAATTATTAGTTCTGTTACAGCTGCTGTTGTCACATTTCAGTCTCTGTTAAGCAGCCGCTGCTTTTTTGTTCTATGGAGGACAGTCTAAAGCTGTGTAGTAAGGCCAGCAAACATGGACCAAAATTTGCGTCTCTGTTGTCAGGGGATATACAGTACATCTCAATATTCTGCTACAACAAGAGATGAAATCCTGGACCTCAATATGGGGCCATTTGTATTTTTTAATCATCTAAAGTTGCAAACATACTCCTAAGCACTTTATGGATCCCACATACTGTTGGCAGTAATATACTCTAATTTGTGTCCAAAAGGAAGAAAATCTCTATTTTTTATTATCTAGTCGGGCTGAATGATGTGGGAAAGGTGACATTGCAACAGTTTTTCCTTTTTAAATATACATTGCAATTTTTTTATCCTTCTCCTTTTTTTGACAAAACAAGGAAACAACACAATAAAAAGTTTTTATTGTATATATATAAATCTTATTTGAGACACATTATTTAGGTCTTAAAATCTTTCCTGTTTTAAATCTTAATTCTCTCCTTTAATCTTAGAGAGAGGGCAACAAACTGGCCGTCTGTAACTCTCACATTCAAGTATACGGAGTAAAAGAAGCAAAAGTGTAGCATGAAAGGTTGTGCAACATTTTTCTTTTAAAGGCAAACTTTACAAATTAACATAATAATTGCTGTTGTGTTTCTTGAAAGTCAAACCATTTGTAAGGATGTCAAAAGTTACATCTACATGACAGCACCTCAAAATTAATCAAAAATTCACACACACAGCAACGAACACCTACCTTTTGTAAAAGAAACAATAACAGCAGCACATTTGTGCCATTTATGGACCATATACTCAGTCTAAGCATTGACAAGCAAAATAGTGAAGTGCTAATAAAAGAGGGAAAGTCCTCACTGAATACCTGCCCTGCTTACCTGAGTGCACATTCTCTACACCAGGGGTCGCCAACCTTTCTGGGCCTGAGAGCTACCCAAAGATAAGGAGTATTACAGAGGGCTACCTAATGGATTTGATGTTTCTGACTTATATAAATGTGCATAGTTCACCTCAAAAAAGCTGATATTGTGAATTTAGGAGGCTACACATGACACTGAATTTTAACTTTTTATTTTAAATGACAATGATTTTTACTCATGATTAAGAATATTATACTTAAATGTATCTTTAACTATTTAATTTATATAAAAACTTAACTGATATGTACAGCAGTCGCACTTTTGTGATTTTGTTTTGTACAAGGGACACTGTAAGGGCTCCAGCTAGCAGCAGTGGTGATAGAGGTGTGGCGTCAGTGCATCGAAGATAGCTTTGACTCTACACAGGCCAAAGTTTAAAAGAAAAAGGCAATTATGAAACATAACACATGTTAAATTAGTTGGTTTTTGTATTGATGTAGGTATGTTTTTTTGCATTACCAATAGACAGCACATTTAAAAAATGGCGTTTTATTTCAGGCTCTGTGGTGTGAACTTGTGCTGTCTTTGGAATGTCTCTTTGGGCACCTCAGAGGCTCCTTAAGGGCTACCAGGCACCCTGTTGGCCACCCCTGCTCTACACATTAGGGCTGTTACTTTTCCCAAAAAATTGAACTCCATTTAGAGCATCCACACTAATCATCGGGCCTGCCAAGGGGGATGTAGTCGCACAGGGCTGAGCACTTGACAACGTGCTGCTGGACTGCGGTGGGTGGGAGGCTGACAAACCGCCCCTTGAGTTTTTTGTAGAGGAGGAGTAGGCCAGCTGCTCTGCACATAGTAGACACACTCCCAGTCTGTTTTAAATGATTTTGCCATCAGCAGTGAGGAGCCCAGAATGCTTCCACAGAGCGGCTCTACTTGTCCTCCATTTCCTCACTTTTGTTAAAGTCACGAGAGCACTGGACAGCCTGTTGTGCTGGGAGCGCCTTTTGTCCGATCTAGCAGTGAACTGCTGCAGGTGCCCATTACACATTTTCTATTCTAATGTGTATTTACAGTTTGAGTATGGATTTACCCCCATCCTCAAACAGATGTTCAAATGTAGAGTATAAGGTGACAGCCCTATTACACACAGACTCTTTGTGCACTGTGCTCTGTTCTCTGACACAGATGCTGATATTTCATAAATTATTGTCCTGAAGAAGAAGGAAATGGGTGGTTTTGATTCCCATCTAATGACATAGAGGCGTCAGCATGATGTGCCTCAGCTCATGTGACTGACATCACAAGTCCTGCAGTGTGACAGCTGTGCACGGGTGTCTTGAAACTCTGGTGGTTAAAGCGGTGTAACTGCTCAAAATACTGCCTACACTTTAGTGCAGTTTAGACCATTTAGACTACATTTTTGTTTTATTAAGGGTATTTCCCAAATTTGGTGTGCACAGTTTGTTGCTGTAGACTCAAAAGGTATCAATATGATTACATTTTTAATATTTCATATTAATAGATCAGCTTTATGGCATTCTTTGCTCAGATTATGCGACTCTGTTTGAAAGGATTTTTAGTGTTCAATGAGCTTGAACAAACTTTTTGACTGATCATCAGGCCAAGCAACTTTTTTTTCCAGTCAGCCACAGCATAAACTATATTAGTGTAATTCATATTGTCTTACACTTTGTCTTGTTTAAAACCTTATCAGTGTCTTTGAGAAACTTATTGTTTCCCAACCCTTGCAGCATGGACATATTAAAACTCAGTGTCATTCAGATTCTTACATTGGAAGTTTGATTTCTTGGAGAGCAGAGGGGCCGAGCCTTTGCTGAATTTCGCCCCATGCTCGGCTCTGCCACCTCGGCAGGAAGGGGAAGAGGCTACAGCTGGCCCTGACTGGCTGCTGACAGGTTGCCATAGTTACAGGAAGTGAAGACAGAAATGACACAGGCGTTTACACTCACATCTCACCCCAGCTACCTGTTCCTCCTCTCTCCTTGTCTCACTTTCGGTTACTCTTTCTGCCACTCTTTATTTTCTGCTCTTGAAGCCATCAGTTACATGTTTTACTCTCACTTAGATCTGTTTCTCCCCTCCTCCTCCTCCTCCTCCCCCTCTTTCCCGTCTTTCCAGCTCTCTCTGCAGCAAATTAAGTTAAACATCTTTAGGTTTGTTCCCAGTAAGGCTGAGCAATATTCCAAGTTTTTAAGATTTATTGATGCATTTCTAAAAAAGAAGCTAAGTGAGACAATATTACTGACAGTAATGTGCTTTTTGACCACATCTATTGGAGAATATTTATCCTAAATGAGGAATTATCATGTATTGACTTTATGTAATTTGATTAACATTTTTAATATAAGTATAATTCAAACAGTTTTTTATCCCTGATTATACAAATCAAACACCCAACGATGGATAATTTACTGATTCTATCAACATTCAAAGACAAGTTCCCGCGCACTGTTAGTGTTGCACAAATCTGTTGCTAACATTTGAAAAGGAGTGTGAAAATGACAAAGGCTGAGGGTTTTCTGTTAGGTTTCCAACTGTTTTCAATTTATTAATGCAGTTAAGACAGTGCCCCATTTTTCATAGAAAAAAAATCTGAAGAGCAGCAAGGTGTGTGTGTATTTATAACACTCCTCATTAAAATAATGCTGATGTCGGGGTGCTGATAGCTTTGTGAGGATGTCTGCAAACATCCACTGTCCCCACTATCAGGGCAAAAAGGACAAAAAACTGAAATTATTTTGATTTTATTATTTTTTAAACAACTTGTAATTAGAACTTTGCGACTAAGTATAAACTAATCAGTCCAGAGCCAAATTATTATCATCTGATTTTCCCTCAAAGTATTGATCAGCTGATCAGAATCAATGCCTCTTCTCACTGATACAGTCACCTGTGTGTAATACTCCATGCAGCATCTTCAGCTTGTCCATGTCCACTCGTCTCTGTCATCCCCGTTAGTATGCAGTAGTTAAATCTATATTGTAATCTGGTAGAGACTGGCAGGACAGAAGCTAGGTAGCTGAAATATTAGGTGAAAACTGAAACATCCTGATGCGCTGAAGCTCCGGTCTGTAACATTTTGATGTGTTTATGCTGCCTTGGAAAAAAATGGCTTTTAGACAAAATTTAGTACATGATGTGTTCACATGTGATTTAAAAGAAAGGAAATTAAAGTTTTGGCTAGAAACTTTAATAAAAGCAGTTGTTTGGTAGGGATGTGTTTTTCAGTGACATAAATAAATTTGCAATTTATTGCTGAGTTAATGTTCAAAGACTTGATGCCTTTTATAGTCAGTTTGCTATGATAAGCCCATTGGATAGTAGGGTGGCTAACTTTTGGCAAAATCATAATCGCGATTATTTTGCTAGTATTTAGATTACATTTATGAAACACAATTACTCACTGATTTTAAAACATGTATCACACACTGACACTATTATTTTGAAAACTGAAAAACAGGTGACACATGGAAATATACTTTTAATTCAAAGACCTCAAAATAATGCTAATAAAAGTAATTGAAAAAGAAAAAACAAGTGCAACATGTCATGTAGCACATTTGTCTTTGTTACTCAGTTTTCAGAATTGTGGAAGGAAGTAGATTAAAATGCAATTAATTACCCATTTCTATTCGATAGGTTTAATATTTGTTTTCAGTCCGTTAATAATTGTGTTAGTTAATTCACAAAAATAAACTCATGTAATAAATGAAGAGAGCAAACAGTCAGTTATAATAATAAAGCACAAAACAGGATCAGTATCAGTTGAAATCAGCCATGGGTTGTCAATGACTGATATCAACATCAAAACAATCTGATCAGGCATCCCTACGAAGGATATCCTGTCAACACAAGTACATAGAAATGTTGCCAATGTTTTTGTACATTTTAGACAGTGTGGAGAGGTGTGATTGCAATTTCTGATTATTCAAAAGAAGAATTTTTGCTGCCATGTACCAGTAAATATGTACAAATATAATTTGATTTTTACAAGAATTCTTATCATATGACAGCCATTTGTAAGTTTTCACGGTAGAAAAACATAAATATTTATCATTTATTGCCATTCAGCTAAAATACAGCGGGGAAGGATTTTTGGTCCATGTTGCCCAGCCCTAGCTCCCAGCATCTTGAAATACTGAGTGAGCGGATGGAGAGCAGAGTCTCTCCTCTCCGTCGTATTTTACCTAACTTCAGAGCGCCGGCTGTAGGCAGCAGTGGCTTTTTTTTCTTTGTGTGGGTATTTGCGCCCCATGGGAGCTAATCAGATAGAATGATTCCTGTAGCCAAGCAGCCCCCGCCTCTTTCTCCGACCAAACCCTGCATGAATACAACAACCCAAAAAGCCAGACATTTTCCGACTCCATCTTCAGCTTTCTGTCCTTCCTCTTCCTCTGTTTCTCTGTCTGTCTGTCTGTCTTTCCCTCACTCCATTAATTCAGGTGCTTCAGCTCCTGCCTCTGCACCATTACAGCTTCCAGAGCCTCTCTAGCGCTCTTTTTCTCTCTCTCTTTCTCTCTCCCGGCCCCAGCCTACCAGACAGTCCCTCAGAGTCTGACACTGAATATAAAGCATGAGGACGGCTGCTACCTGCTCCACATGCACCCAGCCCCTCTACTTCTCCTGACGGGCTCCTCAGAGAAAACCAGACTCCATCCCTCTCCCTCCTCACCTGTAGTTTTTTAAATCCCCCTCCCCAAAAAAGAGAGAAAAAAGTCAAAAGTGAAGGTTGAGAAACGCTGCCCCCTGCTGGTGCAGCCGGAGTGGTGTTTGCCTGGTTGTTTTCAGGTATCTCACCTTGTGATTCTCCTTTCTCTAATGCTGCTTAACTTTCTGTTTGTGGTCTTATTTAATATTTAATATCTTCCTCTTCTTTTCTTCTCGTGTGCAGGCAAAGCTTCATCAAACGATGACGACGTCCAGAAGTCTGACGTGTCCTCGACTGGTCAGGGGGTCATTGACAAGGACCATCTGGGGCCACTACTGCTGCAGGTGAGTCTGACACTCAGGCTCTGTCAGTTTGACGCTATTTGTTCGAAAGGCTTTAAGTTTATTGTTTTTCCTTTTTTTTTTAGATAATAATTATTTCACAATAAGATGTAAGGATGTAAAGATATATTTTTGTCAATGAAGTGTCTGTTGATGTTGATTTTCATAAGTTGCCTTGCTAATGTGCAGCAAAAGATTAATATGCCTGTTGACTGTAAAATAATCGATTGATATTTAGAATCCAAATTGTGGATTTTGGTAAATGCCATTCTATTAAAGAAGCCTGAAATTATTAGTTCAAATTAAATAAATTGAAACCACAGCAACAAAAACACAAGTCCCAAACCCCTTATGATAACTATATTTTTTTTTTAACCAAAAAATCAGGCTTAACAGTTCTTGCTTGTTCTTCTAGCTACTCTTAACTTATTTGCAGTGTTGGACAAGTTACTTAAAAACATGTAATGCACTACTTTTTACCTGTCTGTAATTAAAAAGTTATACAACTATTTCTCAGTAACTTAGTAGAAGCTATACTAGTTAGTAACTAACCACTGTGCTTTGAGTCACTTATTAGCTTTCTCTCTTAAACACGTCATCTACGAAGGATATGAGGAAAAACATGTGATGTGCAAGACAACTATTGGAATATTATAATAACAATATAAATTGCAGTAGCTTCACTAAAAAATGAAGAATGCGTCTAAGACATAACTTAGTGTCCTAGCCTATGTTGTTCTCCCTGTTTTGAACTACACTTGCAGCTGCAGCATTTTTATTTTTATTTTTATTTAATGTAAATCCAAGACACTTTTTCTCCATTAAAAAGCACAGAACAATTTAAAGAAGGTAGATTGACTGCGCCAAAAGGTGTCAGAGCAAGGACCAGAAACTTTGCTTGACCACATTAAAAGTTCTTTGCAATTTATTGCGATAAATTTTTACTGTCACGGTGTATTTAGGTAGAACGCTTATATCCTGATCACAATAAAAATTGTGATTTATCGTGCAGCCCTATACAACACATTTAAACCAAAGTGTACAACAGCTTACAATGCTTTTAGCATCTTTCACAGGCACAAACTCAAAGTAGCACTTAAGTTTTGCTGAAATTATAGCTCACTCTCACCCTTTATGTTATGTTGAACTTTAAAGTTGGTTGTAATCGTAACAGCTCACCTAGATTAAAAAGTAACTCAGTAACAGAATATTACGTCATTTTTTCACTGTTAAAAACAATATAACTCCTACACAACAAGTTACTTAAAGAACGATATTATTACAGTTATATGTAACGATCAGCTGTTAACTGTTAAGTGTCCTTTTCTCTTGGTTTGAAACCTAACTGAAGGCAATTATGACTCATGATTTTTAATGCCAAAAATGGTACAAGTAATTAATAATTTTATCTTTTTGAAACACATGGTAATTAAGAGTGAAATTTCTGACACCCTCAACAAACAGGAATACTTCCAATGTTTTTGTCCAATATGGACTGCATGTAGAGGTTTGGAGGGTTTTTTTGGTAATAAAAAACAATATATTACCTTTACCATTGTGACAACCCTTTGTCATGTGCACTAATAAATTAAGACACAGCTCATATATTCCCATTTAGCTAAAGATATAGCGATGTGATATGATATCAGAGGTGTCTTTAGGCAAAAATCTTGCATTATGACGCATATCACGATACAGGATTAATGTCACGAGATATAATTTTTAAAACCCAGAATATTATATGCATAAAATTATGGCTTCTTATTGATGTAAAGCATATTATCTGAATCATAGTGACAGAAATAAAAACATTAAATGTAATAGAGAGACTGAGATTCAAATAGCTTAATGTTTGCTGAAAACTAGTGGCCAGAGGCTGAACTACAATACAAAAAAAATGTCCTGAAATTGCCTTAGATTATTCACTAGTAAAAAATAGATATTTCCCTGTGAAATAATGACACAGTACTGCCCATAAAAAGTGATTCATTGGAGTATCAATATTTTCTTCCGCCTCTATATGATATGGAATGACTTTTTAACTAGCAGGTAATGATTTTTCATTGCCTCCTCCAGGCTCTGGACGGCTTCCTGTTTGTTGTGAACCGTGAGGGCAGCATCGTGTTTGTGTCGGACAACGTGACACAGTACCTGCAGTACAAACAGGAGGAGCTCATCAACACCAGTGTGTACAACATTCTGCATGAGGAGGACAGGGAGGAGTTCCACAAGAACCTGCCCAAGACCAACAGTAAGGAGCACACACACTTAAGGGTGGTTTATACCTCACATCAACACTCATTCTGGGCATTCAGACTGCATGGGTAATCCTTTTTGCTAGACGTGGACCTCAAATGCATATTGAAGACAATTTGGTATACCATTATTCAGACTGTGAATAATAGTAATACTAATAATAATGATGATAATAATAGTAATAACATTGGTATATTTGTTTATTTATTGGTTTATTTGTCAGGGACAATACATGGGCATTGTTACATCTAATTGAGAGTAATTGAGACTTCTAGTCAAGGCTAATCCTTGTCCCTGGTTAGGCTTTGAGAAGTGACACACATAATAAAGGAGCATGTAGACATAAAGACAGAATTACAGCAGACATAGACGGGCATAAAATCAACAACTGTAAAGCAAGAAAACAACAGTAATGCAGACATGGTTAAACAGCAACATACATGCATAAAAGCTAACCATAACAGACACACACATGAAGGTTAATGACAAGAACTAAAAATAACAAATAATAACAATAGGTCAAATAACAGCTAAATATCAAACAGAGAAAAAGATGATTTGGAAAGTGCTTTTCAAAAACAAATAAAAAAACACTTGACAAGCAATTTAAAACACATTTACAACTGCTGAGAGAATAAATTAAACACAAAAGGTAGAAAAAATGCACAATAAAATTCTGACCAAGTCTTCTCAGTGAGTTTTTAAGTTTTTCTGCTTGGACAGGTCATTTCACAATTTAGGGCCCAGACAGAAAAAGCTCAGTAAACAATCGTTATCAGGTTTGACCAAAGAATTGTTACCAGGACTTCTAGTTACATGATGGCTGAAAGGAGGTCAGGAGGTCAATGTGATCTAGAGCTGGTATGTTGTTTTTTTTCTCGTATAAGGATGTGGTCTGACATCTGACTTCATCCAGACTGATTTGGCCAATCAGACTCTACAGCAGGGGCCAGTTTTTTTGCTTGACAGACATTACAGGGGCCGGATTAAAAATAAATAAATAAATAAATAAATAAATAAGTAGCAATATAAATATTTAGATCTAACTAACATACAGACACAGCTGTTTCAATTCCTCCTTCCAGCCAAGTACCTTATGAGTTACAGCCAAATACCAGCCAATTTCCATCCCACCTTTCTGGGCGTGTGTCAAATTCCACCATAAGCACATGACTATTAGTGTAATTAACATACTTTTTTAAATTTTATGTATTTTTAGCCTTGAAAAAGATCGGTGCATATCACCAATACAACTGCCAGCCACATAAGGCAATATAGATATTTTGCCCTCTGCTTTTTGGGGCTGTCATGTTTTCCATCAGTGGTTTTAACTCTTTATTGACTCATTTTCATTGTTAAACATTGTTTCATGATGGCTGTCAGGTGTTAGATCAAAACATAAAGTCTTTCCTGATAAATCTGTTTCAGTCGCAGTTTTTTTTCAGGTTGTGTTGACAGTTGAAGCCGCGTAACACCAAAAAGATCCCCTCAAAACAACAACATATTTTTCTACCTCACATTTTCATTGTGATAACCTTCTAGGGGCTAGATAGGAAGCTGTAAGGGGTCTGATGTGGCACCAGGGCACCCAGTTGCTGATCACTGCTCTACAGGCCCTGAAACAGAAGCTGACCCCTGTCTTTTAAATGAAAAAGGTGGTTTCCAAGACCAGCTGAATTGTAAACAACACATTTCAGCATGTCATCACTTACTTTCATAGGCTGAGCTGTCATTTCAGTCTAAGAAGTCCTGCAGATTGTACTGCAACATTTCCTCTAAAAGCATATTTATTGCAAAAATAAGGGAGGAAAGCTGTTAAAAAGGGGCTGCCAGCCTACTACCTCATGGTTAATTAACCCCCTTCACTGCACATATTTTGTGGGTATAGGTCCTCATTTTGTCATGGGCATGCTTGTAAAGGAAACGGTTAAAGGGATAGTTCAGTTTTTTTGAAGTGGGCTTGTTTGTGCTCCATATGGCCACTAAGTACATTAGATGCAGCAGAAAATTCTCTCCTCTCCCTCAGTGAGCCACAATTTGTGAAAGTTTGTGACGCAGAACCAGCCGCAAACAGGGAAGCATTGTACCAAATACAAAGAGTATTTTCTCTGCCTAAAAGAACTCCCATCAAAAAATAATACCACAGTTTAAGAGAGGGCTACCTAGACATTTTTTTGAGTGCATTAAATTTTTGGAAAAATAAAGTTTATCTGGCATCGCGGCAGCACTGCATGGAGGAATACATGACAAGTTCATGCACTCAAAAAAATTTCTAGGTAGCGTACTCTTAAATTGTGGTATTATTTTTTGATGGGAGTTCGTGAAGGCAGAGAAAATACTCTTTGTAATTGGGACAATACTTCCCTGTTTGCCGGTAGTTCTGCGTAACAGACTCTTACAGACTGTGGCTTACTGAGGGAGAGGAGAGAACGTTCTGCTGCATCTAATGTACTTAGTGGCCATATGGAGCTCATACAAGCCCACTTCAAAAAAACTGAACTATCCCTTTAAAGGCTACAGCTTTTACCACTGTGAATCATGATAACCCTTAGAGCCACAGAAATGATGTATTGGCTGTTTTTCTTTCCACATAATATGGAAAGTGAGTTTAGATTGCAGGTTGCCATTAAAGTAATTGTCATTTCTGATGTGGACCCACTTGCACAGTCCGATCAATGTCCAAGTTCCCAAAATGGATATTAAAGGAAGGCATAAAAGACCTCTTACACACAGAATGACATGCATACATATACGCTCCAAGTCTGCCGAGAAGCAAACCCTGCCTGGCATCTTCCACAGGGCTGAGGTGTAAAGCAAACTTTCAGAGGTTACAACAACTCTGCGCACACACACACACAAAACCCAGTAACTCATTTATTCATGCCTCTCCTCATGCCTAACTTTCCTCCTGTTGTAATGAGGAACTCCTGGGAGCCTGTTCATGTGCATGAGAGGATTTTTGATACACACACACGTATTGTACACACACACCTGACAAAACACACGTGCACAGGAGCACCCACCCACTTGGTGCTAAGCAGGCAGAGCGTAGCGCAGCTGTCAGTCACACTCAGTGGTCCAGACAGTGTAAAACAGGCCGGAGCTCTATTCAGATCCCATGGCAGCCATCTGGAAACTACTTACCGCTGAATAATGCACCTTCACTCCTTCCTCTGCTTAATTCACCCTGTTTGCATGTGTGTGCATTATTGTGTAGGTTTGCAAGCATATGTCAGAAGTCTGCAGGGATGGAGAGTAATTTATTACATTTTCTCATGTTACTGTTATTAAGTAGCTTTTCTAGTACATTTGTACTTTGAGATGATGGCTGTACTTCGACACTCATTCCTTAATCGATCAGAAACGGGATGTCCATGTGGGTTGATCACATTCAGGAACACTTTGGAAAGTCATTGTCAGTTAACACAGTTTGTTTCTACATCTACAAGCGCAAATTAAAACTCCACCATGCAAAAACAAAAGCCAAATATCAACAACACCCAGAAACACCACCAGATTGTCGGGGCCCAAGCTCATCTGAGATGGACTGACGCAAAGTGGAAAAGTGTCCTATGGTCTGATGAGTCCAGGGGTCCACATTTCAAATTGTTTTGGAAATCATGGACATTGTGTCCTCAGGGCCAAAGGGGAAAACTACCATCCAGATTGTTATCAGCGCCAAGTTCAAAAGCCAGCATCTGTGATGGTATGGAGGTGTTTTAGTGCCCATGGCATGGGTAACTTGCATATATGGAAAGGCATCATTAATGCTGAAAGGAACATACAGCTTTTGGATCAACATATTCTGCCATCCAAGTGACGTCCTTATCAAGGACATCTCTGCCTGTCTCAGCAAGACAATGCAAAGCCACATTCTGCACGTTACAACAGAGTGGCTTCGTCGTAAAAGATCACAAGTACTTGACCGGCCTGCAGAACTGTCTCCTATTGAAAATGTGTGGCACATTTTGAAGCGCAAAATGCAACACAGACCCTAGACTGTTGAGTAACTTAAGTTGTACATTAAGCAAGAATGGAAAATGATTCCACCAACAAAGCCTTGACAGTTATTGTCATCAGTTCCCAAACTCTTGTTGAGTTTTGTTAAAAAGGAAAGGTGATATGATCCGGAGGTAAACATGCCCCTGTCCCAGCTTTTTTGGAACACATTGCAGGCATCAAATTCAAAATGACTAAATATTTGCAGAAAAATAAGTATATCAGTTTGCACATTAAATTTCTCTTCTTTGTATTCATTTGAATATAGGTCAAAAGGGATTTGCAAACTTTGTTTTTATTTAATTCTTACACAACGTCCCAACAATTGGGGTTTGTGTCAGTTTTTTACTTTTACTTGGGCAGATTGATGGGGTGCCACATGGTTACTTGCAGATCCTAAAAACGTTTTTAAAAAAGACTAAATTAGATTTTAGAATTGAAGGTCATAAATCATTTCAAAAAGATTGTTTTTCCTTTCTTAACATTTTAGGTTGCACGTTGTTTTTATTTTCACCAGTGATTTCCCCCCCTAAATAGAGTTCTGGGGTTCTGCTGTTCGACGCAGTTAATTCTGTAGGTTTATTTGTGGTGTGTTTCTGCTCTTTTGGCAGAATTCATCAACAGTGCATTCTATCGAACATTGTAATTTTAAATGATTGATAATATAAAAATAACTTTATTTGTGTAGCACTTTTAAAACAAAGGTTTCCAAAGTGTTTGGCAAACAGACAGGAAAATATAGAATTGAGTTTAAGCACAGAAGGAGCCAACCAACAAAAAGCACAATTTAGATCCAAGGAGGATATGAAAAATAACTGTTCAAACCGTGACATGTTTTTGAAACATGCTGTCATCATGTGAACATGCATATTTTTTAACATGGGCTGTGTGTGTGATGTCTCCTGCCTCCCCTGCCAGACCCCAGTGGGCACTTGAAACTGAAGTTTGTGGCACTTATGCATTATTCTTTATTTTTGACACCTGGTGTTGCAGCTTAGCCGCAATCCTGGTGCAACTTAAATATGTACTTGAGTTAAATACATCAAAATGACTCTTTTTTTAACCTGAGTAGGATATGTCTGCACCCCCTCTACCGCTGATAGGAATGTCTTTTTTGAAGGAGTTCCCTGAGCCTGTGAGTAAAGCCCACAGCCCTATTTATAAACCTGATTAATTATGGATATGTGTGCTGAACTGAACCGGCTACTCGATTAACTCGTCACTAATGTCCCTGAGCAGCAAGCACTCCAATATGTCATTGCCACATTTTCTCACTTATTCGCCTCTTCCTGCTTCCACTTTTATTCATTGGCTCTTTTTTTTATCTTCTTAAAACTCGTCTTTATCTACTTTCCCCTCCCAGCGTCCCCAGTGCCTCTCTCGACTCATTCTCCCTCCACCTCATTCATACTTAATACGGCTGCCGACTAAGATGAATATTGTGGTTGTCTGTTGCCGCTCTCCCACCCCTCATTGTGTCTCGCTCTGCCGCTCTGCCCCCTTCATTATCCTCCAGACCCATGAATGAAATACGCTCTCGCTGCACATTCCTGTGGGATGACCGCTGACCAGGCCAGCTACTGTTAAATACACACACTTGAGCACAAAACACAGATGCACATTCATACACAAAACATGAAGCGGGCTTTTGTTGTCGGGCAGCGCGTGTTTTTTGACCCCTACGTCTTGTTGGCCCAGCCGTCTGTTAATTGTGTCTGAGGGGAGAAGTTGGCTTCAGCAACTGTGCTGTGTGTTCTGTCGGGGAAAGAAACCCAAGGCCTTGTTAAATCACCTCTCAGCACCAGTTAGCCCACTCAACATCCCCCTCCCTCCCTTTGCTACACCTCGCTCCCCTGGGTCCTCTCTCGCATCCTCCGTGGACCTGCCAGACAGGAACCTCCGGCCAGCTCAAGGCCCTGATAAGGCTTCACACAGACCTTGGAGGACAGTTGGATTCCTCTCTAAAGTTTGCCTCCCCTTCCTCCCTTCCTCTCCCCCTCCTGCTGTGAAGGTGACCCTGTTGAAATGTGTATGTGTGCGTTGAGATGAGAAGTCAGGGTCCAAATGAGGATAGATGGCTGAGTGTCCCCGGCCTCTGCCCGCTGCAGAGCAGACTGAGAGAGAGATATTGGAAATCGACACCTTAGCTACATTAATCCCATGGTCCATTTAGTCAGGGACCTGAACAGCAGGAGAGGCTTCTGCTCCTTCATTTAGAAAGGAAAATACATGTTCCAGGGAGTTTTGTTTGTTTTGTCAGAGTGTGTGTGGATTTGGGAAGGAAAGGGTGGATGCTGTGATTTTCATCACAGGCAATAGAGTGGTGCAGGAATGACTCCAAAAATGCAGAAGTAAGTTCGCGATTGGGTACTTCCTGGATCCCGACCCTCTAGAGTTAATGGGATTTAAAATAACGGTTTTGGCTAAGTGCCTGAATTAAGGTCGCACTGGCACATGAGATTTTTAATTTTAATGCAAAATAATGAAATGCATCTGATGTTACCTGACTTTGATTCTTAAACTCTTGTTGTGTGTTTAAAACGGCGGTTGCTAACTAACAACTAACATGGACTACAAAAGGCCGGGGACCTGATGGCAAACATTTCTAATAGTTTTTTAATAACCAGTAGTTTATACACTACTGCCAGAGCCCTAAGGTTACATGATAGGTTCACGTGATTATTGGGAAACTCTCTAACAAGAGGTCACAATAAGATGTTATTCATTGAAAATATTGTAGTTGCGTATAAGATGAAATGCCATGTTGTAGTTCAATAGTAGCTCAATAAGACGCCAAGATGGCACCACAGATGGCTGCCTCAGTGCTTCTCTCTCTCCCACCAGGCATAAGAACAGTTTCTTCCCCCAGGCTGTTGCCATACTGAACCCATAACTGCAAATTGCCTGTCTATTGTCCCTATATATGACCATTCATTGCACATATCATCATCCCATTTATATGCACCTGTGCACCTTGTTCCTTGTTGTTTTTTTATCTTGCACATTGTACATATTGTACATACTCTACTCTATTTTTTATTCTCACCTTAACTTATTTTTTTAAACTTCTCATTTAAAATGTTAATTCCTGCCTTGTTATTCTGCCTATGTCTTGTTTATAATATAGGATGTACACTGTGTGTACCTATTTTTGTACTTGGAGGGTGAAGTGAACGGGTGACAAATTCCTTGTATGTCTAACATACGTGGCCAATAAGGCTGATTCTGATTCTGATTCTGATTCTGAATAATAGCTTTTCACTCTACCGATTACGTTTAAGTTTTAAACATTGTGAAAAGTAGGTTATTTTGTAAAGATTATTACAAAGCAGAAAGAGCAAAACATGTAAATTTCATCTTTATTTTGCTACAGAGCTTATTATCAGCAATAATCCAAAACATAGTGAAAAATCCCAAAGGCTTTCAGTGGACTTTTAGTGGAGGGAACCAGTGTGATGCAAACTTACGCGTTGGTCTATGAAATACATAGTCCCTGTTCTGCTCTATGCATATATATAAGTACCATATCGTCGCTGTCTGGCACAAACCTTCTTTCTCTAAAGTTACAGCTTTCAAGGAAATAAAAAGAATGCTTTACTGCAGAATGAAAGAATATCGCATTGTTCTGATTAAAGTCTATTTTTTGTTTTTTTAATTTTGTTAAAAGATTATAAAACTCCAACCTCATCAAAGAAGGTGACCAATGGCGCTGTTTTATGAAAAAAAGAAAATGATTTAAAAAAAATGGAGATCAGAAATTTGTGACCAAAAAGTGACGGTATGTGGAATTTTGCATTAAAATGGGAACATTGGATACAGACTGACTGACAGTACTTGTTGTACCTTAAATACTCCCCACTAGGACTGAAGGAAATTGGTAAAAAAAAATAAATAAAAGAAGTAATGTTGCGACATTTTCTTTCTCTGCAGTAAACATTGCAATTCGTAAAGGAAACTTTGATGAATTCTTTCCTTAATGTGTGAAACATCAAATTGGATATTGAGCTTCCATTTTCATAAGCAGTGATTTTTCTTCTCAGCGCTCTTACATTAACTGTGATGCACACAAAAGATACACAACAAGTCCCAGAGCGAGTAAATCTCAATACACTCCCCTTGTGTTTCTGTGTGTGCAGTGAATATGCACATTTTCAGAAACAATGATCTCCTAGCCTGGCCACTCCCTTAAACCTCTCTTAAACAACAGAAACAATGATGGAATACAGTGTTGCTTTCGTGCTGCAGAAGCCTCTGAGCTTGTTGCGACTTTTACAGCAAAATCTTCGGCTCCTCTACAGCCATCATGAGCAACAAGTGGAGAGGCAGAACAGCATACGCCAGTGTTTGTTGGCATCTAACATGATGTCTGAGCATGCTCCAGGTCCTCCGCTCTGGTCTTGGTGTTAGTTTGCAACAGCATTACAGCGACACTCAAAGGCCTGGCATGTATACTACAGTGTTTTCAGTGTTTCCATGTGGATGGACACATTTCTTGAAACAATGTGAACAGGGCATAAAACAACCAGTTCTATGCAGGGCTGAAAGAGAGGGGTTTTTAAGCTTGCCTGAATCCAATATCTGAGTGCTATGTTCAGGGAACAAACTTCAAATATATCACATCTTAGACCAATGTAAGCTTGTTGAAAAGGAGTAACATATGTGACCTTTAAAGCTATATTTAGTTTTGGCTCTTTTAATTTTATTTTATTTTTCTTTGTTTGCGTTTTTTCAGTAAATGGAGTCTCATGGGGAAACGAGGCTACCCGACAGAAAAGTCACACCTTCACCTGCCGGATGCTGGTCAAGTTCAGCCACGCTCACGGCCCAATGGAGGAGGGGCCAGGAGGGCCACACTATGAGACCATGCAGTGTTTTGCTCTCACTCAGCCCAAGGCCATGATCGAAGAAGGTGAAGGTAAGATGGCAAAATCGCAAATCAAAGCATGTTTTTATATGATGCACTAGACCCAATCCAGTCGAAGCATCTACATTTTTGAGATTTACCATCAAAACAAATCTCACAACACTTACTTAAGCCAGGCAAGTTCAGATGAATATCTAAGATACATTGCACAAAAACAAGGATCACATTGTTTGCAAAAATAGAGATTTCTGTGAATGTGGGGAGTAAGACTTACTTGAGTGTCTGTATTTCTAATATTAAGACACTCACCAAGTAAAATTTGCTGAAATATATTTACTTTTATTGGCAATAGGGGGTTTATTTTTTGTTTTGTATCTTAAAATATGTTTACTAAGGTTTATTGATAAAATATGGCTTAAAAACTGAGTTGGCTTAAGAATTAGAATTGAGTTTTGCTGAAAATATATGTAACTATTTCTTATGAATGTTTGAACTTCACTGTAAGGAATTTCAGAGCAGACTTTTTGTTTCTATATGAATGATTTTTGTTTAAAATCCTATGGGCAATGCCAGATAACTGCAAAGTTGAAACTCAGAACCTGTGAGTGCACTTTCAGTGAACCTCTGAGTCTTAAAATACTGCATATTCGCAGATTTTGATTTTCGCCAAAGGGGAGAAAAAAATTATCATTAATCAAAGACTTTATAACCTTTAATCTGAAAAAACCAAATCAGACCCAAATCATGATAACAAGCAGACTGTGTGATACGACTTAACATGTCTGGAGGGAATCTTTGTAAGAAATTAAATCATCTAATTTAAAATGCAATTTGCATAGCAGGCTCTTTTTGGTGTTTCTTGTTATCTTTGCGTTTAGAGTAACTATAGCTCATTATTGAAAGCTAATCTAAATTTGCCACCTATTTTCTCTGCTCGTCTGTTATTTGAAGCCAAAACCAATTTTCTTTTCATTTGGCTTGCTGACAGAAACATAAGACGATACTCATAAGATACGCAAAGGATTCCTGTGCTTGTTATGTTATATAAGAAATAATAAGAAAATGAAACACTCAGAGTTTAAAGCCTTTTTTATTTTTAATCTTCATTTTATTACACACAGCATCACCTCCAGTTGTCAGCTTGGCATTTTTTGTGATTAAATTTGATTTGAATTCCAGTTTTAAAGGACTCTCATAACACATTCATAGCATAAGTCAATTTATCCTCTAGTCCAATAAGTCAATTTCAGGGACGTTCACTTTTTAGTTTTCAGTGTAAATTTTCTTCATGTCCTCATCTGTCATGAAATTTGGCATGGATATTCATTTTTTCTTAAATGGTGGTACTTGAACTCACTTTTTTTCATAATGGGCCCAAAGTGCTTTGTGTAATCAAAAAAGTCATACTCAGAACGTTAGGTCCAATTAGTGGACCCATTTAAACCCATTGTAATTATGAATTTTTATTAATCATTATACCTCTGCATCATAAAAAACGTGTGGTGTCTTAGATCTGCTTCTAATTTGCTGCCCAGGCTTCACATTCATAGTTTTTACCATTTTCCATCAGATTGAGCCATTTTGAGCAAACTCGCATACAATGGATTAAAGGTATCGAAATATTTTTTTCAGCATTAAAAAAATGTATGACACTCTTTTGAGGCGTCCACTTTCTGGACCAAATTATCCAGTTGTGAGGGGTTTTTTTTAACTGACACAGCACAAAAAACTAATAATGCCGCATTAACAGTTTTGTTGTTGATCATTTGCATGTACCAGACTCTAATAATCCAGAAAACTATCTCTCATCTAGCATTTCTTTGAGAGGGGGGAGGTATTTGATTTTTAATGGTTTCACTATCAAGATGTCTGTGACTTACCGTACAAACACTGGTATTCAAAGAGTTAAACATATAAGAATAATATATATCTTTAAAAACATTAAAACAAGAAGTTGATTAAAATATCTCTTTATTTTAAGTAAAAAAAAAATTAATTAAAAAACGTATATGGTTCTCTTTTGAGATGTCCTCTTTCTGGAGCTGATAGGATACTGATATGAAGCAAAGAACTTTTCACACATGCAGCTAAGAAATTTTAACAATAAGCTGCCCATAAACTTTATTGTCTTCTTTTCCACATTTGGCCTGCAATATACCTAATATAATAATAATGATAAAATATGTATAATAGGGGAGGTAAAAATTCTAGGGGGCATGACCTTTTCTGGGGTTTTATGCATGTGTAAACAGCGTTCAGGAGCTGCAAATTTACAAAATCCTGATAAAGAAAAAAACTTCTGTGATACTCAGTGCTATGCATTAAACATTTCTGTTTCTCACTAAAAATTCAAAAGGGCACTGTAATGGGAGTAAAGCAATTTTTATTAAAATGACTTCAGATCACAAATCAATGAACCATCAGCACCTGTGTTAATTTTAAACATTTCTCTCTTCCTTTCTCAATCAGACCTTCAATCATGTATGATCTGTGTGGCCCGGCGAGTGACCGCCATGGAGAGAACAGAGAGTTTTAACACCCGGCACGAGCTTTCAGGTGAGGAGATGCATCTCTCAACCTCAAAAAGACCATGATGTTAGTGCGGTAACAATAAACAGGTTTGACTCATCCCTCCTTGTGCCTCCCTGTTTCCTCCCCTTCACTCGTCCTCCCCGGCAGGTAAACTGATCCAGATCGACCAGAACTCTCTGCGAGCATCGATGCGTCCAGGCTGGGAGGATTTGTTGAGGCGTTGCATTCAAATGTTTCTTCAGCACAGTGAAGGGCAGCCCTGGTCACACAAACGCCACTATCATGAGGGTGGGTCACGATGTAATACACACATCAAGGATCAATCACTGTTGTATTCCAGATTTAGCTAATTCCTTAGGTCAAGCTGCTTTAACTGTCTGAGTCCAAGGAGCCGTTTTTGTGCTGGCAGTGTTGGCACTCAACCTCAGTTTAAAGGTGCTTGCAGCCAGCTCTAATAGTTAAAGGTGGGCTGGAGCCTAACTCGTCTACCATTGAATGGTACACCCTGGACTCGTCCCAAGCCTATCACAAGGCCACATAGACAAACAACCATTCACACTCAAAATCGACCCAAGGGCAATTTAGAATCCCAAACTTACCTAACAAGCATGTTTTTGGTGTGTGGGTGGAAACTGAGCACCCAAAAGCTGCATTTCCACTCAGTGATCTGGTTTGACCCTGATCTTGTTTGATTTACCACTGCTAGCTGTGCCTTCACTTGAGGGCGGAGATGTGAGCCAGGAAGAGAGGGTGAGCTACATAATTGCTCAACAGTACAGCAGCACAACACAGTGCAGCATTCTGACATTGAGCAGGACACTGTAAACAAAGAGCAACAGTGGAGCACTCCAGTGTCCTTTGTGAGGGCGTTCTTTACAGCAACAGCAGTGAACAAATCATTTAAATCCACGGCTTATTTGAACATATGTGCCGTATGTATTTACATTTTAGCTGCTGTTGCACTGGGATTAGTGAGTTTTGTGACCAATCAACAGACTTTTTGCCCCACCCATTGGGGTCGGTCAGTTACCCTTGGCACCCCTTCAGTGGGGTGCAAAAAAGTGTGATGACATGGATCAGTTATTTTGGTACAATTTCGTCCTATTTAATGGCGAAAACACCAGTAATTCCGTATCATACAGCACTGTACCAAGCCAAACTGACACGAACTGCTTGGTGGAAATGCAGCAATAGAGAAATAATGTGTGTATGAAGAGAACTTGCAAACTCCACAAAGAGAAAGGATCCGCACAACAGGAAGTCACTCCATCAACCTTCTTCCTGTGAGGCACTATCTGCTGCACCACCATGCAGACCGTGGACCATTAAACTATTTTAAATTAATCCATGTGCTTCATAGTTACATTTTTTTTCAGGGATCCCAAAAGACACGTCATGTATAGAGGCTGTCATGGAAGCCCATTAACGAATTTGATAATAAAAAGAGCAAATGAAATGATAAATCATAATACATAAGTTTCTTGATTTTGATGGGTCAGCAGTTCAGAGGGGGCATTAGTAAGCCCAGTGCATTAAGGTGCCCTGCAAAATGACCTTTTCTTTGCTTTAACTGTTGCTAGAAGGTGCTTGGGGAGCGGAAGAATATGACATCTTCTGCTATACTCTCTGTTCATGGAGAAATGCTCTAAGCCTCTGTAGAAAAAAAGTCCCTTAAAATGCTCTTCTTCTTACTTCCTGGGGTTTATGATGTAATAGCTATACAGTCTCCACCTAAATGTGTGTTTTCTGCTCATCACATGCAGAAGCCGTGACTGTTTTTAAAGTCTGCTCCACAGCTTGTAACCCCCCCCCCACCACCACCACCACCACCACCACCACCACCACCAACACCAATCAGGCATTGATTGGGGTAGCCAATCAGAGCAGAACCTGTTATCATAGCGTCCCCGCCCCCTCAGATCTGAGCATTTCTTTGGCAAAAGAAAGAGAGCTGCATCTGATCCTCCACAGAGACACTTACTCAATCAACTTAAATCAAATCCTTGTTTAATAGACACCCGAGACATGATGTAAATGGTCAAACACGCCGGGACATGGGACCTTTAAAGTGTTGTTCACTGGGAGCGCTGGTAAACAACTGGTACTGAGGCCGTTTTTGAGCACTGGACACTCAGTGCTAAAAATGCTGGACAATATTTGTTTTGATGTGAAAATAATTCTGTAGGTGTGAAAAACGGTGGCTGTAGACAGACCCCTGAATCCTTGGTAGTAATGCTTTATGAAAAATAATCAGGATGTTGCTGCATTAAGTGAGTCGTTTAATCTCTTTGACAGTACTATTGTTAATGCTTGAGCTCTGTGTATTGTTAGACAAGCTCTATTGTATAATTTTGTGTAAAAAAGAAATTCTCATACTCAGTAAGTGTTAAACAGCCTCAAGCTCGTGCATTAGTGTATCAATATTGATCTTGTGAATACAAACGTCTAAGTGCTTCATCATTGATCCTCAGTGTAATCACAGGGTTGGTTATAACATAAAGACAGTGATGAATGACCCTTGTTACCAGAGAAATGTTTCAGGGTGCTAATTTGTCTTTCAATCTGTCCGTGCAGCCTTTCTGCAGGGTCACGCTGAGACACCTCTGTACCGCTTCTCTTTGTCTGACGGCACTCCAGTCACAGCGCAGACCAAGAGCAAACTGTATCGGCACCCAATGAGCAACGAGCCGCAAGGATTCATCTCCACTCACCTACTACAGAGGTCAGGAACTGAAAGAGCTGCACACACTCCATTCACACAAAGCCAAGAATGCTTCCTGCACTGAATTGACACAAAAAGCACTCCCAGTATATCTGTGCAAGGCAGTCAAGGTATTCAACAGCTGAAGTGGCAGCTGAAGTAGCTTTTAGACACTGACAGGCTGTGAAGAGTTCGAAAATTTCACATAGAAAACATTATTTTATTTGCATAAATGCAGAGAATCTGTAGTCCGAGAGCTGCTGTTAGTTGCTAGAGTGTCAGATTTGAAAGATTCGTACTTCATACTGTATATCTAGTATATGATATAGTACAACTCAGTACATTACTGTGCAACATGATAAGATTTTATACATTGTGCTATGCATATGAAGTTATACTACCTCTTACGGTACCATACAGTATTGTGGGATACAACGTGATGTGAAACAATAGAATAAAACACTTCACTTCTAGCTGTGATACAAACAATGAGGGAAGGTGCAATGCAGTGAGATGCTTTTTGGTTTAATTAATACAAAACTATGCAGTTTTAGGATGTGATACAGTATAATACAGAGGGACTCAGTACTATCTATGATGATCTGGTACATTAGGGCAGTAAAAGATACAAAATGAAACAATAAGATGCTATACAAAACAATATATATAATGTATACAATATAAACAATATGATATATCATGATATGATAAAATACATTACTTGATTATATATGATATGAAACAATAGATGCGAAACGATGAAGTACAAAATAATATAGTACTGTCCAATACGATACAATTTAGTATAATACAATATGAGACAAATATAATAAGATTAAAAAAACAACACAATGTGGTATTGGTATGAAGATATGATCAGATCTGACATAGTACATACAGCACGGTATGGTAGATAACTTTAAATTTCCAATGGAAGGGGATTGGATACAACCTAAAAAGGACCGTAGAATAAGATATGAAAGTATAGGATATCAACCAATCAATCAATCAATCAGTCATTATTTGTAAAGCGCCTATTCACAACAAGTGTTTTCTCAAGAATGCACTTAACAATAGAGCAGGTTGAAGGCATACTCTTCGTTTTATACATATATGCATACATACACATATACATGTGAAATATGCATAGACACATAAATACTTATGTACATACATCCAGAGATGTATCCGTCCAGGCAGAGTCAAAGGGACTAAAAATAAGAATTCATGATTGTGGCAAACTCATGGACACCCAGATCATAAATCTGTCTTAATCATATTTGTCTCTGCTGGATATAAATTTATTTGAGGTTAGCCCCTTGAAATTTGGCTTGACATTTTTCAAGAGGGTCCTCATGCCTTTATGGTTGTAAAGGTATTTGTGGTATATGATGGTATTAGATGTGAAAGAATAAGGCAGAATATGAAGGACTGTGAATATATATGAGATGTACTGAAGGATTATGAAAGGACCAGATTAGAGAGGAAGGATATGGAAGGAATATCAGAGGATAGAATAGGACATGATAGGAAAGGATATTATTATAAAAGGATAGGATGGAAAAGGATATGATAGGTTAGGATAAGATATGAAAAGATAGGAGAGAATATAGAATATGAAGGATAGGAAAAGACAGGACAGGATAGACTATGAAAGGATAGAATACAATGTGATAAAATACAATATATGATATAGCTTAGAATAGTTTGATATGATACTGTTAGTTATTGTTTGATACAATAATGTATACAATGCCATTTGATTTGATATGATACCATTACAGCACAATACTGTAAGATCTTGTTTGATATTGTACGCCATGAAATTTTATTATACCGTAAGATGCCTTGTAATCCTGTATGTATCCTATCTGTTTAGTCAGATCAGGGAGGTCAGGTAAAAAGGTTGGGAACTCTTGTTATACAGCATAGTGGGGCACAATATAATACAATTCAACTGAACACTTTACAGTACTGCAAGATTCTGTGAAATAAGGTTTGGTAAAGTACAATAAAACAAAGCTTTTTGTGTAAGAGCAACGTTTTTTTACCCAGCTGCTGCAGAAACGTAGCTCCCTCCACTGTAAAAAAGAAAGTCAAAAACTAATAACATAGGCATTATCACTCGTCTGTTCTTATTAGAAATACAAATTACCCATGTTGCTCATGTCACCAAAAACACGATATTGATAATTGTCAGAAACAAACACCAAGAGGTCATTGCACTAACTCTACAGCCTTAAGAAATGTTTATCTGTTGCATCATACCAAAGTCTTGTCTCGTATCTCTCTTTCCTCTCAGGGAACCCAACGGTTACCGCTCTGCTCAGGGTGGGGGTATGATGCCGAATG
Organism: Cetoscarus ocellatus; assembly: GCA_037902135.1. NCBI lineage: Eukaryota > Metazoa > Chordata > Actinopteri > Labriformes > Labridae > Cetoscarus > Cetoscarus ocellatus. The sequence goes on from JBAMNC010000476.1 coordinate 404,912, forward strand.
CTATGAGACAACAGGGCATGGGAGGCCCAAACCCGAATGCCCAGATGAACATGAACAGTGGCGGAGGGATGGGAATGGGGGCCATGGGTGGCATGAACAGGGGCTTTGGCATGAATGAGCAGGGCCACATGGGACACATGGGTCCAATGGGAGGAGGCTCCATGTATGGAGGGAATGGCGGAGGAGGCAACACAGGCATGGGCAACCGCATGATGCAGATGAATCAGATGGGGCAAATGAGTCAGGTGGGGCACATGAACCAGATGAATCAAATGGGGCCCATGAATCACCCTGGACAAGGCATGCAGCAGCACCCACAGCAGCCCCCGTTTCAGAGCAGCGGTGGGTTTGGGCTTAGCGGCATGACGAGCCCCTCTGGAAGCCCCAGAATGGGCGGCCCCCAGCAGGGTCTCCTGATGTCACCACGGAACCGAGGGAGCCCGAAGATGGGGGCCAACCAGTTCTCACCTGGAGGTATGTTTCGATCAGCACTGATGTTTCCTTTTTCTTTTTTTTAAATACTTAGTTGAGTTTTTCTGCCTTTAGTAGAGAACAGATATGACAGTGGAGAGAAAGTGGGCCAAAGAATGGGTGAACCAAACATGGTTATGAGGTCATAGGCCAAATTCAAACCCAGACCACCTACAGAAAGGACTATGACCTCTGTGGGGACATGACCTCAAGACTGTCACGGCTCCTGGCACTGATGTTTTAATGTTTAGTTCAACAAGAAAAGGTGGGAACATCATCAAAAAATAAACCTGTTAGCAAAGACATTACTTTGATTACAGTTAATTGGCTAAATGTGTTCAAATCAATGGATGTAAACACAGAACCTGACAACAAAACCTGTTGAATGTCCAATGGTCCTCAAGGCCATTAGTGTGTTTCTCCTCATGATTATTTACACAGCTGCTTTGTGTAGGATGTTGACCTCACAGAGCAACTGGATCCACCAGATTTCATGCCTGTCATCTGGTGGATCCATCTTGTAAAGATTCAAAGTTGTTAATTTGTTCTTGGTAAGAAAATGACCAGACCAAACAGCATCCAAACTCAAGGAGGTAGTAGCCAATTATTAAGAGTGCCTCCTCCAACATGGTCCAATCCACTTAAGTTATAAAGCACATCTTTAAAAGCAATTATTTTGGGCCTAACTTTTACTTACAAAAACAACAAGAATCATGTATCACTCAGCCAACAGCTGACGATCAGGCTCACATTATGGAGTTCACTTCTTGGTAGAGGAAGAGGTCTGTTATGTCATGCTTTGCTGATGTAACTGGCTTGTGGTAATTGTGATGGACAAGACATTTGTATTATCAGCTTCTAGAGTTTTTGAAGGTTTTACCCTCTCCAAATATCATCTATGGCAGTGGTTTTCAGACTTGTTATCATTAACTAAATATTTATGAAGGCCAGCTTTGTCTTATGCTGTAGCCAAAATTAAGTATAGTAAATAACTAAATGTTCTGGTCTGATTTGCATGTTATTATTTGTATTTTTTTTTTCTTCTGAAATGTATGTCAGTCTTCAACCTTAAAAGTAATATCAGTCCCTATCAGCCATACTGCTGCTGGCACATAGGAGCAACTGAGGTATCTTGGCTGTCATGTATCCTTATCTCTAGGTTAGACACGAATATACCGATCTGTTAGTATGCTTAAGTCTTTACAAATAACAGCTGACTGGTGGATTTTTATAGCTTAGATCAAACGTGAAGTTATTCCTTGTAAAACTGTTTCATTATCAGTTGTTTACAGCATTTCATTGATGGCCCTGGGGCCTCCTGCTGATGATTACTGGCGTAAATCATAAGAAAGGTCCAAATCCAGTGAAAGCTTTAAATCAAACTCAGAACATCAAGTAGGATGCACAATTTCCTTCGAATCATCTAAGGCCATATGCTATTGCCCATGTTGTCTGTGATCCACCTTATACTGTAAGATCAGGGTTAAGATCCATCTTTCTTCTTATCAAAACAGATAGTATGAGTTAACCCAACACAACTCCATTGTTACACCTGCTCTTCAAATGCAAGTTGATGACTTGACGCCACACAATTTGCAAGAGGCTTAAACATCTTTCACAAACTCTTTTCACCCTCTGTGGCCATAATACAAATTGAGTTAGCAAAACTGAATTTAACAAATAAAATTATGATGTAAAAGGAACACATGTGAATTATGTTAAATGTTCAATAGTCTAAAAGAGAAAAAGAAGGTCAGACATAATTGACTGAAGGGCTAAGAACCGGTTATTTTAGTTATCACATTGACTTTGGAGCAGCTGTGCAGACCTTCATTTTCTCCTTTTCTATTGTAACTGTTTTTCAGCCTAGCACCATGCACTTAAGTTTTTTGGATGTGCATGCTGTTTTCTTTATTCCATTTTTGTTTTCTAAAATTAAAGTCCATACTAAAAAGTGTTTTGAAAGAAGGGCTTATAATAATGATAAATGAAATAACAGATTTATGGACCTGTACCCAGCTCTGTTGATCAGCTCGTTTTACTGATTAGATTTATGTTTTTTTTCACAGGCATGCACTCTCCCATGAGTGGCATTGTTAGTGGTGGAGGAAGTGGAGGAAGCACCACCACCTTCTCCAGCAGCTCTCTTAATGCCCTACAAGCAATCAGTGAAGGCGTAGGCAGCTCACTCCCCTCAACCCTAACCTCCCCCTCCCCAGCACTTAAACCTGACAGCTCTCCCAGCATCCACTCCTCCTCATCTTCTCAGCCCAATCAGCCGGCCAAACCAGGCCAAGACGGCTCTAAGAGTCCAGCAGGAGGACTAGGACCTGGACCCGGTGACCACCACCATCCCATGCACCATCATCACCATCATCAGCATCCCCCGGCTGAGAGCTCTGGAGATTGTCCCGACAGCCAGGCAGCTACAGCGACTAAAGAGTCTGCAGAGGGGGGCAATGAGGCTGGGGTGGCAAGCACAGAGCCCCCCAGGAGGGTGCCAGACAGTAAGGGGCACAAGAAGTTGCTGCAGCTGCTGACGTCCCCAACTGAGGAACTTGGAATAAGCGGCAGTGGGCCAACAGGGACCCCAGTACAACCTCCACCACCCAGCATTAACACTCCTGCAGGTTCGGAAAGCAAGGACCCCATTGGAGGCATGACCAGCCCCTCATCAACAGGGGTCTCCTCCTCTTCCACAACCAGTTCCAATCCAGGCCAGGGGAGCGGACCAGGGGGGCTGTCAACATCTCTCTCATCAGCCCACTACACAGGCTCGCTCCAGGAAAAGCACAAGATCCTCCACAAGCTCCTTCAAAATGGAAACACGCCAGACGAAGTAGCTAAGATCACAGCAGAGGCCACAGGGAAGGTGTCACTAGGGGCCCAGGAGGGAGGGGAGGCAGGAACCGGAGGATCTGGAGTGGGTGCTGGATCAGGGATCATCACAGAGCCCAAACAGGAGCAGCATAGCCCCAAGAAGGAGAAGACTCACGCCCTCCTTCATTACCTCCTCAATAAGGATGACTCCAAAGAGCCTGCAGATGTCAAACCTAAGCTAGAAGAGCTGGAGGGAAAGGGGGCCCCGGGGGCTGCTGGCGGCCCTGCACGAGGCGGGCCTGGGCCTGGGACTGGGCCTGCACCTGAACATTCTGAGAGCAAGATCAAGTCAGAGCCACCTGATGATGTAAGAACAATCTTTGTTAAGAAAGGGTTTGTTTGTTTGTTAGATTGTTAACAGGATAACTGGAAAAGTTAGAAGAGTATTTTGAGTATGTTGATCATGGCACAATCAAGTAGTGATTATATTTTGGTGGTGATCCAAACCTGGATGTAGATCCAGAATTTTTTTCAAAGGACTTATTAATGTTGTTAGATATGGCAGTTTTGCACACTTTGGTCTATAACTCAGTTACTTCTGCAGATATTTGATGAAATTTCCAGGGAATGTTGGTCATGGCACAGTCAAGAAGTGATTACATTTTGGTGGAGATCCAAATCCTGATGTGGATCTACCAATTTTTTCAAGGACTTGTTTACACTGTGGGTTGGGGGAGTTTTTTACATTTTTGACCACAACTGGCCCGACAATGTTGGGCCAGGTTTGTGATGAGGTTTGTGCTCTTGGAACATCTCTAGTTTCTATATTTATTTTAGACAAATTTTGATTCTTAAAAGAAAATTTGTTTTTTTTTTTCCATGAAAAATCCCAATCTCACTGGCACTTTATCAATAAAAAGCTGTCCAGGGCAAGTTGATCTAAAGAGGATAATGGATATTTTAAAGGGCCTTACAAAGTTATAAATATAGACATCAAGAATACTTAAAAAAATGAATCAAACAAGGACATAAGATAAAGTTAAAAAGAGAAAGGAAAATATATTGTCCTCATTAACATATAGATTATATTAAACTAAGCTATATGTTTGGTCGCAAAAGAACCTTTAAAAATGCTCCTTAAATTAAACTAGAAGTGCTGGGAAAGAACCAAACACTGCCATGGCATTTCCAACATTGTCTGGTGAATTATTGCCAACAATGTGGAAAACTGCCTCTTTCACACTGCTAAAAGTTTTGAAAAATTCCTGGATCCTCTTGGATCATCATCAGATCGTATCACTTCTTCCTTGTGTAACAACCAGCATGCCCGAAAATGCCATCAAAATCAGGATGTTATAGACGTATTAAAAATGTGGAAAACTGCCCTATCACGCGGTGTTTACAAATTCTTAAACAATGTTCTGTATTTGGATTCAGATCACCGTCAGTTTATCCTTCTGCCACGACCAAATTTTTCTGAAAATGTCATTCAAATCCATTCATTAGTTTTTGAGTTACTGCGTTCCCAAACAAACAAGAAACCACATACCCCAGCAAAAACATTACCTCCTTAGTGGTGGTAATATGATTATAGTTAATAAAATGATAACTCCCCATTCAGTTATAATACTTAAAATACATAATCATATAGTGTTCTCATCTATCTCTGTTGAATTGCCAAAATGATGTTAGAATAAATTTGCATCATTATTTTAATGCAGCATAAGCTTAATCAAAATTGATGGATATTGTCCAACCCTAAGTCTCATTTGAAAATATATAATCAACATTTTTTAAACATAACACATTTCCCAGCCCTAATTTATGCCAACTTCGATAACTGTAACTATGTTATTGTTATTGGCTTGTAAATACTCATCCATTTAAACATAAAGAGATCTGAATAACTGATTTTTTTATATTCAAATCCTTAGTTACACAACCTGGAGTCCATCCTCGGAGATCTGAGGAGTTCAAACTCCGACTTTTATCCAGACCAAGCTGGAGGACCAAATGATGCTGGAAATAAACCACAGGCCTGCCTCGATGACAGCCTGCAGGGTGAGTAGATCAAGAATCAAGACATTAAAAGCATCATGTGTGATAAAAAAAAAAAATCAAAAGCCAGTGTTACTGTTTGAGTGATTGTTTGTTGTCTTGACAAGTTTCAATGTTTCTCAGCTTTCTTTCTACGTAGCCAGTCATGTTTACCTGGATTTTCACTTATGCCCGCAATGAATTTTATTGCATGCATAAGTGAAAGAAAATCAGAAAATCCATTTATTTCATACAATGCAGTATCATTTCATAGCATTTTATTTACAATGTCATGCATATGATATAAATGTATTGAAAATACTTAGGTGCTTACGTCTGTACTCTCTGGTTTTAGTGGCATTCCTCAGCAAAGGGCAACAAACAATTTTTTTTTTTTTTTACGATCCACAATATAAAGCTATCAAGAAGATATCAGCAATTTCAAAATGCCCTGTGGCACTGAGAAACACGCCCTTTGTACCCACACCATCCACATTTGTTTTATACCACATGGTCATTATTGTTTATTCTCAAGAAAAATCAAGCACTAAGGGATCAGTGAGTCTTGACCTTTTCTGTTCAGGGAGTCCAGGAATGGGCCCAGGTGTTCGGGGACCCTTCCAGAGGGCTATGTCCATCGAAGGGAAGTCTCCTGGTGGTCCTGGTGGCACAGGTAGACGCCCCATGCTCATCAAGCAGGAGAACATGATGGGCAGTCCAGAGGGCTATCAAGGAAACATGGGTGTGTATTGAATTAGCCCCCTTTTCTGTTGTGAGGGATTCTGTCACACAGTTTGAATTTTTGTTTAATTATTCTGTGAAGTAACCTGAAAATGTTCACCTCCATCCCTGAATGACACTGACTCACACATGTTATTTTTTGAAAAACCAGGACCAATGAACAGAGGCATGGTTCCTCAAAGGTCTCCCATGGGGGCATCAGGGGACTGGGGGATGCCCAGATCCAGTGCCAGTCCTGTGGGCTCAGCGGGACACCCCTCCATGATGAGACCTGGCATGGACTACAACAACAGCAAGGGAATGATGTCAGGACCCATGGTCGGCCGCTCCAACAGCATACCTGGCACCAGATCCATGCTGCAGCAACAGCTAATGGAGATGGGTACGTCTGTTACAATCCTGCACTGCCACAAACACAGCTGAAGGCTTTTAGCATCAGACAGAGGGGCTTTTAGTGCATAACCAGAGTATATGTGCTAAAAGATAGTACTTTGTCAGGGTGGGGCTTGTAAAATTATGTAAACATGTCACAGTGTTAACATCATTACTGAAAACGATATGACAGAAAGTGTTTTTCAGCAACCGTCTTCCCACAAGAAATCAAGCCAATGATATATCTCTAACAATGAAAACTCAGATTAAATAAATATTTAGCATGCATTAAGGACAAGTCAAAAGTTAAGTGCTGTGCTGTCAAACATCTTAACCAATAATATTCCTCCATGGTGCAGAAGTATGACAGAGCTGGGGTGAACTCAAGCATGGGTAGTGTTGCCATCTGATTAACCAATGGGGTACCTTAAACCGGGAATTTCCAAAGTTTTGAGCCTTCAACCCCGAAAACAGCAATGCTATGGTCTCAGGAACCCTTATTATATGTGTCCGAAGGAGTGGAAAATCCATCAGTTATTACTTTGTGCAAATTATAATTTTAAGGATATCCTTAAATACATTATTCTTACATAAAATGTTCCAGTTGATGAAATATTAACAGATAATATGATATTAACTGATGCTGTTAACAGGTATTTTATAGATTCAGTTAATATAAAAACTTTATTTGAAAAATAGACATTGTTCCAATAAAAACAAAATATAGGCTCTGACTGTGACAGATGTCATAAAAGTCAATAAAATAATCAGCTCTTTAAAAGCTTAAAATGTAGGAATACGTTCCAGCTTATTACCATGTTTATTAAAAAACACAAAGATAAAATTGTTCCACCTATCACTGACTCACTAAATCTTTAATTTAAACTCAGTACTGTCCTCGGTGCTTGGAAACATGCCATTCTCACTCCTGTCTTTAAATCTGCAGGTGACCATGAGGCGTGTTATTATAGATGTATTATAGCATTCAAATTTGTCTCTTTAAATGGTTTTTTGGGAGGAGGTAACTAAATTACCAATGTGTTGTTTTCAAATGTCAGGAGAAGAAAAATAAATTCCTGGTTTTGCAAGGGAACTTAATTAAATTCAATAGTTTATGGAAATAATGTGCTTGGTTTCCTACATCATGAGGCAGATTAACTTGTTCTTTCTTGAAATGTATTTTTATCAAATTCCTCCAAATAATAGAAAAGTATTTAAAGTGAAAAAACACACACTGAGTGTCTGAAAGAAGCAATTATAAATGTATCATTATCATCAAACACAAATTCAAATATTCATAGTGCATGAGTGTTTCACCTTTCTTTTAATTTTACAATATGACTAACTAAGCTGGCTTACAGGAGGAATATTAATTTTTAGCAATGGAAACTGCACTTAAATGTTGTGAAGATTTATTTAGACTAAAGTAGACCCAAGTATGGTGCCGGGAAGGTTTCATATATGTTCTTACCATATATTGAGGCTCTACTATCGGGCCTCGATATGTGGTAAGTGCACTTCTCAGGGCGGCACGTTGGTGTTGGAGGCAGTGTGCGTGCCTCACAGCAAGAAGGTTTCTGGTTCGAAGCTTGTTTGAATGTTCTCCCTGGGCACTCCAGCCTCCTCTCACAGACCTGAAACATGCTCATTAGGCTAACTGGAGATGCTTGATTGCCCCTAGGTGTGGGTGTCAGCATGAATGGTTGTCTGTCTCTCTATGTGGCCCTGCGATTGGCTGGCAACTGGTCCAGATCTTCTCCTACTCTCTCTGCCCCTCTTTCCAAGTCCATCTACTGACTGATTACATTCAAATTTTGGTAGAGACTTATGTAGGGTCTAAATTTTTCAGTGCTTTTTGTTCTGTTGACAGTGTACTGTGTTTGTGTTTCAGGAGGCTCTGCAGACATGGGTATGGGCATGAGCCCCTTTGGCCAGCAGGGTCAGCCAAACGAGTCCTCGTCCTGGCAGGAGTCTTTAATGGGAATGGATGGAAACAGGTCAGTGCACATCCCATCTTTATTGTATTTAATCTTGTTACGATGCAAGCGCTTAGGATCAGTTTAAACTTATCCTCATTGTGAATTTCTGTGTTTGTGCACCATCTAGACGCCAGTTTGGGAACACCTTAGATGATCTCTTGGTTCCTCCCACCACCAGTGAGGGTCAGAGCGACGAGCGGGCACTACTGGACCAGCTGGACTCTCTGCTCAATAACACAGACGGCATCGCTCTGGAGGAAATAGACCGAGCCCTGGGCATACCAGACCTCGTCAGCCAGGTAAGGTATCTGAAAGAGACATAAAAGATACAAAGGGAAGGAGAAATGATCAATTTTCAGATCATGACTCATAAATGAGCCCTGCATTCATCTTTGAATTAAATATTTCAGTCATGACTCACCATGTGCTCTTTCTGAAGGAGGATAGATGAGCCTGAAGGGATCTGTCTGTGCTGCTTAGAAAGACAATTACTGAGTCAACCAATTGGAAATTAATCAATTAGATGGAGCTGTCTGACAAACTCCACTTTCTGTCCTCTCGTCCTGTCTGTTCCAGAATCAGGGGGGCGAGCAGCAGCTGGAGCCTTTTCCAGGACAGGATCCATCCATGGTGCTGGATCAGAAGCCCCTCTATGGACAGGGTTATCCCGGACCCCCCTCTATGCCCATGCAGTCCGGTTATGGAGGGAACCCCATGCAGGGACAGGGTCAGCAAGGTGGCTTTGGTCCCATGCTCTCTCAAATGGGCCAAGGCGGCAGTTTCCCTGGTATGGGTGGGATAGGCAGTATGGGACACCCCCGTGCAAACATGATGAGGCCCCGGATGATGACGGCCAACAAACCAATGAGGCTTCAGCTGCAACAGAGGCTGCAGGGACAGCAGGTATGAGTGTAGAGGGCTCGCTCGTTTATTGAATTACTTAGTTAATCAGGTGAACTGTAACCGAGCTACTATATTTGGGCAACAGTTGCATGCTACTCACCTAAGGACCTCCCTGCCTTCACAGTGATGGAGGAAGGACATGGCTGCTTATGAGCCCCAATTTCTATGAAGTTGGGACGTTGTGTAAAATACAAATAATAAAGTTGAATACACAACAAAGACAAGATATTGAATGTTCAAACTGATAAACTGCATTGTTTGTTTTTTTTGCAAATATTCACTCAATTTGAATTTGAGGCGTGAATCATCAACAGAGAATCTTAGAGAAATCTCTGCACTTAAGCAGCAAGGCTGAAAAACCATCATTTAATGCTTATGACCTTTGATCCCTTAGGCACCACTACATTAAAAAATCCCACCATTCTGTAAAGGATTTTACCTTGTTGGCACAGGATCATTCAAACCGTTGTTTGTTAACACAGTTGTGGCACACTGTACAGACTGTTTAGCTTCTAAAATTGTACCTCTAGCAACAATGAAATAGAACTTCACCTACAAAGCTTCAACCATTAGTGACCTCAGTTTCCAAACGCTCATTCAGTGTTGGAAAGGTGATGTACCACGGTGACGAACATGTCCTTGTCCCAGCTTTTTTGAAACGTGTTGCTGGCTGAGTGAATATTTTTAAAAAACAATGGATTTTATCAGTTTGAACATTAAATATCTTGTCTTTGTTGTGTATACAGTTGAAAATAGGTCGAAAAGTATTTGCAAATCATTGTATTCTGTTTTTATTTACGTTTTTCACAGCGTCCCAACTTCTTTGGGATGGGGTTTGTATTTCACTGTCTCATTTCCCTAAATAAATGGCAAACAGCTCAGTAGACACAAAGTAATCTGAACCTGTTTTCATTTACTTTTTGACATGTTGCATGTCTTATTTTTGCGTTCACTCCCACTGTGAGAACCTTGTTTCCTTCAAAATAAAAGCAGATTGTCCAAACAGAAAGTAAAGTACTTGAAGCTTGATACCACATTAATTACAACCTGAAAGCATGTCAATGACATGTTTCTTGAGAAAATCTCTGCTTAATCTCAAACGTTAACTCGTGTATTTAAACAGAGAAACCAACTAAAAATAAAGTGATGAAGTTTGAATAATATGAATTAATTTCTGGTATAAAATGGTGCAGGATTTTTCTCTATATCTGATCCTCCATCTTACTCTGAATGTTCTTTTGCCCTTCCTCAGTTCATGAATCAGACGCGGCAGGGTATGGGCATGAAGATGGAGAACCCAGGAGGAAACCCTGGCATGAGGCCCGGCATGCAGCCTGGCATGGGAGGACAGGTAGAAGAAAGACAAATGTTTGGATTTAAAGCTGTAAAGAATTTTTAATATAATATCTCATTACACAACTGGCATTAAAGCAGTCATATGTAGTCCCTGTACTCAACTTATTTTGGTCAGTGAGCTGTTTCATACACCAACAAATGGACATTTCTAATGATGTTTGAGTTAAATGATAAAAATATTGTTATATTTTCTAATGAAAGCTTTAAATGATCCTCTTTTGATATATTAAACAATTTATAATGGTCTTTTTGAGAGCATGCTACGATTCGTAACAACTTGGCCCTCTAGTTGTGAAAATTATTGATGTGGCCTTTTTTGTATTATACGTATTTTATTAGTTTTACTGAAGCAAACACAGAAAACAGGCAGCACAGAATTAGAGTCAGCAGTCACAGAAGGGAATAAAAAAGGCTTTCATGGGCCATAATAATAAAAAGATCAACAATACCAGGTTCAATCTTTACTAGATTAACTACATGACTGTTACGACCAGCCTAGGGGATACTGGAAGAAACATAAAGTTGACCACTCCTTTGTCACTTCCCAAGGCACACCAGCAAGAAATCACAAACAAACACGACTTTGTAGTCCAAACAAAGATATTTTCTTTAATAAATCTTTTCTTCTATTTTTACAAACTAAATCAAAATTACCTCGGGGAAAGTAAGCTAGAGAAAAAGAACAAACAAAACACTCTTGTAAATCAAAATCTTACCTAATCACTAATGAGAAAAAAGAAATAGATACAAACCTGAAGTGTCTCCCTAACAGAAAAACAGGATAAAACGGAAACCAAAAAGCTCTACTCTCCCCTACATTACCTTACTGACTAACTTAATGTTCACGGAATATAACACAACACTCTGCTTAAAACAGTCGCTCTTCTCAGTCGTGGCGTTTGGGAAGTGAGGAAGGAGGGTCGGCGTCTCTTCTTCAGCTTGTCACTTTTAAAACCCCAGCCATCAGCTCTCAGCCAATCGCCTGCGCCACTACCAGGTCTCCTCCACTCCGTGGCGGGTGCGTCTTTCTCCTGCCATCCAATCAGGACGCTCCACCTGCAGTTAGGAAGAGCAGGAGCACAGAGGGAGGGAGGAGGAAAAAGAGGGAAGGCGCTCCTCTACATAGGCCATATAACAACAAATAAATCAATTAATGACACACAGTCATAACAATGACAAAGTGAGTGAAAGATGAAAAAGTGACAATGACATACAGTGCTTAACAAATTTATTAGACCACCACTCAATGAATGGTTTAATCCAAATCTGCCCTAAATTAACAACAGTGATACTTACCAAAATCATTTTATGTTTCTATAATGGTCAATGTACCAGTATGTCGAAGCTCTATAACCAACATGATATTTTTAATGCTAAAATATAATTATTATTGTTTTCCATGAATTTTCAAATTTACTTATGTGAGCACAAGCAGAAAAAATAGTTAGCGCAATATTAATTCTTGATTAAGATGTCAAATTATAGTCATTTACTTGCATTCCTGAACAGAAAAAATAGTTTAGTGGTTGAATATTATGCTTGATTTGTTTTTGGCTTCTCAGAGAAGCTCAGTGAGCTGGCTCAAACTTAAGTATAAAAAGGTGAATTCAGTTTGAAATTCCTTATTCTTGTTCAAAATGTGTGTCTAACAGCAAGAACAGTTCAGTTTTAAACAACGTTTTGAAAGATTGCTAAAATATTTATGTTTTCTTGTTTTTATGACAGGTGATCTAATAAATTTGTTAAGCACTGTATTTGCGAAGACAAAAGTTCTGGTGCTTCTTCTGCAGTAAGCCTGTATGGTCCTTTTTGTTGCCCATCCCGAGCGTAAGGTGTGGGAGTAGGGAACAGAAAGTGAACTGTAACATGACTTAAATTCAAGCTGCCCTCTAGAAGGCGTGTACAGCTCTGATACATAAAGCATGACTTAACCACTCGGCCATCAGCATCTCTTTTATGTCCTATTTTAATGAAAAAAATTCCAGCAATTTCTTTACCACAGTAGGATTACATTTAAAGAGCTATAAGAGGTCAAATGGGACGACATGTGACTAAGTCCAAAGCAGTAATCAAATGTTCAAGATACAGTTTATGTTGAGTCCTAACCACAGCCAGATTTAACATTACATGCTCTCACATATGGTTTCATTAATGCTGCACATGCCAGTCCTCTGTAAGCCCTTAACTGTTTCGTTTTGTGCGGCAGGGCTTCCTGAATGCTCAGATGATGGCTCAGCGCAGCAGGGAGATGGTTACCATGCAGATGAGAAGGCAGAGGATGATGATGCTGATGCAGCAGCAGCAGCAACAGGCAGCGGCGGCAGCTGCAGCTGCAGGAGGATTCAGTCCTCCTCCAAACGTCACAGCGCCTGGTGGCATGGACAACCCCATGGGTGGGCCAAACATGGGCCAGCCAGGACCCCAGCAGTTTGGCTATGGTGGGAACTATGGTGAGTTTACTGAACAAAGAGAATGGTGCTGCCCCCTAGTGGTAAGACAGTGAACTGAGGATTCTGGTGTCACATCATGGTTTGGGATTGGCAGATTTGAACAGAAATGCACAAATTTATTTTAAGGTCTATGTTTGAGCATCCTCTTTTTTTCCACTTTTCTCATGTAACCAAACAAAACATTGTTTTTAATGGTACATTAAGCGTTAAATCTCCTGGGCACCAGGATTGTCTCTCTTTGACAGTATACGCTGCATATCAGTGTTATTTTTTATGCCGTGTGAGGATAACCTGAGGGATTTATCTTCACAGGAATGGGTCAGCAGGGAGACCCTTCGTTTGGCCCATCAGGTGGTAGTCCTCCTAATGCCATGATGCCTGGCCGTCTGGGGCCTCAAAATCCCATGATGCAGCAGCACCCACAGGGTGGTCCCATGTATCAGGGTGGTGATATGAAAGGCTGGTCACAAGGAGGCATGGGACGCAACAGGTATGAAATCAACAGCAGGTCAAACTGAAATTGTGTCCTTTCATTTTCCTGAAAGTGTAAAAGTTAACCCTTTTTTCTGTATCTGTTCATCCTCAGCTCGTATCCTCAGCAGCAGTTTGGGCCACAGGGACCACCAGGGCAGCAGCAGTTTGGGCAGCAGGGGAATCCAGGCCAGTACGGGGGCATGATGATGAACGGGGGGATGCCAGCCAGTGGAGGAGGAGGTCACATGGGGCAGATGGGGGGCCAGATGGGGATGAACCCGATGGTGATGGGACGCATGCCTATGGGGCCTGATCAGGTAGGTGTAGAGTCTCAGATATTCAAAGAGGTTTATGTTTGTTGAATAGTGACTTAAACACTAATATGCTGTGATTTACAATGAATGAGTTGTAACTTAGCGTTTTTAGTTATAGACAAATTAGGATATTTTGAAGGAGTTAGTGTAGCCAGATTTTATAATCCTTTCTTTAAAAATCAAGTTTAACAATAACTCTTTAATGCAGCTCAGCAGGGAAATGCAGTCAGCCTCAAAGAGTTGACAATATCAGCCAAATGTAAGGGGGTAGGGGAGGAAGATAAGAGATCCAACCACTAACATTCAGCAGTGCAAGTAAATAACTACATCTGACATCTTAATCAAGAAATAATAATTGCTTTAATATTTCTTCTGTTTTTCGTTCAAAAAGTAAATTTGAATGTTCATGGATAACATTAATATTTTTATTACCATTAAAAATATCATTTCGGTTCAAGAGCCTCTACATACTGGTGTATTAACTATTACAGAAACATCAAATTGATTGATTGATGGTTTTAGTAATTTGCCATGCCCTTTATTAAGGGCAGCTGAGGCATTAACCTGACATTGGTAATTTTGTTAAGCACTATATTTATATATATTTATATATATATATATATATATATATATATATATATATATATATATATATATATATATATATATATATATATATATATATATATATGTGTGTGTGTGTGTGTGTGTGTGTGTATATATATATATATATGTATATATATATATAAATATATGTACATGTATAATTAATATTATTATTTTATATTTTAGTTTTTGTGGTTAGTTAGAATAGCTTAAACTACGTTATAATTTTTACATATTTTTTATTTTCTTATTGATTCCAATGCCATTATCAATTCTGTCCGTCAATCTCATTCTTTATTGATCCCCTAAATGATTCTTGTGGATATTCTATGTGGGAAAAAGAATTAGACCCACACAAATTGTCAAGGTCAGCAATATCATATCTGATGATGCTCTGCAAAAGCAAATGCAAGTTGCTGATTTTTTTTCACCCTTGCTTGGAATCACAGACAAAGGACGTTGTGCAGTTGGCGTCATACTGTGTAGAGTTAAGCCACACTGTCATGTCAGTCTCCTGTCTGCCATGATGACTCACTTTTAGTGTTTTTGCTTACTGCCACTGATGAGTGAGACCTCTTTGATTTGCAAAGCATCCCGTATGTTGTGTAAGGCATCAATGAGTGAATTGTTAAGCAAAGGGAAAAATGATACCAATTTCTTCAGCTATGTGTCTTCGATTCTTAGCTAGAATTGGTGTTCCATACCCATCCCTGATTATAACCATTAACCTCTCATTTCAAATTCAGGCATGTTTGCTTTATTTGAAGACAGACTTTAACGTATTCTGTCTTCTTCTTGTGGATTGTGAACTTCACTGCCTCATTTTTCTTTCCCTTTTCTTCCCCTTGATGCAGAAATACTGCTGAGTGTGGTGACAGCAGCATTTGTCTCACTGTGATCTCCATCCAGAGAGAGGACACAGCTGCAGCACGGGGGAGTGAGGATGAGGACACCATCGGACTGTGTGTGTAATGCTACACTCCCACCAGGTGGGGGAGTGAGCCTCCATTGCTTCGGACACTTGACCTGTGATGACAACCTGAGGAAAAACAATCTCATACTCTCAAAAACAGAAACACTGTGACACAAGGACTCAAACACACAAGAACAAAGACATTTACAGCTTTGTGAATCCTGTCGACTGTAGTTTTAATGCTCCTCTATCTTAACGGTGTGTGCCTCATTCAACACACACAGGCTGGACCAATCCCCCCCCCCGTGCTGTCGAATGTACCATATGCAGATTGTCAGACGTGGGGATTCCTCTCTTTGCCTCCGCCCGTCGCCTATCTGCTGCTCCTGGACGATCTCCTTGCATACATGATGTAAAGTATCGCCGCTCCAGACGACGAGCCGTCAGATTGTGACTCTCACATGAATGTCATTCAGCAGTAGCACATTGGGGTTTTTTTGTTTGTTTTGTTCATCCTCCGGGACGCCGCCGCCGAGCTAAAGTACGACTGAATTACTCGTTGGCTGATTGCACTTTAAGAAAAGGCCAACATCAAAAAGGATTGTGGCAATATAGAGGCCTTTAACCAAGAGTTAATGTAAAGCAGCAGACATTTACTGTTTATTTTTGTGTTTGTTCTCCATATTCTCCTCTGTAATAAGTTAAAGGAGGGTTTTCATTGGAAATGGGTATCATTTATGATCTCTGTTCTGAACTGGGAACCAGAAGAAAGCCAGAAAGCACAGGTTATATCCAGCCGATTACAACAGTCACTCTTGCTCAAAACTCCACTTATATTTATACAGAATCAGGATGTGGTGACTATCGTTTCAGTGATATCTTTTTAATCAAAATTTTGCAAATATGTCAGTTACCTTTGACTAGGGCTGGGCAATACAGACCAAAAATCCCAATTCATTTTTTTAACAAATTGCGTTACCTGGTTTATATCTTATTATTTATTTATGTGAAGAAATTAAAAATACTTTTTTGTCCTTTTCAAGAATTACAAACCTTGATATGATCCTTGGTAAAATAATAAAAATAATTAGACCTGTGTGATACCACAACAACAACATAAACAGAAGATTTAAACATGCAATATTTAGCAGTTTCGTCTCTCTATTGTCAAATATTGCAGACAACACCTGCTCACTGTCCAATTTATACTAAACACTGACAATCTAACTGCAAATCAACAGCCTGAATGGGAAAAAGAGTCAAAGAAAAAAGTTGTCCCAACTGAATTCTCTGCAGAATTTTTGATTTTCCAACTTCACAAAAAAGACGCATGTTTACATCCTCTGACAGCAGCAGAAGATTAGACATTATATTTTCAAATGCAAGTTTTTTGAACTTTGGACCCTTGAACAACACATGGAATACGACTTAAAGGAACCAAATTTTGCTTTTTTAATTTTGTAAGACAGAAAGTCTGCAGTATCGGGACTTTGCCCTTTCTACCTGTAAACTGTGACAGCTGCCTAAGGCCCCGTCTACACAAATACGAATACAACCAAAAACTGAGAGTTTTCATTATGTTTTCGCCTCCTGTTTACACGAAAACGGTGCCTGGAGTGCCTGAATCCGCAAACTTTTGAAACCAGGGTCCAGAGTGGAAAGTTTTGAAAACGGATGCTAATCCAGCTCCATATAGACGAGATTCATCGTTTCACCATGAAAAGCTGACATCACCGCATGCGCAGTACTCATTCACATGAAGGCTGCGCGCACATTCCATGCCTTGCTCAGTTTTGATGTCTTCATGTGTCCACTCGCCGTTGTTATTTATGAAAAGTTTGTCTTAACTGGAAAACATAAGTGTGTTGTAACACTGGTGTTTCACAACAAACCGACATCGCCATCTACTGGCCTGGCATGCACGCTACAGCGTTTTAAGTTGTTTTCTCGGATCCGTGTGAACACAGAGCGCTTTTGAAAAGGCAAAGGAAAAACCTTTCCGTTTTGGTGACCTAAAACAGCTTGTTCCCTCCTGCCCCTGAGTAGACCTACCAGTGTGACGTCACACCATAGTTACGTCAGCAGGTTAATCAAATTGACTCAGGCTGGCATAGAATTAACGCAGAGTCATTGACAACATGGCACTTAGCAGCGCTGCACTACTCAAGTATCACAGAGTAGAGCAGTCAGGCAACAGAGCAGACTGGGCCCATGTGGAGAAGGGGTCATTAAAGGGGGAGGAGCTCTAACAGAGCAGTCAATGAAACTGAGAATCTGAACGAGAGTTGAGTCAGGGTGGTCCGCTTTTATCATGTTTACACATATTTGAATGGAGAGTCCTTTTCATTACACCAACAGGATAATAAGGACCTTAAGTGTATTTGTTCGGATTGATATGCTGCAGTTGATCATATTATGTTTCCTGATATTTATCAATATGTGAAATGCTCCTGTGGAAAAAAATCTGTTAAAAGTATTTTACTGAGGGTCAGAGATTTTTTCAAAAAATATTTTTTTGGTTTATTTGCTTCTATTAAGGAGGATGGGACTGAAGATAGACTTTAGAGAGCTGGGAATGACACAGATGGAGAGGTCCCAGGCTGTATTTTAACCCAAAACCTCTCTCGTAGAGGACAACAGCCCCTGGGTAAAGGGTGAACTAATATAACTGCTAGGCTATTAGACCCCCTGGCATCTTCCTTTACAATCAGAATAAATAGTTTAATATAAATAATATTATCTGACCCTATTTCTGTCATGAAATGTATCAATAGTACCTTAAAAATTCAGTATATTGTCCAGCCCTACCATGCAGCTTCCATTGTTATTATTAGTGCAGAAATTCTTGCCAGTGATAAGATTATGTCTGTGTTAGCTCCCAGTGTGAGGTAAAATCTGTTAGATTTCATTGTGCAGATTTCCAGCAATAATCCTTCCTCCTGGTTTTCCTCTGAGGACAAAGCTCATTTACTCAAAGTGACGGCACTGCAGTATTAGAAATGATGTCTTGTTTGGAGCTTTTTTTTTCTTTAATCTGTGAATATAAATTGTAAATAAGCTTCAAATGTACTATATATAAATATATATATGCTTTTGTAGGTCACATACTGTTTTTGCACAGATTGTAAGGCCTGATATTTAAAAGTTTCTTAACCCGTTAGGTCAGCTTTTTATTTTCAAACCTTAAACATACAGTACTTTGACAAGGAAGGGCCTCATTTTTTTAAGCAGTAGGTGTAGATTTACTTTCATACCGTCACTTTCTTTCTCTCAGTGGACATTTTCTGAAGACATAGTCTTAGCTAAAGAGGTGCTAGTGGGTTATTTTGTCTTTTAATAAATTATTTTTCTTTGGACAGAAAAAGAAAACACAAAGTATGCCTATACAAAAAGAGTTGACTCATGATTGTGTAAGGCTTTAAGGGGCCCAGATGTCTTACAAGTAAAATGTGGTGGTGTTATTTTTCTCAACTGAACCTCATGCTTTTATGTGCGGTCTTTGAGTTTCACTCCTGAGATTTTTGTGCTCTTGGATTTTGCAGATTTCATCGTTCAGACTAAAGACCTGCAGATCTTGATGAAAGTGACACAAGAGGTTGTTTGATTCCCATATTTCCTCTCTATGACACAACAGGGAGCTCTGTTTTTTTAACATTTGAGTTTGCCTTTATTTTGATTCTAATTCCTGTGAAGCTTTTTTGCTGAAGAGTCTACCTTTGAACACATGCTCGATCCAAAGATTTTTGTTTGTCATTCTGCAGTGCTTAGAAACAGTTCCTGATGTAGATCGTGCAAGTACTCATGTGTGCTTTAACTGTTGCACATAACCTATAATATTCATTGAACTTAATATGTTTAAATGCATATATTGTATCCTCATGATCCGTAGAGTAGACATGAGTCTGGTTCTGCTGAGGTTGTTTGACTTCTTTGGTTTGTGATTGTTTCTTTCTCTCTGTAGATCTTATGGCCAGTTGAATTGTGGTGCTGCAAACAGTTCTCTCACAAGCGAATGTTGAGATTTTTGTTTTTTATTCTAAGCTGAAAGGAGGTTTCATGATCGATGTCTTTATGTCCCAGAATAATAGCTCCAAGTTGTTTCTTAACCCCAGTCTCAATGATAAATATAAAAGTTCATTCAAACACAAAGTCAAAAAAAATGTTTTGCTGTAAAGGAAAGAAACTCGTATAAAGTGCATCGTTGGCACAAAGGAAAAGACAAAAAACACACCTGGGAACATGCAGTCATTATAAAAGGATGTAAAATACTGTTGCATTTTTTCTTACATTGTTTCTTGATGTTAATATCGATGTAAATACAAATTTATATTTAAACATTACAATGTCTCTGCTGCCTTTTTGTCAGTCCTGATCAGGATCAGTCTGTCAGTACACTGTTTTTGAGCAAATATAGATACAGTGCTTAAAAAAATTATAAGACCACCCATTGCCTAGGGTGTTGATGGTGCAGTGTGAAAGTGCAATTGGTTGGTTCACGGAAGGTTACAGGTTCGATCCCAGCTCACATGGCAAGACGGTGGGAGGGAGTTTCAGGGCAGGGAGCAGAACAGCTGTAGGGTCTACAGCCCATAGTGGATAAGCTATGGAAGAAGACCTGAGGGAATATATGTTCAATAACAAAAACATTTTCAGTTTTGAATAAGTTTTTGAAAGATTGCTAAAATATTTATTTTTTCTTGTTTTTATGACAGGAGGTCATAGGCACTGTATATGCACTTTTTAAACCTCTGTTTTTAAAAGTGCAACAAAGATAAAATTATTCTTATTACTATATCATTAAACATCAGCAAAACAAGCCAAATAAGTTGACCTGAATTATTTTTAATGAGCAAAACTTGCGAGAAAACTTTGACAATGCAGCTGAAAAACAAATGCTTGGTGACGTACAGTAGTATGTCACCAAGGAGGATCGGGCTGGTTTTTCTGGAAGAGTGATTGAGAGAATTTCTTAAAGAAAGGGGGTGAACACAAGACCCAATGACCACGGACTGTCCAGCAAATTAATTAAAAGAAATTCATTGTCAAGTCAGAGAGTTTGACTTTTGGTGAATTTCATTTACCTCAAAACGTAAACATTGGAAGTGGGAATTACGTCACAAACCAGTTCCAGTTATAGGCTGGTAAAGTCAGACAATCTTCAGGTACCCTGACACCATAACCACCAAGAGTTTGTAGGTCTAGTTACTTATTAAAGCACATTCTGCCATTTTCCTGCTTGTTATTTGATAAAGATGCGAGCCTGGTCATGTTAAATAAGGGGCCATCCATATGGAGACAAGTTTAGAAATATCTGCATATATTTTTTATCATATGGATGTTTCATCCACAGGGAGACAGCATTTTGGGAGCCCAAAAACGCACAGGTCCCAGAGTGGATAAATCTGAAAATGTGGCCTTGGTATTTATGTGTGTACAAAGAATATGCAGATTTTTAGAAATGCTCATTTCAAAGGCCCGCCTCTCCCTTTAACCTCATGTGCTAAACCCAACAACAATAAAAATAATGGTGGAATAGAGTGTGGTGTTGGTGCTTTAAAAGTAACTGACTTTGTTATGGCTTTTATTGCAAAATCTTCTGCTCCTCTACTACCACCGTGAGCTACAGCATACACCACATCTTATTTTGTTTGTTTACATCGCACTTCTTTAATGTACATGCCCCTAGTCTTCTTCTGGTTTTGGTGATATCTGCAGCAGTGTTACAGCACCATGTACAGGCCTGGCATAAATACTACAAGGTTTTCAGTGTTTTTATGTGGGCAGGCCAGGCAGCAACCTCCAGGGGTGTAAATGGGGGTCCATGCGGTAGTGCCAGAAGCTGTAGTACCCTGAGTGTCCACTTGGGGCTGCCTGCAGTGACCTGACATCTTTATGATTATATGAAGGAAAAATTCATTTTTTTACAGCCTAAATAAACATATTTACAGCCGGGTTAAAAAAAACGGCTTCAGTCTAAATATTTAATATATCTATGTACTCTCACCATGTGGAGATTGATTTTTTTTTTATCACACCCATTTTTCTTTACAGCATCAACAGCATCCCAAAGGCTCTTATGACATGACTTTGTCCAATTCTTTTACAATCTATTTCTTGAAACAATGCTGTGTTTAGCAAAAACATTTTAAAAACAAAAATGTTTTCATCTCCATGTGGACTGGACCTACATTTTGCTCATCATTGCTGTCAGGCTCAAACCTCTTATTTCCAACATTGCTACTTTTCAGGGAAGGAAAGCAACGCTCTATCATTTAATAAATAAATATTGTATTGTCCTGGCTGTGAATTAATTTTTGTACTTATAATTAGTTTTTATGAAGAGCAATGTTTTATTAAAAAAAGAAAAATAAAATCAGGAAGGAAGAAGTCACAGCAACACTATGTTGATTGTAATTAGATCATTTTTCCCAGGAAATAAACTTACTGAGAATTTAACTTTGCCAGTGTATGTGGAAGTCTTTTCTGGAAGTATGTGCATTACACTCACTTGGCTTTTCAAGAGCAACAAGTGTACTTTACAAGCAGAAGTCTGCTCGTCTTAAATGATTGATGGAGTCTGTCAGCCTGAAAGGAGTGGGAGGTGAGTGTGAAGGACAACTGTGAAGCAAATCCTCTGAAGTGAGCTGAAAAAGACAAGAGCTTCCTCTCAAACTGGCCTTGTATCCGTTACGTGAGTGCTTTTCATGCAGCCGTCTGCAGCCTCACTTTTATCCACTGTTTGTTTCCTGTCACAGGTTGCCCCCTCTCTGAGAGCTTTTGTCATCAATCATCCCACTTTCTTGCTTTCTCTTAATGATCCTGCGCCCCCGGAAAAGCTCTGACACCTCCAGGCTGTAGTCCTGCTGCTGCACCGAGACCTCTGTCAGACCATTCAAAACTTTAAATAACTTAGACTTATGTGTTATTCATTCTAAAATTACAGCGTCTATCAGGTGAATGTTGGCTGACTCATTCAGCCTTTCAAACTGTGGTGCTGGAGGGGGAGTAATGGACTGACATACTTATTCCAGAGGACAGGGGGCATTTTTGTGGACTTTTAGGTCGATGTGGCTCTATGTGTGGAGATATTACAGCATTTTCTTTTAGGTAAGTACAGGTAAAGGCAAATCTCTGCTCATTTGGTAGATGGCCTTGCCAAAAATAGGGGTTCTTAGTTCATCAGTTATCTTGGTGCTATATCAACACACATTAAAGGGATAGTTCTGTTTTTTTTTTAAGTGAACTACGCAAGAAACTATGTTGGCTCAACTAGACGCTACAGTAAGGTTCTTTACAGAGTTTCAGTTTTCTCGACAAGGACTCTGTTGGAACAGCCCACTGCTGTCATGAGTAGGACTTGGTAATAAGGCTTCTCCTGGAACTTTCTGATCCTGATGGGTGAAATGGGAACAACAAACACAGTGTTCTTTCAGGGGGAAATCCTGATGTCCACATTCAAAACAACAAGCCAAAGTTGGCCAAGGCCCATGTCAATCAGTACAATCGCTTTGCTTGTGTTTGTGTACGGGATTAATACAGGAGTGATCCATCTTCTCCACATTTATGAGGGTTTGATTAATATCAGTTTGTGTTTCAATGACGGGTAAATGACTCCACTACAGCACCCTGACCTGAACAGCTGATGAGTGCAGAGCAGTGTGTGTCTGGCAGAAGGATACATAGCCCATTTGTTGCATCATGAAGTAGGTCCAATCATAGGGGCTTTGTTGAGAAAAAGTGAATCCCTGTAAAGAATTTATTATGACGTCTTGTCGAACCACATTTTTTTTTTTTTGGTGTAGTTTTACCCTTAAAGTGGGCCAATTACGAGGCTTTCAATGGCACCATTTATTTTATTTATTTATTTATTGTTAATTTGACATGGACACACAGTAACATTGATGCTGTGATATTTGAATATACACATGGAATTGACAGCCACATTGGCTAGTGTCTGTTTCCAGCAGCTTCCCTCAGAAGGATCAGATGGTAAGTGGCTTTTTTGGCAATTATTTAGTTGTGTCTTGAGCATCATATGAAAAAAAATCACAAAAATCTAAGACGTCTTGTTTTAACAAGCAGACATTGTAAGTTTTGTTCACAAACACGTCGGCACTATGAGCTAATTCTCTTATGTGAACGTGCAGTAATCCTTTCTGTTTATGAATAAATTAAGTCATAATCCTCACTGCACACCACTCAACCAAATATTAAGTCATGTGCATTTAAGTTACCAAAAATCACGTGAAGTAGTGTTATTATTGGGAAAATGTAATTCAGCATTTTTGAAATGAATGTTCCTTTAAAATGCTGCTTTATGAGTCTGATTCAATAAAGGGAAAATATTACAAAAACAGAAATGATCCCAAAGCATAACCCTCCACCAAGGCATTTCCAACATTCTTCAGCAAGTTATCAGCAAAAATGTTGAAAACTGGCCTGTCTTGTGTTGTCAAAAACTACTTAAAAAAATCCCTTGATCTACATCTGGATCCGGATCAACACCAAAAATCTTCATTGTACCATGAACATCATTCCCTGAAAATGTAATCAAAATCTGTTCATTATTTTTTATTTTTTATCTGACTAACAGACAGAAAGACAGCTCCTCTGTGAAGGTAGTTGACAATATAAAGAAGTGACAAAAAGTACTGAGCTGAGTCAAATGAGCAGATCAATAAAAACTGCTGGATTTCCCGTTGTAGTCAACAAAAGGATGCCTACTTTCGTTTGCATTCAAACACCCACCTGAAGAGTTGGCCACGCTTACCCAATAGGAAACTGGTAGGGGTGGCCTTAGAAGGCAACATGTCTAGTGCAATTTGGGTGCTGAAATATTTTAATATTTGAGCAGAAAAACACCTTTTCTAGAATTTCTCAGGCTATAAGGCACCGCTTTAAAAGTTCTCTTCGCCTTCCTCCTTTTAAGACTGACTGTTTTTTATCATAAGTCCATCACAAATGGGCATTGTCTTGCTTTTAGTGTCAAAATGTAGATTTTATATAAGGTATATGTATTTCACAATAAAGAGTGAATTATGGTATTTTTCCAAAATGCTGACCTATTTCATAAGCTGATAAATTGTTGAGCTTCAGACTAAGTAGCTGTGAAAGAAAAAGAAAAAACAATTAAATTCTTTGTGTGAATAAATGTTTCTGAGGGCCCCCATGCTGTTACATGATCAGCATTACAACAGATTTTTTTTTTCAGGCTAACATGAAGCTCAGGAGCTATAGATGTTGTTACAGCAAGCCAGAAAAATCAGATATTACTTAAATCGTACAGAGCCTATAACAAAGTGGATAAAATTAATAAATAGAGCACATTTAACTTTTTGTTTTTTTACATTATAAAGTACTCAGTCCACCCAAAATTCTGATTTTGCTGTCAGACTTTGTTTTAGTCGTGATCCCTCTGATGGAGGTTTAGTGTTCCTGAAGCCAGCAGATGTGGGAAATAAAAGAAAACAATGTAATGCTTTCAAAGCATGAATTAGAAATGATTCATCTGGTGTCTGATTTAAACATGGGTGCCCTAATTTAATCTTGAAGTTTAACCTTTTCCCTGCGGTCTATCTGGATGGTTTCTCCACTAAAGCATGAAAGAATACATTTAATAAATCTCCAATGAACCCTTAAATGTCACATTACATTAGACCACTGCTCTTCAGTTGCAAGATATAAAATTACTCAACCAGCTCTCTCTTTCATCAGAAGGAGTGTTTCAGCTGTTTCAGTATGAATGTTAAGGGGTTTCCTGAGAGTGCGTGGTAGATGGTATTTTACCATTAGACAAATATTGGGGAATGCCTGAGGCCTTGTGCTCCCAGGGGCTTTAAGAGAGAGTCAATGTAGACAACAATCAAACAGTAAACTTCTTAATTTACTTCAGTGATTAGGATAAGTGCATTAAATATACTAAACACTCGCTAACTGCATAAATGTTCCTTGGTATTGCTTTGGATGAAACTGGGGAGGAGCAAGTCAGTTGGACAAACTTCTGTGTAGAATTTAGATTGTGTCATGGGGATTACATACAACTTTAAGCATATTCGAAATTAAACAGATTAATCAGCATTGAATGTTGCCAATCCATTTGTTTTTTTGTTTAAGGCAGTCTTATCCGTCTCCATGAGCCACAGTAAAAACCCACACTACTTAAACTGCAAAATGACAACTTTGTTTGGGTGAAACTGCAAGTTACCAAACTACTCAACAATTCCACCCACTTGTAAAAGTTTCTTCAACTTCAACATCAACTTCAACTTCAACTTCAACTGTATTATGCGGGAAAACTGTTTTTCAGCAGCAGGCATCACCACACCAATACATGATAAAACATAAAACATACAGACATTAGGAAAATCAGGAAAAATCCTGAGCACAAGTGAAAAAGGAAGGTACTTAAACCACAAAATGCCAACAGCTAAAGAATCAGACAAAACCCATAGAGTGCATTCAGTCATTAAAGTGCTGTGCTGTAGATAAATAAACAGTAATGATGAACATGCGAGTTAAGCAGATAAAAAGAGATTCAACAAATAAACAATAAATAGTCAAGGACTGCAGTCTAAAAATCAAAAAATCAGTTCTATCCACAAGGTGCATAAAGCACACACAAGAAAAAAACTGGTCAGGCCAATGAATTAAGTTTGTCCATGGCAACCAGAATAAAAGAAGTTCTGGCTCGCCTTGTTTTGGTTCTAGTCATTCTGTAACGTCGGCCAGAAGGGAGAAGATCAAATTAAGCAAACAGAGGGTGATCAGGGCAATTCAGGAATGATACGTCTGTTGTAGCTGTCCTGCAGCTGAGTTTCAACATATTCAACAAAATTGCAAGTCTTACTTTCACAAATCAACTTTGGTCCTTGCCAGTTTTACCTTCAAGTCCAAAAACTATCATTTTGTGTGCATGTCTATATTTCATTATTTTGAATTAAGAAAAAGTTTTTCTTTTTATTGTTTTGTTATATGTTTTTTTTTTAAATTAGTATTACTATTTCCACTTCTCTTAATGATTTGCTAATGTTTACTGTTGCCAGCCAATTTGTGTAAAATAAACAGTTCTTATTTAATTTGCAAATATTTGTCAAGATATGGTTGTAACTATGGGGTTTCCATTGTCATCATTACTTAATAAAGCAACCTGATTTAGAAAAGTGTCATTTCATCAATTTCTCTTGTAGTCCATAAATTGCACACAACTGAATCTCTCTTTGGACAAAAATTTGCAGGCAAATGCATGCACACTGTCTAAATTACACAGATGAACTTGGTCTGCAGCATTAAAAAAAGTCAGTCTCACACACCTTTTCTAATATTAGTAACTTATTTGTTCAATTTTACTATTATCAATGCAAGTTCATGACAGAAAATAGTTTTATTCTTTAAAAATTTCTAATTCACAAGCAAACTCTTGACACAGTTCAAGATAAACGATTAAGTTGCCAGTATTTGGACAGTTGGATGAAACTGATGAGAAGAAGCTACTCACCAGCTTATATTGTGTCTCAAAAATGATAGTGTTACATATTTACATATAGTGTTTGTTTGATTCAGTCTATTATTTTGTGTTTGTTTTCCTGAAACCCTCATCAGCTATTAGGACAACCAACACCATACCAAATGACAACCAACCCTGTGAAGAGGTTGGTTGTCAAAGTTTATTAGGCATCTCTGAAGATTGATTACTTGCTGTTAGAATAATTTATGGGAATAAGAATGATTCCTATTCTGCTGTGCAACAAGCTTTTATCAGAATCAGAATCATTTTTTTTATTGCCAAGTATGCGACACATACAAGGAATTTGACTTTGGCAGTTGTTTTCTCTCTAGTACAGGAGGTAAATGAACAAGACAAAATAAAAATAAGGTAAATGTAAAATAAAAAAATAGAGGATAAGATTAAATACATAAAATGAAAAGAAATATAAATGAACAAAACTCTTAACAAATACAGTGTAGGTAAAAAAAAAAAAAAAAAAAAAAAAACATTCATAAATCTTATTTATGAATGATTTTTGCAAGATGTGTTTGCTTATGTGCATGATATTAAAAGCGTGATAACCCTGGTCTCCCCTGCTTTAAAGCCCCCTCAAAAATGTTTGCAGCCCTCAGTCTAATGGGGCCTTTCTATTGTGCTTATGAACGCCTCTGGTGGCAGCCTGAGCAGCAGGGTGGAGCAGGAGGCGGGGCGCACCGATGGAAAAGACGCACGGCTCGTCGATTGGATCAGATGCGGAGTGGGCGCACGGTAGACGCGCCTCCGCCGCTTTAAGGCTGTTTTCTCTTTTTTTTCTCTTTTCCGGGACAGGAGACATGAGGTCCAGAGACACCTGTCAGGAGGACTTCACATCCAGGAGCTGATTTTGAGGAAACTGGAGGCTGAGGGTCGAGCCATGGATACGCTGCTAACGCTTTTGTAGCCTCTCTGTAACCAAGGAGCGTAAAGTTATCCCGCTGCCTCTCTTGATTTTCTTTGTCTTTATCTTTTTGTCTGCAAGACGCATGAGTTCGCAGCTGTTTGTAGGTCATCTGGTCGGGGTTCCATTAGAAATCATGCACCCCACCATGGAGAAAGACACGACCTACACTAAGATCTTTGTCGGCGGGCTGCCTTACCACACCAACGACGCTTCACTTCGGAAATATTTCGAGACTTTCGGGGACATCGACGAGGCAGTGGTGATCACTGACAAACAGACGGGCAAGTCCCGAGGATACGGCTTTGTGAGTGTGTTTAAGTCTCTCCTCTCTTGAACAATAAAGTGTAAAATTTGTGGTTTGATTACGGTTTTATCAGCTGCTCTGTCAGAGCTCTTGGCACTGCTGCATCCTGGAATGACTTTAAAATAGGGGTGTACCATGAATCCAAATTTTATCAATTGCTCAGTCAATTAGCTTTTTCAATAAACAGTGTGCATGTAACAGCATATTTAAACGAATAAGCTTTTTTACTCAGCATGTGTACATGTTACACACTCAAATTTCACACAGTCAAATGAAGTAAAAGCTTTAGAGCAAGAATTCCCAAAGCTGCAATCACACACCCCTGATGTTATGGCCAACTTTTGCCAACATACATGGAAATGTCAAGTTAATGTCACTTGGGCAACTCTGATGTTTGTCAGGAATGTCGAAAAACTTTCCGCAGGCTAAAAAAATTTCTCGGGGCATCCTGTTGCAATATAAAGACAAGCCGTAACACAATATCAAATGGTGCTGAATTTATTTTCTTCAAGTGGTTACACATCTCTCAAGTAAATGTTTATCCTTGTCAAGACCATGACTAGAAAAATTTATATCTTATATATATTTTTTAAATATATATGGACTTCCTGAAAAATAACTTTATATTTCTTAAAAAGCTACCACTTTAGGTAGTATTGTTTACATCGAAAATAGCTTTAAACAAGTCACTTTATCACTGTTATTCTCTTGACTGTGCTTTTTCCTTAAAAAAAGAAATCCCACACTCACTTACTGTTCAACAACAATACAGCAAGACACATTTTGAAAATAGCATTAGCTAATGATATAAGGAATATATGAGTATTAGTCTATTTATTACTCATAATATCAATATAACAATGTTCATAAATGGCATTCACATCACATTTTTTCCTCCTATAGTGCAGTCTTGTAATACTAGAAAGCACTCGGAGAGCTCAAACCTCCGCCAAGGTAGGTTTTTGTGGAGTTATATGCACAAGTGCCGAAAATGGTCCTATCTCCCAATTAAAGAATCCTTTAAAAAATTCTTGGATACAGATGATGATCCGGATCACCCCCAAAATTTAATCAGTTCTTCCATATCCCATTTCCTGAAATGACAATTCCTGAAAATTTCATCCAAATCCGTTTAGAACTTTTCAAGTTATTTTGAACACAGACAAACAAACAGACAAATAGACAGATAAACGCCGGCAAAAACATAACCTCCTTGGCGGAGGTAATAAATAGTCTAGGGGTGTCCAAACTATGGCCCAGGGACCATGGTCCAGTCTTAATCAGCCTGTAGCAACCTCCTAAAGCGGCACTGAAGTGTGGCATTAATGAATGAAGTGTGCGTCAGACTCGTGAATATAAACTGATGGACTAAGGCAGAAAATAACACAAATTAACATATTTTCTGCACTGTCAGCTAGATGCAAAGGTCAGATTTACAAAGCATGCAGGCCAAATTCTCTCCAAGGACCAACGCACTCTTAAAAGACAGCAGCCTTAAAATTTTCTCCTGTTTTGTGTCTGAATGTGGAGGTAAGCCATAAATGTCTGCCCTCTGCAGCATAGAGCATCATTCTCATTGTGATAAGGTATGGATCCAGTGGTAGCAAAAGCCAACGAGGGTCCCATGACATCTGATCAGCCACACCGAAACACTGAACTTTAGAGAAACGAAAGGTGCATTAAATCAAGTGGCCCAGTCATTCTTGTTTTATTATGTATGTGGCCCTTGAGTTAAAAAAGTTGGGATACCCCTATGACTGTGGAAGATTCAAATGTTAATTGCCCACAATCCATTAAAGTGTACGTTATCTAATTGGAATAATTTCCTGTATGTTTTTATACTGAATTACATGCGTAGCAGAAAAACAGATATTGCAGCACCACTTTTTATTTCCAGAACTATTCCGCTCAACCTTAATGTGACTAAGTTCTTTGTGGTCAGTTGAATCGTATATTAGTTCCTGTCACTTATCAACCTCCTGAAAGTTTCTCTTCTGGTCCTTACCCCCCCCCAAAAACACACACACACACCCATAAACACACCCATAAACACACACATAAACACACACTGCTACTGTGTCCCAGCAGCAGCAGGCAGAATTGTGCCGAGTGTCTGGTGGTGGCAGTCACATGCTTGAAGCATGAGAGGCAGATTATTTCGAATAAGTGTGTCATCAATTATCTCTGCTGCCCCAAAGTGCACACAAGACTCACTAGCACGCACACATACACACACATACATGCGCACACAGCATAATTTCATTATAGACAGCCACACACTCAAACACACACATGCTGAAGGAGAGGGGGACACACTTGAGTTGGTAATATGCTGGTGTATCTTTGGACACATGTTTTTCTTTCTGCTCCGTAAGTGAGAGACAGAGTTAGAGGGAGGACGGGGTAAGGGGAGGGGTGGGGGGGCTGTTCTTGGTCACAGAGGTGTGACATGTCAGTTGGCTCTGCAAGATAAGGCTGCCGCAATTTCATTCTGACTTCCTTCCACACAGCCCTTCCCCCTCTCCTCTCTCTGCCAAGTTTGAGCTAAGGCCGGGCTTCATATCAGTTTTTAAGATGTACTGATATGCTTTGAAAAGTAAAGGAGGAAAAGACAACAATGCTGATTTTAATGCAGTTTATGATGCGTTGAAATGAGGTTATATGTTTCTCTTGACTTTATCTGGTTGAATGTTTAGTAAAAACAATACAAACGCCAATTTCAATGAAGTTGGGATATCGTTAAAACATAGATACAATCAGAATACATTGATTTGCAAATCCTTTATGACCTACATTCAATTGAATTCACTACAAAGTGTTGATATCTAATGTTCAAACTGATTAACTTCATTGTTTATTTGCAAATATTCACTCATTTTAAATTTCATATCTGTAACACGTTCCAAAAAAGCTGGGACAGGAGCATTTTTACCACTGTGTAACTTCCCCTTTCCTTTTAACAACACTCAGTAAGCGTTTGTGAACTGAGAACACTAATTTTTGAAGCTTTGTTGGAGGAATTCTTCAACTTCAGTTGCTCAGCAGTCCTGGATGCTGTATTTTGCACTACATAATGCGTACACATTTTCAGTTTTCAGTCTGGACTTCAGGCAGACCAGTCTAGTACCAACACTCTTTCACTATGAGGCCATTTTGTTGTCAAACATGCGCATTGTGCCTTGGTACTGTCATGTGAAATAAGCAGGGACTTTCCTGAAAACGACATCGCTTGGATGGCAGCGTCTGTTTCTTCAAAACCTGAGCTGTTCCTGAGCCCTCATGGTAATTTCCTTTACAGAATGATGATTGTTTTTAATGCAGTGCTGCCTGAGGGATCGTCAGTCACAGGCAGTCAATGCTGTTATTTATGATATTATTGGCTGTAGATGATGAAATTCCTAAATAAATACAACTTGCCATTGTATGTTAACAAACATTCTTAAACTGTTGGACTGTTTGCTCAAGAAGCTGTTCACAAAATGGTGAACCTCGTCCCACCCTTTCTTATGAATGACTGAGCCTTTAGGGGGTGCTCCTTTATACCCAACCATGACACTAACCTGTTTTAAATCAACCTGTTCACCTGTTAAATGTCCCAAACAGGTGTTTTTGTAGCATTCCTCAACTTTCCCAGTCTTTTGTTTCCCCTGTCCCAGCTTTTTGGGGGTGTATCCAATTGAATATTGGTTATAAAGGATATGTAAATCATTGTATTCTGTGTTATTTGTTTTAAACAATGCCCCAACTTTAGTGGAATTGGGGTTTGTAAATGGCAAGCCTGCTGCACAGTTAAAAGGTTGTTTACAGTAGAAGTCATCAACAGTAATAAGTTTAATTAGCATAAGATTTTTAAAATGTTCAGTCTTAAAGAAGAACCATGGTGTTATTTATTATGTTTTATCAAATGACCACTTATGTAATTAGTAAAAATCAAGCAACATTGATATCATATTGATACCCCATTAACAAACTAGCAGTCATGCAACACTGGTTCGTTTATCATTTTAATAATCAAAAATTGCTGGTCAGCCCCTGCATATGTCTTAATTACACATATATGTACAAACAAATGCAAAGATATTGGCAACATTTGGAAAAGTGAGTGGAACAGGTGAAGATGTCGCTCTCTATCTGAAAGTCGCTTATGCATTATGTGATTAGACCGAGGTCTCTCTTTAGATCAAGAATCAGGGCTGAAGATCACTGAGCTTCTACATGCTGCTTTCAGTCAAGTGATACTAGTCATTGACCTAGTCAGATGGGGGACAGGAAGTGAAACTTGGTGATGGGTATCAATAGAAACAGAGGAAAGTAATGAAAATAACTCTGCTCATGCCAGGTATCATCAGAATAATGTGCATACACTTTGTCTGGTACCTACATTTTACAGCAAAGTGATTTTCTAGAAGGTTAAAAAGCATGTGGTTTCAGGTGATTGATTGCACTAACGACTCAGTCCTGTTCTCAGACAACACTGTGAGCCAAAGGAAAGCGCATACAAGTCTTCAGAGTAATAACTTTTGTTTGTGGTCAACAGTCACAGATTGATGGCGGCTTGTAACGACAGTTGTCCTGTTTAGAGTATGTTGTTTGAGAGTCACTCTTTTTATTGTAACTCTCAAATAATTAACTGCAAAACACTAGCTGTGGAACAAACTCACTCTGCTGAATAAAATCATATTTTTCTGGAAATAATTGCCTGTTTCGCATGTATTTCCTTGAATTGTAGCAGGGATAAAGTTCAGTTAGAAGCTAAATGATCACAGCCTTTCCTTTAATGAAGCAGCCACAGGAAGGTTTTCTGAAACTGCTCCTCTGTACTCTTTTGTGTGTCGCTGTTTTTCTGTCAACTTTTATGTTTTGACTTTATTTGTCACTGCTGTCAGGACTGAAAAGTTTCTCTTGCTCTCTTTTTCCAAATTTGATTATCTGGCACAGCTGTAAACAACAAAAACCTTGGTATTTTGACAGTGCCTCTCTGCAGAAATCACTTCCTGACCCCATCTGGAGCACTCCAGGGTGATGTAACATCATCTGAAAACAACCATTTGCATTCTTTATCTGTACTGTTGTAGAAATTGTAGGCATTCTCCTGCGCATGGTCTAAATGCATACATTTGTTGGCTGCATTATGAAACCCACACCTAGAAGCATTTCCTCCAGTTTATATTGTGTTTCTTTAATTTTCATGAAAATATAACAGAAGATGATTAAGTTCTGAACATTTTAATGAAACAGATCAATAAAGTAAATTAAATTTTATCATTTTGAAAAGCAAAATTATTGGTATTGAAAATTACCTTACATCATCAAAAAACCCAATGTTTGTTATACAACTGGCAGTATGTAATCTTTCATTAGCTAAAATGAACATTACCCAAAAGACCTTGCATGTGACATCACATTTCCTGCCCAGAGTTAGCCAGTGTTAAATGAATATTGTTTCCAAGGTTACCTACTAGGTCAGAGAGAGTTATCTCCTGCTGAGCAGTGGCCTGCTCAAAGCTCTGAATATCAGCATTACATCTCTTCTCATTCATTCATTTTGTAATCATTTTGTAAAGGGTTTCCACACAGAGTCTTGTTTACAACAGAAGCTCTGGATCACCAGTGCTAAATGTAGCAGTCATAGTTACAACCATTTTTAATGGTGACCTTCAAACAGGCGAGCTGTTAGGAACAGAACAAACTCTCACAAATGCCTCTTTGTGCAGTTTTACTAACTGGAAGTGCTTTGAACGCTTCCACCAAGGCATTTGTGATATTGTGAGTGGAGTTAAATTGTAAATGGACTTGAGCTTATAGCACACTTTTCTAGTCTCTTTGACCACTCACAGCAGCTTTACACACAAGTCACATCTGCCCATTCACTCACTGATGGTTTAGAGTTTCTATGTATGTGGTCCATCAGTATTACCAAACAAATTCACACCTTTCATACCCATTTACATGCCACAGACACAGCAGTGGGAGCAAGTGGAGGCTAAGTGTCTTGCCCAAGGACACATTACCATGTGACAGCTTGAACTTGGTTCCAACCTGCAACCTTTCGCTGACTGACAGTGCAAACTATCAAACTGCACCACCAATGCCCAGACAAGATTTACAGAAAAATGTGGAAAACTGCCTGCTCACTGTGTTAAAAGGATAGTTTAGGTTTTTTGAAGTGGGATTGTGTGAGGTACGTGTGATGAGCCTGAACGTGTGCCACAGTGTCACAGCCCAGTTCTCTCTCCTTTCAGAAAAACTTGGGACAGAGGCTAATTCTATATAGTGCTGTACTTGGTGCCAGATTCTCTGCTTAATTAAAAGAACTGTGGGAGAAAAAGGCCACTAAAACAGTGTGGGTTTATCACACACTATAAACAGTTTAGTTATATCCACTTAATTTTCCACCACACCGCTGCTTTGATTCAGCACTATTTTGAGACATGGCCTACAGGTCCTTATTAATGGTTTTTGCTGCAAATATGACTGCCGTTTACTTTGGATACTTTGGAATACTTACATGAACTGGAGTACACACAGGACAAACTTTTGTAGATGAAGAGTGAACAGGTCTGAACTGAAAATGGTAGAATCTTCTCTGGGAACTGGAGGACTGGAGAGACACACGGTACCTGTTGATTCAGCTGAATAAATAATGAGCTCATGTCTTCAAACGGGATGAAATAAGAGTGTGACTAAGAAAAATCACCTTAGGATGCTTCAGCATGTTTAGGATTAGAGGTTACTATCTGCTTTTATACTTTCGTGAGCGGTGAGCAGCTCTCACCACACAGAGCCTCATTGCTTCAATGGTCATTTATATTATATTATTATTAACTCCAAGGACAAAACAGAGGAGCCAAATGAATGTTCATCTTCAAAGTAAGTATTCGGCTTATACTGATATGTTTGTTTTAATTAAGTGGAGAATCTGGCACCATGTACAGAAATGTATAGCATTAGCGTCCGTCCAGAGTTTCTCTGAAAGGAGCAAGAACTGAGCTGTGACACTTAGGACATGCTCAGACTCATGCCATGTACCTCACAAAGCCCCACATCAAAAAACCTGAACTATCCCTTTAATGAATCCTTTAAATAATTTAGGATCTGCATCCGGATTTGGGTCAACACCATAATCAAATGGTTTCTTCCTTGCATGACCAACATTTTCTGAAAATGTAATTAAAATCTGTTGAAGTTTTTGAATCATTATCAAAAATGTTGGAAAACTGCCTTATCTCACAGTGTTAACGATGGTGGCCGATGAGGGCTAATGGCCTACAACAGCTCGATGTGGTTCAGTAAGAGGTAAACAGCATCAAGAACAGAAACGATTCAAGTACAGAAACACAACCAAAGCAGCATAGCCAAGTACAACAACAGAAGATCCACAAACAAATATTGAAATATGTCATCAAAAACTTTACATTACCTTGCAAACCTGTAACTTCAGTCCAAGTCTTGCCTGTTGCTGGTTCAGACACTGACTATCATGAATCAGCTGTTTTGTTTCTCCAATGCACTCTGCATGCAACAGAGCCCCCTGCAGGCCTGGAGTGTTGTTGTACTTGGTTTTGCTATGTTTCTGCTCTTGCAGGTGTTTTCTGGGTTTAGATTGGTTTGGGCTTTGTTTCGTTTCTAACTTGCAGCGTGTTTCCTGTTAATGCATTTGTTTTTTTTTTTCTTGCAGTATGTTATTTCATTTGCATCGTGTTTCTGTGTTTGTGTTTCAGTCTGACTTTTAGTTGGGTTTCTGTACTTTAATCTTTTCTGTTCTTGAAGCTGTTTTCCTCTTATTCAACGGCATTGAGTCATTGTAGACTGTTTGCCTTCGCCAGCCACCATACTTAACAGATCCCTTAATCTGCATCCATATTCAGATCACCACCCAAATGTAATTTCTTTTTCCTTGTACCATGACCAACAAGCAAACAGACTAACACAAACACACAGAATCATGACTTCCTTAGCAGAGGCAATAAATGGCTGATAAGCACAATAAAACTTTTCAGTGAACTTATTAAGTGTGATCAACAAGAACAGCTACAAGACTTTTGCAGGCTTTAATATCACTGCCTGTTTACTGAGACCTGGCTCATTTATTTTAAGTTCACTCGCTTCCTTGCTTATGAGAGCCCTTGAGGTGACCCTGCTTGTTTGACAGAGTCATTGACATATTTGTACATTAATGTTTTTATTGTTTCTTTAGGTTACTTTTATGGCTGTAAATACCTTCACATAATTATTGGCTGAAATGCATTGAACCCTCTTTACAGCAGTGGTACTTTCACCGTCCACTGAAGCAAGTGATGTCATTACAGTCAAGTATCTGCATGACATTTATATCCACAGACAGGCATCAGTATTGTTTGATTTGTACTAGAATCATATCAAAGTTAATTAGTCTTGCATTATGATAAGTATTTGTAATGATTTTTGGTTGCTGTCACCCAGCCGTATTTTATGTGACTTTGTGTTTTGGACAGTAGAAATTGAAATGATCTCTCTCCCCTTGCCTGCTGAGTGAGCCAATCTGCTGATGTGACCCGGTATAAGTGTGTTTTTGTTGAGTTTTTTGCTTAAGTACAGCAGGATTGTGTCATCCCCGACATCCCCTCAGTCAGTTTAATTCCCCACTGCAGCTTCTTGAACCCTGCTGATCTCAAGCCATGCATCGTCTCTGTTTGCATAAGAGTCCAGAGTCTGATGCCATGAAGCGAAACCTTGTGTGGCAGTTTTGCTTTCGCTGTCACTTCTATTTTATGATGGAGTTGTCTTTGACTCCATAAATCATGTGTGGCTGCTCTGTGTGTGTTTTAACCTTTATCAGCCTTTTCCCCACTGTGCTCTGCCCACTCCTCGCCCCCCTCCCTCCCTCCAGGTAGAATCAAACATCTCATCCTTGGCAGCTCAGTTTGAAAAATAAAAAGGCCAAATCTGCCTCCTACATGAGCTCCAGCAGAAAAAAACAACAACTCATAACTGGCTGCAGTAATAAAACGGACTCACTGTCTCCCCGCGTATTTAGCAAAAAGATTGAATCACTGGAGGAGAGACAAGGACAGCAGCGACCTGGGGTCTGCTGCTGCTTCATCATGTTGGAATCACTCCATCCTCACTGCATAGAGAGGCTTTCACGGACTGTTATGGGTTTATCTGAGTAGACTAATATGTTGTGTTTTGACATTGTCAACAGGTGACCATGGTGGACCGGGGAGCAGCAGAGCGGGCGTGCAAAGACGCAAATCCAATCATTGACGGCAGGAAGGCCAACGTGAACTTGGCATATCTGGGAGCAAAGCCTCGCAGCTCACAGACTAGTAAGTTTAATAGGTCACTGCTGAAAACCTACTAATTACTGACCTTTGTCTACGTAATGTAAAGCTCCCTTGAGGGGTTTTCATTTGGTCTTAAAACATACTATAACTAAAACCCATACGAAAAAGCACAGAGGACATGAGGGAGAGGACTGATATTTTGATAAAATGCTGCTGTCAGGTAAGTGCCAGATAGAGCCATCAACTACCTTTAACAGCCCTATGTCCAAAACAGCACTTTTTTAACATGGTGAAGGGTAAATTTGTTGGTTTAAAGAGCTGGATGGACCAGCTGAAGAGTCTTAAGTGTTCACTTTGCTGTCATGTCAGTGCAAATATACCCCAGGGATGGATTAAAAAGCCATCAGTCTATCTATGATAATTTGAAGGCATTAGATGCTTCCTGCATAAAAAGGGTGGAAAAGAAGATCTATTAGTCACTTTGAATAACAAGGCACAGTGAAGGGAACAAAAGGAACTCATCAAATTATTGCCTGTTTGCAACAGTTTGCAAAACAGTGATAATGTGACATTGATGAAATGCTGTTAGGTTATTGTCGCCTGATTTAAAGTCTGTTGGTTTTCATGCAGCACTGAAACAAATAACAACCCACAGCTGCATGAAAACCAGTCTAAAAACCAGTAAAATTATGAACAAATTTGTGGTTAGTCAGCTGAAACACACATAACCGCTGGTTTCATCCTTTCAGACAGCTGTCTCTTCTTATTCCCAGCATACATTCTCTCTTTGTGTATTTTATTTAATGTGCAGCTTTATGCCGCCGGGCTTCTTCAGCTTTAAACACCAGCACACACATGCTTCATGCTTCCCCTCCGACATCCCCGTGCACACCAAACCCTGACAGCAGCTCTGCCCTCTCCGCTCCCTCCAAAGCTCGCTGGCTGATAAACTGTTGAGTGTAGGTGTGATTGACAAACGGAGACAGCAACAACAACTGACTGTGTGTCCTTATTCTGGGCCAGCAACCGCGACGCAACTCTCCAAGCATGCAGCTGATGGGAGATGGCAGCGCTTGGTATTTTGTTATTGTGTGCGAGAGAATAAGAAGTGCAAAGAGGGGATGGGACTGTTCAGAGCAAGAAATAACTGTCCTCTTTGTCCCTGTGAAGAAAGGAAATGTGCATTAAGATATATGGTAGCACAAAAGAGGAATGCTGTTGAGGAGAGGAAGAATGGAAAGCTGCAGGAATGTAGAGATGAAGTCAGAGGAGGGGCAGAGGAGAAGTTTCTACTTTCAAACTTCTTACTCAGCCTCAGCTGACTCCTGGTGAACTCTGGAGGCAGTGAGGTCACAGATGTTTGTGCACCGTAGATCAAATTAGGCTCAGCAATATGGGCCAAAAACCACACCTCAGTATTTTTCAAGATGATTGATAAAAAATATTAAAATATACCTCACAAATGATACCTCAGTATAGCTTTTTTTTTAAAATAAAGTGCTTCTAAAAAGAGTTTGGAATCATTGTTATGGTCAAATATTTCTCCCCTTTGATAATACCAACGTGTATTGTATTTTATATGTTTGTAAAGCCTGTTAGTCACCTCTACAACAAGGTACAAAACGTGAGGATCATGCATTCGTGAAATGAGCAACACAGCTAAATATGTAACTAGCACCAAAAAATGTGCCAAAAAAAATACAATACAAAAAAGCATGTCAAAGGGCTATGGGGAAAAATGACCTTTGTTAGAATAGATGCATTAGGCAGGTCTCAGTGCTGCCAAATGGGTTTAATCTATGGCCAATAATTTTGGTATATTTTTGTGTTGAGTGGAGTTTTGATGTCATGTGAGTGTCACACATGACACAGTCTCATGAAATCTGTGTTAACCATGTCCTGATGAAGACTCTGTTGAGTTGAAATGCATTGTCATGACCTATCCCTGATAAAACAAACGAGTTTTAGCCACATCGGAGTGCCTTTATTATGTGTTTTTTTAACTGTACCTCCGTCCTTGGATCCTTGAAGAGCACTCAGATCTACATTTTTGTCATCACACGCCTAGACCCAGTGTAGTATTCACTCCTACATGTTTTCTCTCAGCAAAATGTGTCAGAAGTGGAGCAAAAATATCCTTTCTAAAGTTTGTTGGGGTTTTTTGTTAGTTCTACATTTAATGAAGACGTGGTACAGATCTTATAAAACTTCTAGTAAAGCAGCATCTATGCTAATCTCTGTATGAGCATTCACTTCCAACTGTAAAAGTGACAAATTAGGCTTCCCAATGATACAAAATACAATTCAAATTGGTATTAATAAAGGGGAAATACTGTGGATAAAAGAAAGTTCACAAATATTTTTCAGGAGTATATTTAAAAAAAAAAAAAAAAAAACAGAAAAAAATGATGTCTCTTAAAAAAGGGGCTGAAAAACAGGCATGAAATTTTAGCTAATGCTAATTAACTCAAATATTTTATTTTATAATATTTACTTTTATTGGAGTCTAAAATATATAAGTCTTGATATAACACCTAATTTTCTTTGTTCCTCTTGTTAGATTTGTAAGTAACTGTAAATGTTTAAAATTAGCTCATCTTACAATTGCCACAATGCAAGGGCAAAACTAACATGGCCCTTAGGGTAACCAAAGTTGCCCATCCCTGATTTAGCCTAAACCTTTACCAAGATTATGCTGAGTTCAATAACCACAAGTGGTTCTGATTGAGAACAGTTTTTTCTGACAGCATTAGGCCTTAACTTTGCCATGCAGATGGATCAGCCAACTTAATGTCTGTAATCAGGCAGATCCATCTCGCCAAGCTCCAATCTACAACGATTGTGTGCAGCCTAAAGCGGCATGGCCCAATCAGAGCCTTTTTGAAGAGGAAAAGGTGGAAGCTACGAGCGAGACAACAGCAGCAAGTAACTGCTGGTACAGAGATTAGCGTTAATGCTAACTACTTCAGTAGCAGTTTTATCAGATCTGGACTGCATTTCTCTATTACATGAAAAACAAATAACAACACTACAAACTTCTCAATAGGAAGGATATTTTCACTCCACTTCCAGCATGTTTTGCCTGAGTATGTTTTATGAAGTGGCCTTTAATGTATGTGATTGACAGAACAATGGTCCACTCACCTGCCAGATATGCTTTTGAAAGGTTCTGCCCTTTCTCAAACACTTTCTATAGGCTCTTTCCCAGATGGTCTAGTGGAAGATATTTAACAGTCCATCTTGCATGTCAGGTTAATTAGGCCTGCCATTTGTCATTAATAAATCAACATTAACTTTATCAATATAAACTATTCTCTTTTACCCTATATCTCAGTTAGAATTGCTCTTGAGTGCATGATTATTTGTTTTATATGGGAGGGAAAACATGTTAGTGTCTGATATACCTTGTATTATATTACATGTTAATATCTGACATAGACTGTGATGAAAAGCTAAAACCCCTCTTTTCCTCTTCATCCACACTCCTTTTCTCTCCTTTTGCAGGTCTCTCTGTTGGAGTACAGCAAGTCCATCCTACGTGGGCTCAGAGGCAATACGGGTAAGACGGAGAACAATCAATACCTCTATTTCCACCTCTCTCTTTTTCTCTCACCTGCCTCCTCCTCCTCCTCCTCCTCAACACAATACTTTTCACTCCTCCGTCCTTGACATTTGGGAGCCCTCACTCTTGCTCTCAGCTTGGGTTGTGGTGGTTAGTGCCACTTTAAAGTGTAAAAAAATGCTGCAAAAAACATCACAGCCCCTCTGAAGCTTCTTTAGGCTGTGCAGTCTTCAAACTTGTTACATCTCTATCCCTACATTGTATTTCGATTCGTTTTCTCTTGTTTCTCCATCTCTGAGTTTGCTCCATTAAACGCGAGAAGCTCAATTCTGGGTTTCACTCACGCATGACTTGGGCTTCACTGAGGCAACAAGCCATTTAGTAAAACTTCTCTGCATCCCTGCTCTCTTTGCCCTGCACACACACATGCACTGCTGACATTGTCTCATTACATTTTTTTTTTCCCAGAGACATGTGGTTCATATCTGTTTAATATCTCTGGATACATCAGGTGCACTTCAGCTGCAGCCTGGCATACATCTGTAACCCATTAATTCACTCAGCCCATGAACCTCTGTTTGAATGCAGTGACCACTTGACTGCATGTGAGCAATGTTTATGTGATTAAAGAGGTCATTTCTTGCTTTAAACTGGGTTATCTATGAATTTTTGATGACTGCTTGGATATGTTCGCAACACTGATGTTCAGAAAAACCCTGTAGTTTTACATACTGAGTACCTCTA
The DNA here is from genome assembly GCA_037902135.1 of Cetoscarus ocellatus. Taxonomy (NCBI): domain Eukaryota; kingdom Metazoa; phylum Chordata; class Actinopteri; order Labriformes; family Labridae; genus Cetoscarus; species Cetoscarus ocellatus. Next base: position 446,649 of record JBAMNC010000476.1, read on the forward strand.
ATGTTGCTGTATTCTAAGTCTGTTTGAGATCCCTCTGATAGAGCTCCTTCCACTTTTAATCCCCCTTCTAATGGTCTACTGGTACTAAAAAAATACTTATTTAATGATTCCTTATTTACATGCATAACAAGTTAGATGATGAACAATCACTTTGTACAAAACATCCATGTTAGCCATCTGGGGATTTCAGTAGCTCAGTCTGCCGTCCAGTTGGTAACTAGATGGTTTATGTCCCTCTCAGACCAAATCTGGAATGTTGATTGCTGAGTTGGCAATTAACCAGAGAACAATGATTATTTTTTTATTATATATGCCCGTTGCTATTTATTGACAGCTTTAGGTCCTGCCTCAGTATGGCCTCTATGTACATCTGTAAGCAAGCTGAGCCAAAGTTTGGTTAAGATGGCCTGCACATTATGGCAGTGTCCATTACGTTGCATCGATAACCAAATGACTGACATCACAAGACTTTGTCCAGTTCTTTCTACTGTCTGTGGGGAGCAGCTGAAAGTATGTGCAATAGTTTCAGCAACACTTAAAACAACAGTGGTTCAGCAACATCCACTGCAACACATGTAAACAACAATGAATTTTACAGTGTGACATCAACCCAAGGAGAGGTCTGATGTGTGATGTTTCAGGCCCAAAACCCTGTTTTCCCAAACCGGAGACACCCTGTAAAGAGTTTCTGAAAATCTTCACCTTGGAAGGACTTTCCAAAATGTGCCTTTTTGTGACTTCAATCACTTTTTCTTGTATGGACAGATGGCCAAAGCTCACAGAAAAAAAACAGCATTTTCAAAAATACCGCCTATATGTGGACATAACCTCAGATAGCATCAAAATGAATCTGAAAGCCTATCACATACAGGCCTACAAGTCAATCTCAAGATGTTGTACAAAGAGAGAAAATCTTGTCCATTGTGCCTCCTAATGTACTGGAACATCAACAGTCGGTGTCATGGGAGCTTTCTCAACCTGCTCAGAAAAACAAAATCTCCCTGTAATCCACATGTGACGGCTATTCGGCCTCCTCATGTCGCTTCCTGAGTTTCACTTTGAGCCTTCAAGAACCTAAATGACTCAGATCCAGAGTGAAACAGAGGATGATTCATCCCCTGAGCTGTAGCAGACTGTGGAGCAACAGTACAGATTCTTGTGGGGACTTTCGGGCACCAACTTGACTCATATTCAGACCCAGAAGGTGTGGATTGGTCATGTAGATATGGATATTTTCAAACGGGATCACAGCTTTTCATGCAGAGTATGTTCAAAAGGTAAAGGAACTGACCTCAAAGTAGAAAAAGATCTGGTCTTTGGCTGACAAAAGGACTGAATTTTCTATATTTAATGTGTATTTTGAAGCTGCATGCATGATGTAGTATTTCGGAAAAGATCTCCCCACACTTGCTTTCTGCAGGATGACATGTCGTGATCCTGCTGCTGAGGAAAAGTCCATTAAAAACCTCAAGTGTTCAGAGAGCTATTAATATTGCAGTCCTCAATTTCTGAATGAGTGATGGGGGAATTGAGGGTGACCCAGATGAGTCCATGAATGAGTGATGGTGGGTTGATTGAAAGTCTTCTGCGGTGAGGGGAGGGAGATGTGGCCTCTTTAAATCTCTGTTTCCTGGAAGATTTGCCACTTTGACACAGTACAAAACTTACACAAATGATCAAAAAATATCAACGTAAACAATGAATAATTTAAAAAACTCAAAGGCAACACTCAGAAGAGGTGGCAAGTTATTTTGACAGCGTATTACCTAAAGCATTTAGCTGATAGGTGTATGTTAATATTTGTGACACTTGCTTTATCAGATACAAATACTTGTTATGAGATGTTACATGTATACAAAAAGAATGTACTGCTTGAATCAGCAATTTATTATCAATTATTTTATCACCAATTTTACTTTAAAAACTTCAGAGCTGATTGTGGAAAAACAGTAAATATAGATTTACAGAATCATAGAAACAAATTTGAGCGTAAAACCTGATGAGACATGGACATCATCAGTTAGTCTTTTAAGCCCAGTGATGGCAGTCGCCATGTTTGATATACTGTCAATCAGGCCAAAATGTGCCATTTATGATAGTAACCAATACTTTAAACTGGACAACACTGTAGACATGTTTATTTCAGCTACCAAAATGATGTTGTTTTTTTGCAGCCAGAATCGAGTTGAACACCTGCAGGGGTTTTATGATGCATGCTTTTTAGCAGCATGATGTTTTGATTGTGTGCGCGTTTTTATTTAGCTCATGTTATCAAGTCAAAATTTTTAAACTTTCAGACATTTGCCTTAGCATTGTATCTCATGCATGTCTCCCTCAATAAAGATCTCAAGAATATGAGGCTTACCTATTCATGCAAACCACATGTAAATCTTTGCCAAAATAGACAGAAAATTATAAATAGAGAGCCATTTTTACCTTGTTTCAGCAGATGTGTATGTCCACAGTGGCAGAATATGTCCCACAGATATAGAAACGGTTCAGTCTGTTGAGAAGTTCCACTTGTTAGTACAGAATACTTTTGATATAAACTCTTCCCGGGTCAGTAAATCAATTAATCAAATCACTTCAGGTCAGGTCAGGTTTGGGAGCACATGCCAGGTTGGCACTTCACCATTCATAAATTCTGACGACCTGCCTGCGCCACCAGAAACGTTAACCCCTACTTAATTCGTAGGTGTTTATGTGTGATGGTGTTTAAGGTCACAAGAATGCAAACCCTATGCCCTGAGGGTCAGCCTCTTCAGCTGTATTACCAATTGTCGTAATTGGCGGCAGTGACCAAGGCAGTCGGTTTATATTTGCCAGCTACCAAACCAACTTTCAAGCATGGTTTGATCAGAACTTAAACCAGCCACCTTCTGATAGTTTCTTTCTACTTCAAAAAAGTAAATCAGTAAATTAAAAAATAATAATAAAATTAGATAAAAGGAAGAGTTTGGTATTGACCTGCTCTTTCGTTAAGCATTTTGAGATTACATTTATTTTGATGTGGCATTATACAAATGAAGATTAATGGGTTGATTGATACCTATTTACACTCATTCACTCACTGATGAAAAAAAAGTTGTTTCTCAATATTCACTGATCACATCCCCTCCATACCCATTTACACGCCATTGATGCAGCAGTGGGATCAGTTAGGGGTTATGTGTTATGCCCAAGAACACACAGACATGTCACTGCAGGAGCTGGGCTTACATTGTTTTACCTTCCAACTGAAAGAGGAAGAACTCTTCAAACTGAGCCATTGCCAATGTATGATTTCAGCCAGTCTAACATGCTTGCAACATGCAAGTCCAGTTCTGGTCAAGCTAACATGGCAAAATGGTTAAAAGGCGCAATTGCCTAGTTTTCTGTTCTTAACATGGCTGTCAGTATTGGCCAATCACATTAGTTATCCTCCATGCACACTTGCACACTACTAGCGCAACAGTGGGGTTAAGTGTTTCCATGAATGACATAATTGCATGTGGCTGAGCTGGGGATTGAACCTTCAACCTTTTAAGAGCCAACCAACTTTACCGCTACTCCACCATCATCCATGCAATAAGTTGACATTTTATAGCTGTGTGTAAATATTCTGACTGAGAGTTGTGACTTGTTTTTGCCAGAGCTATATAAACAACAGTGATGGAAAAACAGAGTTAAGATTCAAACCCTCCAAACAGATTATTTACATTTCAAAAAGGCTGTTTCCTGTGTTATACGTGTGCGCTGAACAAGTGTTTCTTTATTCTGACCTGTGGTATAAAAGTATAAGTCTGCATAATTCATTTTCTACAATGATTTCACACATTTTTTGCCTCTGCTAGTTTAACAGCTTTGTAGACTTCAGAGAGAAATAAATAGCGGGAGTGCCCCTTTTATTAACCAGTTTAGGATTCACTTTCCATTTGAGCACACTGTTTGGACTAAAAATAGAAATCTAAATGAGGAACCATTTTATAATGCACCCAGTGGAACTTGTTCAGGCTCATTGTTGGATGGTGTTACTGGGAAAATCTGATGGAGAAGTAAAACAGATTTTTGTATTTCATCTTTAACCTCAAGAGATGGTGATCTGCTGCAGCTGCAAGTAGCTTTTCTGACTCTGACAGATTTGTATTTTTACATCAAAACTTATTTAATAGAAAACTACCTTGAGTGTTACTATTGTTAAATGTTCTTATCACCACCTTTGTCACTGAACAACAAATAAATCAGGGCCTGTTTTGTCTTTAGATTTAAATATTCAGTAATCCTGTTTGCTGTTTACTTCCTTGACTAGGCATAACTACTTGTTAAAATAAGGGATTAACAAACGCTGCGTGTTGAAATCTTCATATTTTCAGTTTTGGTTTTGTTTGCTGAGGACACATCTGTTTGGTTCAGATCTCTCTGCTCTGAGGCAAGATGTGAATTTGACATGATCAGTATGACTGCAGTCAGTTTCAGACATCTCTTGGCAAAGTGAAGGACTTTTATTTTGGGAATATCTTCAAGATATAGCCAAGGTTCCACACAGGCCTGTGCTGTGGATAAACAATAGGAGCCAACAGAGTCCATCAGATTCTAGCATTTGCTTCTCTCACTGCAGGCTGATACTTATTTTTGTCTGTTCTTCAATTCTTTATTAGCATGTGAAATTGGTTGGGGTTATTAAATGTATGTTCATATGAAAAATACAAATTGATATCATTTAACATTTATATTTACGTTTGAAAAAATATGTTAAATATGTATCGTATGTTAGTTTTATTTGTGTATAGCCTGAATTTCAAAACCTCAACATGACATTTCAACCACAACACTTACATAGAAGAGACAGATGAGATGTGACATAAGATATCAAGCAACATTATAACATGCAATAAATTAATGTCCCATCTTGAAATAGTAATGTGTCTCACATGACTTTCTGTTCAAACACTAACCAGCAGTGAGCATGCAGATCACAGCATCCATGAACCCAAAATGAGATCACGAGGTGTCTTGTCCTCGGGACAATCTTTCAATTACTTCAATGTTAAAAAATAGTAAAATATATCCTAGAACATTGAACATATACATTTTTTTCCTTTTCTCCAAAAAGTGACATAACAAAAGTCTGTAACACATAGTTGGTTGAATTTTTTTAATTATGCTCCATGCAAGAGAAGGGACAAAGACTGTGAAGTGGTGCAGTAATGAATCTAAAATGCAGAATTAAGATAACATTTTACCATGTTCAGTTCCCTTGCCCCAGTCAGTGGAATTTTTATTTTTATTTTTATTTTTTATAAAAGCCTTAAATAAATTCCATGTTGAACACACATGCACTTAAGATTTTTAATGTTTTAAAAAAGATAAAACACATGGAATTGCTAGAATAATGTATTTTAATGTATAAATGCATCATGAAGAGGCCAGAAACCTTAAACCTAGGGCTGAGTGATATGGCCTAAGAACTAAATCTCTGATTTTTTATTTTTTTTTCAGACAAAATTCAGTTTACACTTTTAATCAAATTATTTCATCTTTAAAAAAAAATAATAGAGATGACAAAAAACATAAAATAATACTGCCTTAATTTTAACAGAATATGTCAAAAAGGTAACCTGAATTTTCCTCTAAGAATTTCAGTGCATTCTGTAATTTTGTCATAAAAGGTTTACCGTGTACTTTGAGCAAAGGCAGGATTGTTTGCATTATGACTGACAGCTGCATTATTTTCAGAAACATGAAACTCTCTAATCATTATTTAATATAAATAAAAATACAGATACAAGATACAAGAGAAAATGTGCCTGTGCAAAAAATGGCATGACATGAAAACAGTGGAAACATTTGGTATTTTTATTCTGAAACAGTGCAGAAAGTTTTTGTTGTCTCAGCTGAAAGGAAACACAGAGGGTATAACTACATAAGCCCAAATGAGCAACTGAGTAAATCAAGTAAAAAAAATCTGGATTTTTGTTTTTTAAATCTTCTCCAATAAAAGATTTGTTGTCCGGTTTGGTACGTTGAGTCACAGTTCAGTACGTTTTTGGTACAGTGAATTTTCCAGAACTCTTTCAGCCCTAACTTCTCTTACACTCTCAAACATCCTTGTAATACGAAATACAGACATTTTCTGACACAATTACCCACTCACATTTTACTATCCACAGTCTGAGAGTCCTCACTCTTATGTCTTATGTTTTAAACTCAGCAGCTCTATTTCCCTCTTTGCTCAGCACATACAAACATGATTTGGTTGTTCAGACTTGTAATAACTGAGAGTTCAGATGAGAAAATTGTTTTCCCCCTGGTCAGGTTAAGCGCCTACAGCCCTGAAGATCTCATATGTACATTACTAGCTGGTAGCAATATTAGCGTACCTATCGGGGAGTGAGGAGTTTTTGCATGAGTCCAGTCGTTAAAATACAATATGTAATAATTCACAGTGTCCATAGTATGACTATATCAGAAAAAATCATTTGCTGCTGGCGTCAAGATTCAAAAACAAAACTTTTACCACATTCACAAACTATTCCGCTACAGTCGACTCCCGGCACATAAACGAAACACTGAAAATCCTAATAGGTTGAATTATGTTTGCACATTTCTGTCGCCTTGTCCTTGTTTATGTTTTTTTTTTTCCAGCAAAGTCCTGTGTGATAGCAAGAGTAGGGTTTGTTTTTACCAATCGAAGGGTGTGTTTTGTGCTCTCGGAAAAGGGTCCGTGTAGAACCATGAATTTAAACATAGTTCCGTGTGCGCGCAAGGATGAATGTATTTGTTTGGAACAGCCCGTACCAAAACTGTTTGAATGCATATATTACACCCCTGTTACATACAGTGTTGACACATCCATGAGCACCAACTGGATCTCAAAAGAGTGTCATTGAAACAAGGGGTAACAGTGTGAGATTTAAGTTTGAAGCATAGTAGTGGCTTCTAAATTTAACTCCCATGTTGTAATAGCATACCACTAGTTTCTTACTCTCCCAGGTTATGTCTACACTTCAAAAATAAGAAAGGACGTCTTCATTTGTAAAGGGGACAAACAAAACATGTAAGAGCTTCCCTCCTGACCTTATTATTAACAGTAATGCAAAAACTCATTGAAAAATCCTGTAGACTTTATGTTGAAGGTGCCAGTGCAATGCTAACTTTCATGTTGGTATATAAAAGTCCATCATCCCTGCACCACTCTATTCCATCTTTCTGTCTTAATGTTTTCTAGCTTTGAAAGTTGCTTACGTTTCCCTCTTTTTCAACCTCTTTAAAGCTTTTGGGGGCCTCAGGGCTCAACACACAAACACAAACTCACAAGCAGCAAATAAAAAAAAGACAAACTCAAACAAAGGAGCACTCTGACTGCTGCTTGGGTGTATTTGCTCTGTCTGCTGCTCGGGTGTATTTGCTGTAAGTTTTAAGAGAACAGAGGACGAGCTGATGCCAAATATGGCTTAGAGGTACAGCTGAGTCGGGGAGAGTAGGGGGGCGTTCACATTCGAGGAGGGGGGGACATCTGTCGCCCATGGTAGCCTGCTGTCTGCCTTTTAGCGCCCAACGTCAGAGCTTGGCAGAAGTGAAATTCATTTTGTTTGTGGTGACTATTTTCTGTGAGGGAGAGAAAGGAGAGGAAAGAGAGGAAGGAGAAGGGCAGCAGAGGAGGAGGGGGGGATTTCCTGTCGAAACAGAAACGTGGGAGGAAAGGGGGAGGGGGGAGGGGGTCACAAACTAACAGCACACCTGTGGCAGAGTGTTGTGGCTGGGTGTCGTTTTGGCTGGGTTCACCGAAGCTTCAGGGCGGTGTATGTGTATGAGCTGGCTTCTGTGTTTGAAATGCAGATAAGGTCGAGTATAAAAAAAAACACTGCTCCTGCAGGGAACCATCAGAGAATTATAAAACTCTCTCTGTGGGCAGCAACATGTTGAATTCTTAAATATGCTCTCTGTTTTTCAGACATTTTCTCCACATCACTGTTTCTTGTCACTCATTCTTTCTCTGCTTTCCTCCCACTCTTACTAATCTTCCTTTCTCCGTCCTTTCTCTTCCTGTATTCAAACTCTGTCTGGGGGTTTGGGTACATGAAAAGCCTTCAGGTGATGATTTTCTTACCTAGGGACCCAATTAGGAGAAGCTACTCTGCCAGATAAAAGCTTAACTCAAAACACTTAACAAAGCTCATGTTGGAGGATATGTTTTTCATTAATTTGTTAAAGAGTGACATCTTTTGATTTGCATCGTCCTGCTGCACCTTAATGCTAACTCAAATTATATTCCCTATTTAAATGCCATGTTTAAATTGTGTATTGTCAGTAAATGCAACTTCTGCAAAAGCAGTTTAATGATGAATTTGGCTTTATAACAATGCTGCTGTAATGTCTAATGATTTAAAATAAAACACTTAATTCAGGGACCAGCAACTTCAGTGACCACAAGGGGTACTTAAAGTCAGAGGGCCGAATGGTAACAATTTGATAACAAAATAACTCGTAATTTAACAAGAGGGACAATATATATGGCTCTTATAAGAATAATGCGTCAACTTATATATATGTATATTCGACAAAATGCCTGTAGCAGTTCCAGCTTCTTTTTTGATTGAAGTTGCAAAGCATTTACTGGTCATTAAAGTGTATTTCAAATTTTCACTTCTATGTTAAGCCGCATTCACATGACATTTTGGCCAAATTTGCAGATGCATTAGGTAACATCAAGCTACTTCAGGCTAGGTCAAGGCCACGCAGAACTAAGTTAGCATCCGTGTTCATCAGGTATGTCAACAAATTTGAAGCATGCTTAAATATTTCCAGCATTTGATCCAACATGCTGTTGAATGCCAGAAAGAGTCGACCATAGCTTACCTTTACTACCCCCAGTTACAGCTGCGTTTGTCTCTGCTGGCGAATGTAGGGACCTGTCGCCTATAGTTCAACGTACAGCAGCTCTGTCAAGTCCAGCTGCTTCGTCCTTAGGCCTCGACTTTTGTTGTACAACATGAGGCCCTCTTTTGGGAACAGCCGTCTTTCATCCCTTAGGCATGTGTCAAAACACCGAGTCCAACTGAAATGGCATACACGTCTGCTTTATTTGCATTTGTTGAGTGTCATAACAATACGTTTGTACAATGTTCGGCTGTGAAAAATCATCATACTCCACCAGCACAATGATTAGATATGTCTGGATTTTTTCCCTGATCGTACATCCAACCCAAGAAAGTTTTGTGGCTCATTTTTACATAAAACTCACCAAGTTACATGACATAACTGTACCCGCCATCACCTGCGTTATATACACCATTTTTTGCATTCCTATACCCATATCCTATGGCATGAAGAAATATTTACTCCCATTTTTTTCTTGTAAAAACTGCAATCTCTGTATTTATATTTACTGGGCAGCCTGGTTGCGCAGCAGGTAGTGCAACAACAAGGAGGTCCGTGGTTTTGTATCCTGGGCTTTTCTGTTAGAGTTTACATGTTCTCTGGGTGTTCAGGGTGTGTGTCATCTAGTATAGGCTCCAGCCACCCCACCCTGCCACCCCCTTTATGGATCTGTACTATCAGAAATTGCAAAAAAAAGTTAATGGTGCCAGACTTCGATGGCAGATGTGTATAAAAAAGATGGGTATTGATCTTCATCTTGCTCTGTCTCAGTTATTATCTTGTTTGTAGAAAATGAGGGAATATTTGAAGAGGTTGTTTTAGAATGTTGGATCAATTACTCAGATTATGTTGAAGTTCAAGCCTGATATCTTTGTGTGCACACTTAGTTCTTGTAACTTGAACAAACGGAAACAAATTGAAATGACTAATGCTGCTCCTAATACCCAGTAAACAAATCACTGACTGTACTTCCTCTCCGTTTCACGCAGCTCCATCTGTATTCATATATTCATTTAAATGTCTTTCTTGTCTGCTGATATTAGAGCTGAGTGTCCAGTGCTGATGCTGGCCTTTCTATCTCTCACCCTCCCTCAAGCTGTGTGTGCGTCTCGATGAGGACGGGGGGGTCATGTATGTGGGTGCTCCGCAAACGTGTGTGTTTGTCTCTTTGACTGACTCACCCTCCTCACATCCTTGATCTGAACTATTAAAAGCGTGTTTGTCCGGGGGCGTGATGGATATGATGGCTGATCCTTCTCCTTCCCGCTCGCTCCTCGCCCGAGGAGTCCCGACCTTGACCCGGAAAACAAAGTGAGAAAAAAAGGCAGATGTTTTTTTTTTTTTCTTCATTTTGTTCAGTACATCATATCGCTTTAATCCGCCGCCTGGTTTTTGAGGAAGGACAGTGAGGGGGAGAACAGAGGAAGCTGGGAGTAAACCGAGGGAGAGGGAGGGAGTCGGTGGAGGTTATTCTGCTCCCATGGGTCTGTTAGTGAGTGTACACCCATGCAGCTGCACAAGTTAGCTCCCACTCAATACACGCACATCAATTTCCTCTTCTAAACTGCTTAATTTACACACAACCTGTTAAGTTTGTCTTTGTAACATCATCTCCTCCAGTCCTGCGTGTTCATTTTCAAGTGTGAAAGTGTCTTCATGTCTGTTTACACCCCTGTGTATGTGTGTGCTTAAGAGTGTATTTGACAGTCAGAGATGATGCCAAGCACAGGGAGGAGAGAGGCGAGGAGCAGCTCCCTCTCGTACGATGCCGCTGTCACATTGAATCAGTCAGGCGGCTGCACAGGCTGGCAGGCGGGCGGGCAGCGGCACACAGCCGTGGGAGTGACACTGCACTTCTGCTCTGGGAGATACCAAGCAAGGAGCCACAAGATACAAGGAGATTAATAGCTTCAGCTGTGCTTTGACATTGCATGTTGTTGAATATCATTAGACAGCAGGTTTTATCTTGTCATGGTGCCACTTTCTCAGCTGGAAGTTGTGTAAAGACCCTTTAAGAGCATGTTATCAACAAGGTTTTTTTCTAATCCTGTTCGGAGTCTTATTAGGGCAGGGTGATAAGTACTAAATATATATCTCTATCTTTAATAGACTGGCAAATAGAAGTTATTTCATTTTTTTGATGTAGAGAAATTAGACATAGTTGTCACGATAACAGCATGATAAACTGACATTCCTTGCAAACATCAAATGATATCTGTTGTAGCTTTCATACAACGTTATATAATTATGAAGGACTGCTCAATAATGACAAAAATCATAATCGTGATCAATTTGATAGATATTGAGATCACGATTGTATAACACATTTGTGTAGCAATTGTATAACACAATTACTTGCTTAACACACCACATGCATTCGTTGAACCTTAATGCTCTTACCTTATCATTCTCAACATTGAAGGACAAGCAATTATTGAAAATAGATGTGAAAAAAACAAATTCATAAAAGTAATGGTAGATGAAAGAAAGAGAAAACAAGTGCAGTATATCTTGTGGCACAAATTATTCAGTTTCATAATTGTGGGAGGAAATAATTGTATTGAGATTAAATTTTATTAAATACCCAAGTCTAAAGTCTCGCAAAAATCACTTCTCTTGCTTTACATTATGCAGAAATTGTCAGTCTCAGTTAACTACTGCAGCTAGTTTGATTTCAGTTCTTTATAGTGAAAGACTATTTTTAAATTTGAGTCATCCAAATTACACATCTGTGGAGCTCCACCTCAGCAAAAAACCTTAAAAAGGAGCAAATAGTGGATTATTGCTGTCAGACGCTCCACTTTGTCAGTGAGTTACAAAAGCAGTGCACTGAACAGACTTCTCGTGATCCTGACATTAAATGTTCTGTAAATTTAATGAGAATTTTAGTTTTGTGAATAAATTATTGAATCAAATCACTGATTGAAAAAGACCACTTATTAGTCTTGAAGATTCAAACAAGGCAACTGGACTGTGTAGAGTTTGTTGGGAAGGTCTGAGCATTCCTCACTGCACTGGACTGCATACACCACATTGCTGTACATTGGGGAAACTAAACAACCGCTTCACAAGCGTATGCCTCAACACAGTAGAGCCACCTCCTCAGGTCAGGACTCGGCGGTCCACCTTCACTTAAAGGACACGGGACACTCTTTTGAGGACAGCAATGTACAGGTGTTGGCGAGAGAAGATAGATGGTTTGAAAGAGGAGTTAAAGAAGCCATCTTCACCAGACTGGAGAAACCTTCTCTTAACAGAGGTGGTGGACTCAGACACAACCTCTCAGCCACATACAGTGCAGTGCTAAGCTCTCTCCCCAGAAAGTTCTCCAAACATTCACACCTGGGCACATGTGACCATAACACCTCACATGACAGGGGGAGGTAACGACCCATTCAGGGTAACGACTCTCAAGGGTTACATCACCCTGTGATAAGTTTCTATGAGTCATTCTCCAACTCCTCCCTTCCTTTGTTGTTGTTTTCTCATCTAGTAAGATAAGTATCTGCTTCCATCACCAGCCATTTGGAACTGAAGAAGCTTCTTGGATGAGAAGTGAAACGTCTTCCCAACAAACTCTACACAGTCCAGTTGCCTTGTTTGAATCTTCAAGATAACCATGACCTGGATGAATGAGAATCCACACAGACCACTTATTAGTGATCCTATAACTAAACATAAGTAACATTATTGATGTTATAATGTTTGCAATTTATTCCAATACAGCAGAATTATTGATCCAAACTGAAACACTGAAGATACATACAATTACCCATATATTAGCATATTTTTATCCTGGCAGTGATGTCAGGCAAAATTTTATTGGAAATTATGGTATTTAAAATTAACTGCAGTGATGATCTGGTAAAAACTTTGCCTTTTGAAATGACATAATGTCCTAGGTGTCATGCAAGGGGCCACAGTGCCTAAAACTTTAGTTTTCAGCAAAGGGATTATCCAATAATGACTAAAAAGTTGAAAAACAACCTAAAATACAGTAAAGTATGGGTTTTTAGGTCTTCTACTTTTGTTGCTAAGGTGTCAAAGAGTAAAAAACCCAGACCTGAAAGTTTTGTCATGAGCCAGAAACTAAGAACCAAAGATTTTTGCATCGGAACTTATTCTATCATGACAGTATATTAAAAGACTAGTTTGTGAAAGAAATACTTCAGTTTAACAGAAACTTTGAAGCATCATTCGAAAAGCTGATTCACAACCACACACGCATCATTCTAAGACTGTGCTACGTCGTGAAAGTCTAGCAAGTTATCTTTAAGTGTGCTGTGGTGAAAAACTGTGATAAAGCCAAGCATAAGATGCTCAGTAAAAAACACATTTGTCACCCTTTTTAATTTCAAACTGCCATCGTCAGTCAAAGCTGTTGTTAGATGAATTTCTATGTGATAATAAATTCAGGATGGTTTAAAGTGGTTTAAGCTTATTGTACCTGTTTTTCTTAACAATTTTCTTCTTGATGAAGTCATCCAAACCTCTCCAAACAGTGTCATTTGATTCGAAAAATGCCAGAATCCAAATGTGAGAAAAAAAGGTGTTGATAAAAATGTTGATACCTTCATCCGAGTCCTTTCATTATCACAGCCAGACAAGAGTATCAACACAGTGAGCTGTCGCTGCTTTTCCTTTATGTGTGAGAATTTCACTTGTCTGTGATGTGACTGCTTCAAGAGCCCATATTTTGCCTTAACTTGGATGCCACCCATCAGTCATACCGCTTATCCATTTTGGGATTGCGGGGGGCTGGAGCCTATCCCGATCGAAATTGGGTGAGAGGGGATGGGTACACCCTGAACAGTTCACCAGCCAATCACAGTGCCACATAGAAAGACAGACAGCCATTCACACTCACACTTATACCTAAAGGCAATTTAGAGTCACCAGTCAACCTAATGGGCAAGTTTTTGGATTGTGGGAGGAAAATAGAGTGCACAGAGAGAACCCACACAGGCATGTGGAGACCATGCAAACTCCACACAGAAAGACCCTGATCAGCACGGGGAATCAAACTGGAAATGTTCTTGCTACGAGGCACGTGCATCAATCATGCTGCCCCCTGAACTCAGATTTGTATAATCAATTTGATGACTGCTAAAGTATGTTCATATTCACATAGTTAATGTTCAATAAACCCTCCTGTTTTCACAAACTAAGTACTCCCCGCACACCTCTGTTCTCTCCCTGTCTAAGATGTCCTGTCACTTTAAGTCCCCCTTTTCCCACATAGGCCCAGTCCGCTCTGATTACTTGACTGACCTCTTTGGTAGTGCCATGTTATCAACAACTCTGCAGTCATTCTACAAGCTTTGCTCTTCAGTGGGCTTGTCAGCCTTAGCCAATGGGCTTGACACCATTAGGTCTCTCCAGGGGGAGCAGAGGGAATGAGCTGTTTCAGGCAGCTATTTTAAGAGTAAGAAGGAGAAGTCAAGATGCTGCACACTTTTTTGTCTTGTGCTTAGAAGCGCTATTTTCACAAGACAGAGACATGTAAAACACACGAAAGGGGATATTAAACTCAAAACACACAATAGAGTTAGTTTTATTTGGGACTATATGTACTCTTATTTTTTTAAGATTAATGTGGTGAACACTGAAGTAAGTTTGTTTAGTTTTAGAACTTAATATGAAAGTAAATAAAAGCGACCTTGAGCCGGTTCAACACTTTTTGCCTCCACCAAGGAGATTATGTTTTTGCTGGTGTTTGTTAGTTTCTTTATTGGTTTGTGAACAGAATAACTCAAACATTTTGGTAATAACTCAATAATTTTTGAACAGATTTGATAACATTTTCAGGGAAGAAGAGATTAGGTTTTGTTGGTGATCTGAATCTGGATGTGGATCCAGGGATTTTTTTTTTTTTTTAACAAATTGTTAGTAGTGCGAGATAGGGCAGTTTTCCACATTACTGACAATAACTCACCCAACAATGTTGGAAATCCCACGTTGGAGGTTTGTGCTCTCGTAGTACTTCTAGTTTAATCATGTAAGCCATGCAAACTTAAACACTGTGGGTGGAGATTGCTGTGGAAAGCACCATCACTATTAACTAATCCAACTCACTCACACTTACACACCACTGACACAGCAGACGTAGCAGTTTGGGGTCAAAAGTTTTGCCATGAATGCACATGGCATAATGAGTAACTGCAGGTGCTGGCTCTTAAACTTTTAAGTGATTGGTGACTGACTGTAGCAATGTCCCACTGACCCACTGCCATCCCTGTAATAAAGTCTCAATTATTATTAAAAGAGTTCTGAATTATGCTGATTTCATTCTTTAAAATGGGTATTTGGGGGGGACAGATTTTTGGGATTTATGCTAAATATTTCTTTTTAGCTTTAATGTTTGTCAGAAGCAAATAAAAGCAAAAAAATTTGAATGGCCAAGTCTGTACAAGAGGTAATATTACAAGTTAAAAATCCCACACGTGGCTACTGGAGTAAATTTTCAGACACTGTACATGCTGGTGTGTGTCTGTGTGTTGTGTATACATAAGAGTGGGTATGAACCGGCCTGGTCCGTGTTTGTTGTGTAAGCTCACCCTATCCCTGGTTTTG
This sequence comes from Cetoscarus ocellatus, assembly GCA_037902135.1. Taxonomy (NCBI): domain Eukaryota; kingdom Metazoa; phylum Chordata; class Actinopteri; order Labriformes; family Labridae; genus Cetoscarus; species Cetoscarus ocellatus. Next base: position 462,081 of record JBAMNC010000476.1, read on the forward strand.
CTTTGTTTTGAGGTAAGCAGCAGCAGCAGATCATGATCACCTGCTTGGACTCAGTGACAAGGTTACTGTCAGGTTAATGTGTTTGACTACAGGCCCGATAACTGTAATGTAAGTGTTAAATACTGTCACGTTGTGTTGTTTTAAGTGCTGCTACATAACTTAGTTCCTCTGATATGATCGCTGTTGCCATTTCCAGATGTAGCTGAGGCAGTTCAGGTTAAGTGGGCAGCCTCAGGCAAGGGCATGAGTGAATACAGGAGGACAGAGGAGAACTTTTTCCTCTCATTATAACTCTTGCTCCAAGTCAAACAGGCACATATGCTACATCTGTTCTGGCAGCTAGTGTCTGTGTATATTTTGTTTTAGAGACATGCAAATAAGCCTATTCTAACGCAAAACTGAAAGATAATGTGTTCACATTAAGTAACTTTCCTTTATGATTTTCGGGCAGTTTGCAAAAAAACATTCACACAATGGAGCAGTCTTTTTCTAGGCAACAGCTTGATAATTGTACTCAAAATTGGAGGTGAAAGTTTCCCGAATGAATCAGATTTCAAATAGGAGGAAAAAGAAAGGAAAGAGGCTGTTACTGAAGAGACTTTTGCTCATTTGTTTGTGTCTAAACATCTTAAGTGTGTGTGTCTGTCTCTAGTTACTGTTGTTCAAATGATGTGGAACAATTTGCTCAGACTTTAACAATATAGCTCTGGATACACAGTCACCAGATTTTGACACTGTTATCTGGAATTCAGACACAGAGATAAATGAGTTCAAGTGTGTTTGTGTGGGTGTGCGTGCCCGACTCACTTTTGCATCTTTTTTAGAAATTTGGGCTCCATTTTGACACACTAACTTTTTCATATTAGCAAAGATGGAAAAGATCAACAGCCTATTTTTTAAATTCTGTGTTTCTTTTTAAGAAGCTTTTTAGAAGAACAGAAGAGAAAATAAGGATCCTGTTTTGAAGGTCCTATATTTTAATCGTTTTGAAAAGTTAACGCTGGCTTCAGATTTCCCAAGAACATACATAGTTTAAACACTTGTACCAAAAAATCCTCTCTGTTACTTGATTATGGTGTGCCTATATTCCCCTGTTTTTTTTAAATTATCTTTAACTGTTTCTAGTCCCACAGATGAAAAAAGGATGTGGCTTCAGCTTTCAAGTGCTTTGCTCTAATATTTATATTGGCCACACAGACATACCAAAATATTAGAGATGTTAGGGGAAATTTTCAAGCAGCATTATTGTGCACACATTTTCCAAAAGGTAGAGCAAGAACCATGGGTGGAGGAGTGTGGGGTGGAGTGCAAAATCTAATCATATCATCCTTGGGTCAAGGTGGACAGTTGTGCATTAATAAAAAAAACTCTCTCAAAGTGTTTTGAGGAAATTGCTTTCACAACAAGGAGATAAGCATTAGGGTACAATACCGTGACCTGTGAACAATGAGTCAGATTGAATATTTATGCAAAGTTTTAAAACAGTCCTTCACGGTAATCTTGAGATATTGTGTAAAAAACTTGGCCAGTAAGGATGCTTGGACGACGCGTAAACATTATGTCTGGTCTTGGCTGTTGTTGGCACAGAAGCATTACAAGATTAAAACAGTGAGACTATTATAAAATGCAGTGCATACATTTTCACATTACTGATAATTCATCCGTCCTAACCCCTGTGCCTCTGTGTTTCTGTCCAGGTTTGCCCAGCAGTACGTGTACCCCCAAGCGTTCCTCCAGCCGAGCCTGGTCCTTCAGTCCCAGCTCAGCCCCACAGCAGCACTAGCCTCTCCTTATATGGACTACAGCTCTGCATACAGCCACTACGCCCCCACAGGACTGGAGCAGTACCCTTACACCCCCTCACCTTCACCCTCAGCTGGATACCTTAGCTACAGCTTCACCCCAGGAAATTCTGCGCCCACTCTCACAACATCTACAACCCCCTCAGCTGCCATCCACCCTCCTATGGCTGCACTCGCCACCATGTCCGCTGCTCCGCAGGCCTTCCTCCACTACCCTCTTCACCAGCCTGACCGCCTCCAGTGAGCCGCTCTGTGTGAAGCAGCTCTGTGTAGAGCTGGAGCTGCCAAACTGATGATTCAAAACAGTGTGACTGAAGACTGTGACATCATCAGGATGAGACTGGATTATCAGGAAGAGAGTGTGTTGTAATCAAAGGGCTTTCAAGAGAGCACTCTCATTCCTGTTTTTGTATTACATATAACATTATTGTTATAATAGTTTATGAAAATGTTTGACTGCTACATTCATCAACATATGATGTGAATGTTTCTCAAAAATGTCAGAAGTCAGGGATCAGAATGGGACGATAATCTACTGGACATTTAAGAGCGTAGGTTTAAGACAGGCTGTCTGCTGGGGAGCTGCTGGGTAAAAGCAATAAGAAATATGTCTGTTTAACGTGATGCTGCGACTGCAGTTTTTCTAAAGGTACTGGGCTGAATGCTGGATATTAGCCAAGCTGAGAGCTAACTCTTTTTCCAGAAACACTTGTCCAATAACCTTCTTCTTCAAGGATACCTGTCTGTCCATGGCCTTAGAGATTTCTCACTTCCTCTGTACCTTTATCAGTTTGTTTCGTCATTTCTATTCAGTGTCTTATCTCAAAATTGATTAAATATTTTTTGCAACTCCCCTTTTTCCACCTATCTCCTGCTGGTAAGTCATTGCACTGTGATAATCACAGTTAGAATTAATATTAAATTTTGATAACAAAGGTAACCATGAATAAGGTAGTAAACACTGGTAAGCTTATTTTGTTTTTGTGAAACTACTGCCAGAACAAACAAAACAGTAGAGTGGTGCAGTGATGAATCCTGAAACCCAGAAATGAAAAAGCATTTTATCATTACAGTTCCATCTTCTTTAAGTCTGTGGAGGTTCTGAATGAGTATTTGGTAAGGTGCCTAAAGTCTCTGGTACACCTCAAGCTTAAGAGATTTTAACAATTTCCAACCACATAAGGCACCCCTGGAAAGCCCCCATTTGTGGATTTTACAGCTTTTCCATGTCTTGTAAAAAGGCAGTGGCATAAAACCCCCTAACCTGGACTATATAGTTTGTGAAATGTTTGTTTCTATTATCAACTCATTTTTTGATCGATTTTGAAAAGAACAAACCCAAGGAACTCACATGATGCTAAAGTTACATTCACACACTGACATATTGACCACCTTTTGACAACACACAGGGAAACGTCTAGCTGTGTTGGGCTAAGTCAGGCAAAACAGAACTAAGCTAGCATCAGCTGAGCAATGCTGATGTTCACCTGGTACGTCAAAGAACTTTAAGGATGTTTAAAAAATTGTGAAGTTTGATCCAACATGCTCGTAAGTTCAAGCAAGAGTTGACCTCTGCTGACCTTCACTGCCCTCAGGTCATCTCTGTTAGCTCCAGCTGCTTCCTCCTCAGACCTGGACTCCTGTTGTATGACTTGAGGCGCCATTTTGTGGACAGCCGTCTTTTGTCCTTGAGGCATGATGTCAGAATACTGAGACCAACTGCAGCTAAATGTTGTGAAATGGTATATGCAGTTGCTTTATATGGTGTTGAGTGACATAGCAATACATTTGTACAACGTTCAGCAGCTCAAAGCTCTGTAAGGCCAAAGTCCCCTAAGTTTAGTGCGCTATCCTTTACAGCTATGTTGGTGAGCCATCTACTGTTATTCAGGGGGCTGTCTGCAAATGTCATACTCAACCGGCACAATGTTTCTCTCCGCTTTAGATACATCTACCTGCGTTTAACAAGGTGAAATCATAGCCAGGAATATTCCTTCAATGTCAGCCACTCACTATAGTATTATGTGTAAATTGGCCTATCCCGTCGATGTTCCTACAATATTAGGCTACATCATCCCTGCACCACCCTAATCGCCATTGCATAAAATCCCAACAGCTAAAGCTATTTTGAATGGTCTTTCTTGGATTTGGTACAGGGACTGTGTAGTTACATGAAAATTTGATTACAGATTTATCAATACATATCAGGTAAATGTGTAGATGTATGTTGTCGCCAAAAATGTGTGAGTGTATCTTGTGTCTGTTTCTGTATGTGTTTTTGAGTGAAAGAGAGAAATAGAGCAATACAGCTCTGAGCTCCAATCCAGCCTGCTGTGCCGGTCAGGGTTGATTCTTTGTTGTTTTTTGTCCCCAGCAGTAAAATACAAATGGACGCTTTGGTAATGGTGGGAGGAGAATCACACTGCTTTTAGTAGTAGTTATAATTTGTAAACCATGCCACACATGACAATTAACAAATATGCAAATTAAAAGATATTTCTGAGTAAGATTGTGTTTTTTTACTTGTGTTATTGGCTGACTAATATGTCATTGTCAAGTTACAACTGAGCAAAATCAACTGTTTTTCACGAAATGTTATGTATTTCCCAAAATGTTTAAGCTGTCCATATTTCTGTTACCCATCAATTTAGGTATAAGCATCAAATATTTAACATTCTGTGGTGTGGTTTAACTTAGTTTAACTGTAGCTCCTTCTCAATTTTGTCATATAACAGGTAAATATGGTCCTGTGATTTGTTTTTGAACACCGTGATGAATTCATTTTCTAATAACTTCGCCAATATCAATAATAACGTGATAATAATAATAATAATTAAAGCTGCAAGCAGCAATGGTAGGGTCCTTGCTCTGTCGCACGTCCCTCATGCCTGTTTGACCTCTATTTTGAAGGTTTCATCCCTTTTCGACCCTTTCAGAGATAGGGCTGTCAGAGTTTAAGTGATGTCTTTCTTCTTCTCCTCAGACTTTATAATGGATGTGTAAAACACATCCCATTCTCCAGCCTTCAGTGAGTCACATGACCAGCTGCACTGAGTGAGTGACATCATCTACTGCCGCTGCGGGTGAGTGATATTGAGTAAAACCTTTTGAAAGAATTTCTAACAGATGCCACAATTTTGACCAGATCTCTCAAAAAATATCATCCCCTGCTAGTAATTTTCCTCAGGAATCCATCCATGTAATTTTTAAAGCTGCGGGACTTTTGTTTTTTTAGTTTAGAGTCCTAACTTCCACAGCTTATGTGGAGCTGTATCTTATCCCCCCCATTCTTTTGAATGGGAGGAGCCAAGAGGGCTGCTTCAGGTTGACCAACTTCAAGGGCTTGTCATAAGGAAACCGTTTGAGAAACAACAAATTCCTTCAGAACTTTCAAGCTGATACCATTTACTGCCTAGGAGGAGATAATTTTTGTTTGGAGAGAAAATTTTGGGCAAAATTTTATTTTGAAAGGCAAATTGTTGGCTTCCTGTTCAGGATAGGTCTGGGGTGTTGCATCTGATTTGTGCGTCTCAATGAGATGAACAAATCACTGTTGGTTTGATCTCTCTACGACATTCCTACTGGCCATGAGGGCCATTTTTGTGTTCTTAGGGGGTGCTAGAGAGCTCATTTTGGCATGATGGGGGTTAATGTTTTCATTTTATCAAATTTTTCGCCCAATTGGGATTGCGTGCTGATTTTGGTGAGTTTTTGAGCATGTTTAGGGGATCAAATTAAGGTTTTAGTGTCTAGTTGATTAATAAGAAAGAAACAGACGAGGACCAATAGGGTCCATGCCCTTCTGGAGGACTAGCTAGACAGTTCTTTCCCTTAGAGTGAGGAAAGAACCGCTTTCCTCACTCTAGTTACCATCATAATATGATTCCTTGACCCTGAAAACCCACACGTAGCACTCAGAATCAAGTTGAAATTATTATTAGTTAGACAGTTATTGAGCAAAAACAATCGTTTGCTAATGGTGCTTATCTGCATCACCACCAAATTCTAATCATTTCTAAGTTATTTATGGTTAAGCCATCAGCTTTTTCAAGATTTTGCTTTACACTGGTATCATAAAACTGGATTGTATTTGTATTTTTTTTTTTTGTTATTTGTTTAACTAACCTATAACTACTGACGTTTTTCTGAACTGTTGTAAACTTGGGCTTACACTTTTAACCTTTCTGCTATCTATTTCAACAAGCTAGAGGATCCTAAGTTATTCGGTCATATTATAGCATTATTAGTCATTTAAATTTGAAGTCTACTTAGTTTTATTGTTTTGTTATTATTTTGTTTTTTTTTTGGGGACCCCAAAAGTCCATGGACTTCATAAAACGTTGTGTCTTGACCTTTCACCCCGGTTACCTAGCAAAAGAGGGCGCTGCTAGCATCTACTCCTAGCTAAAATATCCAGTCCGGCGCCTCACCAGAGGTAAAAGAGCGAGCTGTCACTTCTTCACTTTTTCCTTTTCTCTTTTCTCAAACAAGGTTAACAAAGAATGAACATGAATAATTATTTTTTTCTCTTGCCTGTGAGGATGTGCTTTGATATTTGTGCACAGGTAAGCTAACTGTTAGCTAGCTGGTGTATGGTAACTTTGTTTGTAAGTCTTATGAAGAAAATAACTAATTTTTTCCAACCCACCAGATAAAATTCAATAATGACCAAGCTTTTTATGTTGCCCTCTGTACCAATGTGCTGCTTTTTACCCTTATCATTACACAGAAGATAGAGGACCAATGATAAAATGTTGTACTGCAGTTCAGCAGTTCTCAGTATTGGGTAAGGACACAGGAGTGGGCTGTGGAGCCTTTTCAGAGGGTCGTTAATGTTATCAGAGAAAAGAAGTGGTCATGTGCCCATATTTACTTTATTTTGCCATAAGTAAAATTTGATTTGATTTTATGATCAATCTTATTGTTTGGTCTCAGCTATTTATTTTATGATCTTGGGATAGCAAAACTCCTTTGCCATAATAATGTGTAAATTTCTCAAGATGTCTAGAGGGTTTTGAGATTCCTTACTGAAACAAAGATCATTTAATGATTTCAAATAGTGCATTTTAATTAATTAAAATTATTGTAAAAAGGTGTTCATAACTAGAGCACAAACCTCTGCCAATGCATTTCCTGAATTTATTTTTATTACTTGAACACTGCAAAACCAAAAAACAAGAAACCTACACCATGCATTTGCAATTTTCATGACTTCCCTTCCAAAAGTCCTTTTTTTAAACATGTTCCTTTCTTTCCTTCTTTTTCTTACAATCTAGCTGCAGCAATAATTGTCCTATCTTGTACATATACTCATTACCAGTACGTAAATGATTAATATGAAACATAATAAAGCATAGGACAATCAAAAAATACTAATGATAAAAATGAATATTTGAATAATAATAAGAAAAAAGGGAGAGAGAACAATGAAGGGACAGGTGGGATCTAATCCAAGTCATACTTTTCATACGCACTTCAGCTGTATTATTGCAGTTGCAGAGGCATTTCTAGCAACCATCTCTTTCAAAATTTTGGCTTCATAAACCATGAAGATAATGTAACTTTTCCATTTCAAATAATTCCAGTACCTTGTGGATACAGACATTATATGATGGAGGTTTAGGTAAACCATCTTATTGTGATGCATTTGATGGCTGCTGCTTACAGAATTTGCACTATATGCCTTTCTCTGCCAGTGACATTTTCTGAGAGTGCAAAGACATTTTCAACATTGGCGGGTGAGTTATTGTCAAAAATGTGTAAAACTGCCCTGTCCTGCACTGCTAACAAACCTTGGAAACATTCCTGGATCTACATCCATAGTATTTTCCTTCCTTTCCTTAATTTTACTTGTTAGAAAATAATCCCCAGTGATGTCTTTGTTGAATATTATTTTGAACTTTATTAGATTTTAATTGTTTGTGGAATCCACTAAAAATAAACATTACCCTGGTTGATCTTATCTAAGAGATGTCACCAAGTAAAATAATGTATCATAGTATCAAAGTATAATAGGCTTTTTTAGTATGGTATTTATTTAGTGATAAGCCTGATGTCGAAAATCACATCTAAAAGTCTGCTGTTATGTCATGGCTTTGTAGGTGGAGTCATACTTTCAGCTGTGATGCTCTGAAGATAAACCAAAAGAGTCAGTTTAAACCACATATCTTATCAAACATGAGCAAAAGTCTGGGTGAACCCTGTCCTACCCAAGCAACCCCTCCCTTTACATTGTCTCCGTGTCCCTCTAGTACACAATTCTTAAATTTCCCACACTGATAAGTAAAGTTACCTCTATGATTAATTCTCTGAATCTCAAGATACTTTACAATAGAGTAGGCTGAAGACAAACTCTTCATTTTATAGATACTCAGATATGCATAGATACATATATAAATATATAAAATGCACATATACACGTAGACATACATATATCCAAAACCCAACATGAATCCATCATGAGCACAGCACTGGGCCAACCACATACAGGAAGAAACGTCTGTAGGGGGCTTACAGCAACAGTGGCAAGAAAAATCCTCTTGAGCAGCTGGAAATCTTGAGTAGAACCAGTCTCATGTTGAACAGCCATCCACCAAAGCTGTGTTTGGCTTGTGGGCGAAGGAAGGGAGGTGGGCAGAGACAGGTGGACTAAAGTAAGAATCGAACCTGGTGACAGATCCATGGACCCGTCATAGATCTGTCGTCATCATATTTGTCTCTGCTGAATAAGAATTTATTAGAGGTTAGCCCCTTGAGATACAGCGTCTTGCTTTTAAGAGGGTCCTCATGTCTATTTGGTTGCAAAAGTAGTTTTAATAGATGTATAACAACCATAAAAAGAGTAATTAATCTAATATTTACATAAACATCTATAGTGATTATAAGGTACAGATGACGGATGTTGAATAATACAACAGCATCAAAATGAGAATAAGCTCCTGTCTCCCCCTTCTGGACGAAATTGTCAACTGCAGCATATTTGTTGTCATCAGTCTCAGTCTGCTCCAGCTTTAACCCTCTGGTGTTATTATGGACATCTTTTTTAACTCAAGTGGGGAAAACATTTATAAAAAAATGTGTTTATGCTTTGGCTGCACAGTGGTACAGCAGTGTCTGTTATTTCAAACAAGGATGGAAACACCAACCACTTGCAGGAACATTTACCTATGCAGCACAGCACTGAAGATTAGGAGTACTATGTGTTTGCCGTTGTCAGGAGTGGACAATATGACCTAAAAGGAAAATGTCAGTTATTTTTTAACCCAAAATTCTATTTCTGATTTCAATTGATTTTTTTACCTCTCAAATAAAAAGCAAATACAATGACACCAAATTAGGAGATTATGTTTTTGCCAGAATATGTTTTTTTGTATGTTTGTTTGTAAGCAAGATTACACAAAAACTACTGGACAGATTTTGCTGAAATTTTCAGGAGATGTTGGTAATGACCCAACTTAAAAATGACTAGATTTTGGTGGTGATCCAGATAACCGCCATTAGCGAACAATCATTTTTGCTCAATAACTGTCTAACTAATAATGATATTAACATGATTCTGAGTGCTACATGTGGGTTTTCAGGGTCAAGGAATCAAATTATGATGGAAAATTTATCACAGAACTATTGCTTATTGATGTAACAGCAATATGTGAGCTGCCTTGGTGGGAGTTTGCTCTCTCCGAGTGCTTTCTAGTTTTTGTTATGTAAGGGTGTACAGGTACAGTATGTTGTCTAGTTGTAGGGAGGATTGTCTACATTGATACTGAAAGCTGCACTCATTTCAACAAAACATTAACATAAACTCTTTCTTTTCATTATTTAATTTCATTTGAATAAATACAAGGCTAGAAATGTACCTGTGCAAAAGTGTCAGACCCTTTCTTTATAAAAACAGTAAAAATGTTCATCTGTTGTGTGTTAACTTCTGGAGTGTAAAATGAGAAAATTGTGCAGCGTTGTAAAATCACAGAAAAAAAAAGTCTATTTTTGTTTTTAAAATCTTCCACAACAAAACTGAATTAATTGATCTAATTGATTTATCACCCAGCCGTAACCATTATTGACATTAAACACATGTGTATGCCAACTTTTTCTATACAAAACTAAATCAAGTTTACTCGATAGGGGAATTAATAAAGCACTGAATCAATGGGCAGAAGTGATGTCAATAAAATCTTATCAATATCCACCCCTAATCCTGGATGGCCACCAAATGCAGTGAATTTAAATAACAGTGTTAGAATGAACAAAAATGACCAAAAGCTTTTACCAAGTTTTTATGTTTATTTTCATTGAAATGTTTATTGAAACACTTTGTGCTCCCAGTAAGGATCAAATAATAAAAGGAGACTCAATGTAAAGCTTGCACAGCTGGTCTGCAGTGAACAGAAGTACTATCAAAGTCAGAGGTACAACATTTCCTTAAGGTTGCGCTGGTTCGGAACAAAGGAGCAGATGGTTTATGTAAAAATGAATTTCATAGCAAATACCACAGTACGGGGAGGAGAGATTGATGTAGTCCTTAAAACTGGCGACAAAATGAACACAGATCATGGTACGAAACAGGAGAGCGGTAATGAAAATAAACTGAAATAAAAAGAACTGTATCTGCAATCATTATCACGCACATACACACACATATACACACTCACTAGCAAACAAGCTCATACGCACGGGCAGGCGCACACACGTGCACACACGCTCACTCTCACACATATGTACTGCAGAGGTGCTCACACACACAAACATAAACCCACAGATAAAATGTAATGGTTGTAAATAGTGAAAACCTGGAAAAATCTAATGGTATCATACATCCACGTCTTGTGTCTGAAGTGCAGAAAAACAAAATTAATTGTAAAAATAAAAACTAAAATTGAGATAAATCAGATGAATAATGTAAAGCATGCCCATCTTCACTGGTCTAACCCAACTTGAAACGACCACAAACCCAGAGTGTTGCCCTCTCTAGCCCACCCAAACCCCGACCCCCACCCCTCTACTCCACCCTCGCCTGCCCCATGCCCTCTTACCCTTCTTATATCCCTGCAAAAAACCCGTAGTCTGCCACCACCTTTATATAACCTGCATTCTTAAAGCTCTTTGCTCTTCCTCAGGATTCTTACGAAGGCCTGGCTGAGAAGAGGAAGCAGGTAGGCGTGGGCAGATGAGGCAGCTGCTAGTTAAGTTTCTGGTCATTGATATAAATATAAAAAAAATAGAAAGAAAAGAAAGAATTGTCCAGTTCAGAATGCAGAGTGAGGACTTTGGGGTAGAGGAACCCTGTTATATGTTCAGGTTTGTGTTGGTCTTATAGTAGATATGACCTGTCGTGTTAGTTTATGTGTGAGTATTTGGGTTAGTCTTGTGCAATGTCGTGTGAGGGCATGAGGGGGCGGGGGCAGTGGAGGTGGGACTGGCACAGATCAGGGCCATGTCCCTCATCCCTTGGCCCCTAGTCGAAGAGGGCGGCTTTATAGGGCTTGCGTCTTGAGCTCGATGGGCTCCCCGCGGGTGTCCTGTTGGGTCTCGCTCTCAGGGGGCCGGCTGCCCTTGAGTGTGGCGAGGCGCTCGGAGAGACCCCTCATGCGTGGGAACAGCACGAAATCGTACAGGAGGGCGCCTATGGCACCTCCTATCATAGGCCCGACCCAGTACACCTGCAGAAAAGAGGGAAAAGATGGAAACTCAGTAGTGTCCCAATGGTGCCACATATTTTCTCAACATTTAGAGCTACCTTGTTGCACTCTTGCATGTGGTTGCTGGTCACATTAGTGCTGCTGAATTACTAAATTCTCAATATTTCTTCCTTTTTGGCTTCCCAAAATCATTAAATTTGGATAATCCAGATAAATGTCCCATGCACCCTGTTGCTGTTGTTTAGATGTTTATGACTGTGTAATATTATTTGTTATTTTTTTATTGATATAAAAATTGATGCTGTAATACCACAGTTTCCCAGCTTGGGATCAATAAAGTACATCTATCTATCTATCTATCTATCTATCTATCTATCTATCTATCTATCTATCTGTCTGTCTGTCTCTTAACTTATATTTAGTCTTGTTTATTGCTTGATTTTCAATTTCTTAGATTTGTGTTTTCCAAACTTGAGTATGCTGTAGCCCAGTTTAGAACCTTAATACTAGAGATGCACAATATTGTAAATATTTTTGTAAAAACAGTAAGTGTCTTCTAAACTAATATTGACCTGTTCCTCTCAAAGTGACAGTCTATTTGTTAGAAAACAACATTTAATATATAATAAATCATGCTGTATTATTTCTTCAATGTAGACATTTAGCAATGATAAGGTAAAGCATCACAGTGCATCTGTGCAGTCTGTCAATGCTAAATCTGATATATGGGATACATATATAACCAATGTATTGGTTGTATAGATCAGCAGAAATTTTTGTTCCTGCAGAATTTGTTCAACATGAGTCTGGTTGTGCTTCAGATTTCCTCCTGCTTAACATAGATTTTTTTCTTGCCACTTTAAATATTACCATTTGTGGCAAAGTGCTGTTCTCACGGTGGATTCATGTTGAGTTTGGAATAAAAATAATAAACAGATAAATAAAGAAAAGTCAAATCTTTTTTAATAAAGAGTGTAGCATCGACCTGCTGTTTTGTAAAGTGTCTTGGTATAACATTTGTTATGATTTGGTATTATACAAATAAAGATTTATTAATTGATTAAATCAGATAACACCTATTACCTATTTTCTACCGATACCGGTATAATGCTAATAGTATTGTGTATCCTTTCGTAATATTAACGAAACCCTCATACTACTTTACCCAATGACACTAATGACTCCAAAGACCAATAAATTCTCTAAGCAGGTATGGAGCGGCGTTTTATGTAATGGAATGATTTTAGCTGATCTAACAACACTACACTGTGGCATTGGCTGCATATGAAACAATATAAATGATAAAAATATAAACATGAGATAAATTCTCTGGCTCCATTTTTAGCACTGTTGCTTAAAAACATATAGTCTAGTATTTACAACCCAATTAAAAGGATTAAGAGTTTGATTGTGCTTATAGTTTTTATCTATTGTAAGTGACCTCTTACAAGCTAACTTCAGGCCCTGAGCGCTGTGGCCCAATCTTAAAAAGCATGAAAAAAGAGTGTCAGTGTTAAGAGAGTTTACTTTTACAGATGTGAACTCACCGTGTAATCATATTAATTTAGATCATAGGGTGTACGCAGGGTCTAAAATAAGCATTAAACCTTGATAATTTGGTCATGTTCCTTCAGGCAGGACATTCAGATTACTAAAGGCCAAATCAAACCAGATAGAAAATTCTGTTATCTTTCAGTCTTTGTTCAACTGCATCTTAAAAACCACCACCCTGAGCTCTTAAATCTACTTGACTTCTGATGATGTTTTTTGTTGACAGGTCTGTTTCTGGTTTACCGCCTTATGTTTTCCTTTGTGACTGTGTGTCAGGGTCTTTCTGCCTGGCTGCAAAGCAAATGTTCCCTGAGAGGACAATTCAGTTGAAGTTGCAGCAGACATTGATGCTAATAGTAAGACCCTTGAATAAAATATTAAAGTAAATAAGTCTTAAATGCAAAACTTGAAGGTCTTTCATTTTGTTGTTTTATTCAGTATTTATATTGGTCGAAACAGGATATTTGCCATTTTATAGAGTTTCATCCAGTACTTTCACTGGAATTTGAAAAATTTCTTGTTCAATATAAAGTACTAATACGAATGTTCAGACTCTCAAATGATGCATCATTTTTTTTCCTTGGAATATTTTTAACTCGTTTTGCCAATTAGTTGGATGCTGTTTTTTGTGGGAGTTTTGTTTATTTATTTGTTTTTCTATCTATTCATCTTTATGGGTGCAAATTAAAGTGGGATTAGATACTCATAACTCCTTGCGTTTCAACCTGAAAATCTGAATTTCGGGTGAAATTAAAATAACTTATCGGCTGTACTAACAGACAATCAGTGCAGATTACACAATATAAATTCATCACTTGTGTAACCTTTCAGAAATTAAAGTTATGTATGAAGAGCACTACACTTTGGTCAGGTTATGCCGTTTTTAGATGGGTGTTTTGAATAAAAAATTTAAAATGCACTAAATTTGTACCAAAGTCGAGACTTAAGACTAAAGGTGATTGAGCCTTTTCTGTCAGGGCTCCTCCACTTTGAAACACCCTGCTGAAGACATAAGGCATGCTGAATCAATGGCATCTTTTAAATCACATCTTAAAACTTGTATTATGCTTTGTATTGCTTACATATTTGTTTACCAAACATTTTAGTTATTTATTTTATTCTATTTGATCTACGTACTTTTTTTACAATTACTTCTTAAACTATTTTTAATCTCTGCTGTTCTTACTCCCCTCACCGGTTTCTCGTCGTTTTAGTCCTGTCTTTACCATCTTCTCATGTTTTAATATACTCCCTTTTTTATTACTTTATTTTATTAATTAATTTATTTCTTTTCTTTTATCCGTCTTTTATCTACCCTCTTCTTTTCCATCTCCCTGATGTGATGTCGTCAACTATCAACTGTCAACAATTTATCTATGTATCTATAAATCTATCATCTATTTATTGTCTTATCATCTTTATCATTATTATTATATATAAAAAGAGATTCCTTCTTTTCCAATGTTCTTCATATGTACATGTTGACATTTTAACCTGTGCTAATGTACTATATTCCTATAGTACTTCAGTTGTCTCCAGTTTACCATTTTCTTTCCTTTTGTTGGTTTATTTTACAAGAACCTCTGTGCCTTTTCGTCTGACTCTTTTGGTCTCTGTTTGACCTGATTGTTGATTTATTGTACTTAGAGTTCTGCCTTTTTCTGCCTTTGTTTTGTCTGTTAAAGCAGTCTGTAAACATTTGTTTTTAAAGGTGATATATAAACAAAGTTATTATTATGATTATTATAAATTTGTACCCTATGATTTTTTCTAGATGCCAGAGGTCTTACCCAGTGGTTGATGAAGTTTCTGAAGAGCACAGCAGGGGCAAAGGACCTTGCAGGATTCATCCCAGCACCAGTGTAGTACATCTGAAACACAGGTGATCGTCTCATTATAGTGGTGTTAATTGAAAATTTTAATGTTATTAAATATCTATGTGTGGTACCAGACTACTTTGTTCTCCCACAGAATCTTTGCTTTCTTAAATCCTACCCCCATGAGATGGCCGATGGTGACAGAGAAGCCAATGGAGAGGGCGGCGGATCCCAAACGCCCGTTCCTCCTCTCATCGGTCACAGCAAAGATGCAAACCACGAGCTGCATGGTGAGGAAGACCTCCACAGTGGTGCCCATTCCCAGACTGATGCCAGGCTGCAGCTACAGTGAGACACATAAGAGACAATAAGATGTTGGTGTCTTTGAAAAAAAGGGAAGTATTTGTTGTTACTGCCTTCTCCGTAATTTTAGACATGTGGAGTAATTAAACTTTTTTGGTTCTTTAAAGAATCAGAGCAATGGTGTTGATATTTGACCCACTGGACTAAACATTAGCTGCTACCACTGTTGGATTCTCTTTGAACCCATCCTTGAACTTCTACCCCACAACATTGCTTTTCTTATTACCAGGATTTCTTTCCTTACTGTATTCATTGCCATGTTGCCCCTCATGTTAGTGGGTGTGACTCCGTACAGCACAGCAGCCCCAGCCACAGCACCCAGGCACTGTGCAGCCATGTAGAAAATGGCACGGAAGAGAGACAGCTGAGAGCCAACAAGGTAGGCGAAGGTGACGGCAGGGTTGATGTGGCCCCCGCTGATGTGGCCGATGGACTGGATGAGGGTGGCAGCTGCTAGCCCAAAGCACAGGGCCACATGAAGGACATGATGAGGCCCAGTGGTCCAGCGCAGGGCGGCACCAATGCCGAAAAACACAAAGAACATGGTCCCAAAGAACTCTGCAAAGACCGCCCGCCAAAAATTCATGGATCGGAACTCCCACATGATGACTGTTTATGCGATGCCCTCCACCAGAAGAAAGAAAAACCTCTTGGATAAATGAGTCTTTGAAAGGCAAACTTCTACCTTTAAAGGTCCTTTTTAAGTACCAAAACAACAAAAAGAAGGATCTCCTTCTTGGAGTCAGCTAATTTGGCTGACCAAAAAAATAAAATCAGAGTCTGTTCAAAGACGAAACAGGTTTCAGGATGTCAACAGACAAATCCACAAAACAAAGTCAACCTAGTTGCGTTGGCTTGCCACCTCTGTCCACCTGTCGCAAAGACATAGGTGTGATGTGACGTGGGAGTTTAGGTGGAGGTCTCAAGTGCTGTCAAGAGGAGGTGTGCATCAATGCTGTAGGTGTGTTTCTAAAGTAGAGAACGGGAAAGACAAGATGTCTGGTGGACTTTTTAGCCTCTCTGACGGAGGGGAGAGGGCCAGTCAGGGGCTTTATAATACCCCCCCAGAGGCCCCAGGTGACGACATAATCCCCCTGTAGGGCCAAGGGCGGGGGGCGACAGTGCTGGACACTCTTAACCAAACAAACTTTAACACCCCCCCCCCCCCCCCCCATGACAGGCCGAGGCCCAATGAGAGGTGGTGTATCTGGGAGGAGAATCAGATAAAGCCAGAATAAGTGTAAATCAGTGATTGGGCGGTGGAGACATTTTGAATAGAGAGACACCAGGACGTCTTCAGGTGGAGTGGTGTGGCACACAAGGAGGAACAGTCTGCTGAAAAGGAGCAGGGGAGTCATTTGAAGGAAAACATTACATTTTATACCTGTCATAATATGCAGATGCTAATGGACAAGGGCACAAAACACACATGCACACACAAAGACGCACACACACACACGCATGCAGATAATACAGTTTGGGGCCCCGGACGGAAGTATACAAAGCTTACAGCGCTGAACTGACCCATACATTGAAATGCCTGACCCTGTGAAACTATTGTCTGTCAAGCATGTGGGCTACATATGGAGCAGAGGCGATACGAGAATATATATCAAACTAAAAGATAGAGCAAGCTAGTAGAGCATTTTTTGATGCTAAAGCTAATGCCAACTCCAACCTGACCTCCACCTCAGACCCTAAAGCCTACATGCCAAAATCCAAACATAAACTAGAAATGCCCTGAGAGCAGAATCCTCCGCCAAGGCATTTCCAACATTGTTGGACAAGCTATTCAAAATGTGCAAAACTACCCAATCTCACACTGTTAACAAATCCTTGAAAAAAAAAGACCCGGATCCACATCCGGATTCAGATCACCAGCAAAATCAATTGACTTCACATTTGTGGCATGACCACAATTCCCTGAAATCGTCTCCAAATCCATTCAAAACATTTTGAGTTATAAGAGAAAATGTGGAAATGTAACCTATCTTGCAAGGTTACAGATCCTTAAAAAATTATTGGATCCACATCTGGATTCCAATCACTACCAAAATCTAATCACTTCTACCTTGTGCCATGAGCAACATCCCTTGAAACTGTCATCCAAACCCACAGAGAGTGTTTTGAATAATTAGCAAAATGTGGAAATCTGCCCTATCTGGCAAGTTAATAATTTTAGATATTTCTTGGTCTGCATCTGTATTCATATCACCACCACAATCGATCCACTTCTCCCTTGTGCCATGACCACAATTCCCTGGAATTTTCATCCAAATCCATTCTGACCTTTTTGAATTACAAATCAAAATGTGGGAAAACTGCCTGATCTTTTAATATTAACATGTCCTTAAAAATTTTCCCAGATCCACATCCAGATTCAGATCACCACCAAAATCTAATCACTTCTCCCTTCTGCCATGACCAACGTTTCTTGAAGTTGTCATCCAAATCTGTTGAGGCTTTGTGATAATACTAGCAAAATGTGGAAAACTTCACTATCTCATTAAGTTAACGAATACTTTAAAAAATTCCTGGAATTGCATCTGACTTTAGATCACCACCAAAATCTAACTGATCGGCCCTTGGTCCATTTCTGCCCTATCCTAAATATTTCATCAAATTCTGTTTTTAACTGTTTTAGTTATCTAGTTAACAAACAAATGTACTAACCCTAGCAGAGACTTAACCTCCTAGATGGGGGTAAAAATGTGCTTGTGCACCTCATATATAGAGAAAATTACATTTAAATGATGCTCATACAAACATAAATAACATCCAGACCCGTTAACCTCTTATTTCCAAACTGTTTTTTTTACAGGAAATGAAAAAACAAACAAACAAACAAACAAACAAAAAAGCACTACTGAATAAAATAATATTGTATTTCCCTGATTGCAAATGATTTTGTTGCATGTTAATTTGGTCAAAAGTTTATAAAATCCACTGTCCTACATGAAGGATGACTTGTAGCAGTGTTTAATGAGAAAAAGAAAATAAAATCATAAAAAATGGAGGTAGAAGGTTTGTGCCTGAGAGTGACACTATGCCCTAAGCGCATCTAACCAGCACATGCACCAAAGGAGGAATGATAGATATCAGTTATGTGGAAAAATTACAATCTTGTATCAACAGTTCTAATAAAACGCATCAGACTTCTTTGCTTTGTTGTTGTTTTGTTGCTGCAGCTTCTAGGAGATGTTCTGCACATGCCTGCAGTTTGTGAAGCTGTATTTGTCTGTTTGTGTTTTGCAAAAGTGCAGAGAACCAAAGCCCTGAAAGTTCTGTGGAGCCGGGAAAAGGAGAGGTCCAGTAGGGCCAACCAGTCCAGAGCCATCACCGATGGTGGTAGGTGAGTGTGTATGTGAGTGTGTGTGTTGAGTGGGGGTTAGAGAGGCGAGGCAGGAGGTGATGAAAGCAGAATGCTGAGTTTGCCGTTTTGACGCCCTTTTATACATGTTAGAAAAAACACACACAATGCAAAATGCTGGCTGCACCATGGCAGTTATAGCTATTGTGTACCTTGTGTATGTGTGTGTGTGTGTGTGTGTTGAATAGTTTATGTATGAAGGTGGGTGCAGAGTGCATGTGTACAAAGTATAGTATAGTTTTTGTTTTTTTAGTTTTAATTTTTTAATGTTTTTGTTTTCATCATTTTCTATATAATATTGACTCGTTTGTAAGATGATTTTAATTCTTTAATTTAATTAAGATTTTAATTTTGTTATTTTTTTATTCAGGCAAAATGCTGGGTTTTAGTTTGGTGGGGTTTTTTTGTTTTGTTTTGTTTTTACACTTTCTATGAAGACTCTCTTTAAACACTTCATAAGCATATGTATAAGATATTATGTGGTATACTATGCTTATAATGTTGTATAATTATAGTTACTAGCGCTTGAAATAATTTATGATGCTTTACATTCATAATTCTAAGTCATTATGATAACAGTGTTTGTAAAGAGTAGTTCAAATACATCTTGTTTGTAAAATTGTGCCTTCAGCAATAAGAAATTATAAATATTCATGATTCTTCAAAACAATAAATCTGACACACATCAAAGCATTCCCTGAAGATTAATTAGGTGTTAATTTAACATATATGCAGGCTATTGACTGAATTTAATAAAAGTACATTGAGGCTTTCCTTCTTGTAATACATTGTTCAAACACTATTATGATCAGCTTTAATGAGATAATGGTCATTAATTTACTGCTAGTGGTCATTAAATGCCCCAAGTAAAGTGAAAAAACAAGATTCACTTGATACAAGAAAAGCAAACAAAATGCTGCAAACGTACTCAGTGAAAATTAAATACGCATAAAGGTGTCGCCATAGAAATTAACTACTTTATCTTTAAACATTCTGAAGGTCAAGCTGTTGAACAGTTTGTGAAAAGAAGCTAATCTAACAATTTTTCTTACCTGTGCTAATCCATTTTATTAAGGCTGTATTTTTTTCCTTCAAACTAATTTTAGATGGTCCATTCATCCCAATAAAACACATTTCATCCGTGGGATGAGGGATTAAAGTAATAATACCTTAATATTATTAAAGAATTAATTCAAATAAAAACACAACTTTATTTAATATTTTTGACAACTGATCCATGTAAAACATGTCTTTGCAAAAGACAAAAAGAAATATGAACAGAAAAACCAAATACAGTAAAGTTGAAGCAAAGAAAATGTTTGTTTTTTTTCTCACAAACAGAAATACAGAGAAAACACTGACACCCATTTGTTCACTGTTGTTAAGCTTAAAGTTTGTGTCCCTTGGAGGTTTTTCTTTGTGTAGAGACACCACACTAGTATGAAGATTCATTTTAATGGAGAATGAGAGGCCTCAGACAACAGACAACACACACGATCACACAGAAACACATACATTTGAAAAAGATGTTAGACAAATTGAGAGTATCAGTGTAGTGAGGCAGCAGGACCTCCCTAGCATTTCAAAGCATTCACAGACTCAGAATGAAACTGACAAACACGAGGGTGTTTGCAACATGGTTTCAATGAGATTTCATTAGAAATTCTAATGATGTGCAAATGCTAAATGACAATACTGGATCCCATGATATTGTTTTCACCTTTACATGCAGATCACCTGCAGCCCATTTAAATGAAACTCCAAGCTTTTGAAATGAATGATGAGATAACCTATGAAACCTTTAAGAAATGGAGGTCCAACAAGATCTCTATATACTGAGACATGTTAACTTAAATAAAAATGTCAGATAAAGCAACTCTTAATTAATCTGACAAAAAATTATGACTTATGTCAGTTAAATCTTCAAATGCACAGCCTTGCGTAACTATTTAAGATACTGTTTGTAAAATCTATTTTTGCTTTTGAAAGAGTCTGATATTTTACTATGACCCAGTTTTAATGGGCCGAAACTTTTATTTTGTATTCTAATCTTAAAAGTGCAGAATTTTGACATGGAAACCCTTTTTGTTCTTAGCATGATTTTTATGAGCCTGAATGTGGAGCGGAGCGTGCAAACCATTAACTGATCCACCATCACTCATGTTGAGTTTGAATTATGTTTATGTATATATGTGTATATGTATGTGTTTTATATATGCGCATATATACATATATGTGTATCTATAAAATGAAGAGTATGGCTTCAGCCTGCTTGTCTTGAGATAACCTTGTAAAGGATTGGTGCTAAACAAATAAAGATTGACTGAGTGATTGATTGACTGATTGCTTTATTGATTGATTGATTGATTATAATAACACTGGAACTTTTCTCACTCTCTTTCCCTTTGCCTTAAGCAGGTGAACACTAAGCAGCTTAAGTCACCAAGACGCACAATTTTATTTTGTATTTCCGGGCAGAGAACTGTAAGAGCAGTAACTACTGATAATTTAATAAAAGGGAAAATCAGATTAGGAATCAGAAATTCTTTATTGATCCCCAAGGGGAAATTAGTTTTTTATTTGCATTTCACACTGTGAAAACAAGATATAACGTCAAATAAGGATTAAATTATGTGTTAATTAAGTAGTTACAACAAAAAGCTATCAGAATTTATGACACTCTCATCTTCCAAAATAAAATGCCAACAGCATTTCTTAATGTAATTAGCTAAACAAGAAATAAAAATCCAGTCAAAACTACTTTTTAAGTCAGTAACCATGATATTTACTTGTTGTTAAAGTAGCTTTTGTTTATCTTTTTTTTAAATGAATTTAGTTATTCTCTACTATAGCGATATAGAAAGAATTACAGCCCATCATATTTCTTGTATCTTTTCATTAAATAAATATGTACTTGTAATCAAAAAATATTAAAAATAATAGCTGTCTCCTTCGTGTTTCCATGATGGATTTTGACATGTTTTCTTTGTCATGACATGTTTTTACTCTGCTGAATATTATTGTTGATCAAACATCTTAGGTACCTAAAGACTTTATTCTGTGCTTTGACATTAAGGCAGCGGATTAATCACACTTTTATTCATTTTGGGGAATAGGGGTGGAATTCAAAATCAATTCCAGTCAAGAATCAATAACACATCATGGAATCAATATCATTATTCGTTTTGCTGAACAGTTCTCTTATCAGTTCCCCACTTTGTCCTGTATGCCCCACACATCAAGGTCATCACACTCTCATCAGAGGCAGTCAGCAATAATGATAGCAAATATAATTCAAATTGTAATCAGTCAGCTGCTCTGTCTTTTTTTTTTTTTGGATGCCATATTACATTTCTTTGTATTACATGGGCCTATAGTTTACAGGCGAGTCTTGCACAGCAGCTGCATTTTCTTTGGTCCTCACACTGATGTACACAACCCTCTCTGTGCCTTATGCATCTTTTCCACAGCTACTCTGCAGGAGGTTTTTATCCTCAGTTGTTTTCCTGCTTGGTGGTCTGTTTGGCTCTCATGGCGTTCTGTGTGACAGTGGAAAGTGACGATCCCGTCATGCTGGCCGTCTCCACAATCTCGATGTCCTTACAGGTCAGACAGGCCACCAACTTCTGACGAGATGCACTGCGAGAAAAGAAAAACTCGTGGGAGACCCCGGCCAGGATGGCACCCAGCGCTGGACCAATCCAGTAAACCTGAAGGTGAGCAAGCAAAAGATGATTTTTGATGCTTGAAAGAAAATTCGAATTATTTGAAGTTAGACCATCAAGTCAAAAGTGTTACAATCTGTTTTGTAGTGAAAGTTGCTCTTAAGTAGAGTGGGGCACATGACTGATAGGATGGAGCTTGATGTTTAATAATCAGAAAACCGGAAGCCGAATTCTCTCAGACAAGGAGTTGATCTGCAAAATGCAGCCTTTAGTGCTCAGTCATTTGGACTTTGATATACAGAATGATGCAGAAGTCTGTGTATGGCACAGTAAAGTGCACTCCAAATCTTTAGTACTTTGAGTGCATTTTAATGAAGTTAATTCTACTTGTAAAGAAAATTTCACTTGTTGCTGTACCTCAACTTGAGTTCAATATTTCTGTACTCTTTCCATCCCTGTTTGATCTTACTGTTTCTTTTTTTACTTTAAAATTTCACTTGTGAATGAAAATATGGCAGCTAACTTATAAATCAAAAAGTAAATAAATATATTTTCCATTGTTGCAGAGCAATTTAAAATGTATACCAAATGCACAAACTCAAATAAAAGAGCATAAATGTCATTGTTCAGAATGCCATTCCTTATGTAATCGTTATGATGAGTGACTTCACTGAGCAGCAGTCACGCAGCGTCAAAAACAATCATTCAGACAGCTGATGCCATGGAGACAGAGCTGAGTCTCTCTCTCTCACCCAGTGATTTTCCCAGAATCCTGTGATAATGGCTGGACCAAGAGAGCGTGCAGGATTCATGCTCCCTCCAGAAAACCGTCCCTGATACAAAGACAACACACAGTAATAAAGTTTAGATGATTTAAGAAAGAGTTGTTGATTTTACAATGTGCCTTAATTTACTGATATCCAACCTTAACTAATTTTGTCTGCATGACCTCCTTTGGACTGTACTCTGCTGTCAAACCATATAAAATAATGCTCTTATCTTATTGGCCTTTTAGTTCCTTTATCAACTTGATATTTTTTAGAATAAAAGCTGAGATCTTGCCGATAAAGTACCATCACAGATGTACATGACATTGTCCTGTTTACATAACCCCCTTGCTTAACCCAGGGTGGCTTGCCTGGTTGAGTAAGTGTCAGATAAGTCTGCAGCCTCTTCACTGTTATCCAACGTCGCATTCTAATCAGCATTAATAGATCACTCAGGTGGATTTTAGTGTTGTTTGAGAAAGAGCTGATGATCATTTGTCGAACTGGTCAAATCTCGTAGACAAACAGCCATCAGAGAGACTTTTACAGTACATATTTTTCTCCAGCTTACATAACCGCTTACGTAATCCAGGTAGCTCAACTGGTTGAGTGCGTGTAATACAATCTGAGGCCTGATCATTTAATGTTCACCATTAAAAGAACAAGATTTTTTATTTGCACGTCAATACTGTTTGCATAAAACCTATATTCACTAGAGCTGTGCATCTTCACAAGTCCCACAATTCTGTTCAATTACAATTATTAAGTGAAAAATTCAATTTGATTCGATTACACAATGCATCATGATGCATCACAATTCAAAACAGTTTGTAGCATCCTTGATTTTTCATATTACTGCACCAAGCTACTTTTTAGATTAAAAGAATACAAGAAGTCAGATAAATGTGAACTCTTTTTATTAATTAAAAATGGCTTTTGAGATCAACTGCAGCTAAAATGCCTTTTTATTGTAGACCAAAATAAAAAAGATAGGTCTCATCCTCCTATACTTGTTCTTTTCTTCCTCAGAAACAAAACTGATACTGTAGTCTAGCAACAGCCTCTTTAAGATTAAATGTTAATTGACCGTCTTTGCATCTTTGCATCTTCATCTACATCCACATCATGATGCACTGATTAAAATATTATTTTTTACACCCCTAATATTCAAAGATTCACCTATAATTCCTTTCCAAAAAATTGTGATTCTTCTTTTCAAATATTTTTACTGAAACTTACTATTTGACTCTGCATACACTGTCCTTATGTAATTATTTTGTACTAATAGATTATTTTAAAAAGGGAAGTAAGCAGTGTAATTTGTCAAGCCCCACCCTTTATAGGAAGTAATCCTCTATCAAGCCCTGCCCCCTCAGTAACTGTGACTAGGTTGGACAAAATCTGTTGTTGTTTGCCTTTCTCCCATTTGAAACAAATAAAAAATAAAACTAGCTTTCTCTGAATAATTTTATCCCATTTCAATTATTTTGATTCTTTTTCAAATCATGCATGATAGCAGTACAGTGTACCAACTGACACTGTAATAAAGCATTGTTTTAGTTGCTTGTGTTGGAGGTAATATGCTATGAGTTTATCATATAAATGTTTTTTGAGTAAGATCAAAACTGTTTATTCAAATGTTCCATCTGTTGAAAATAGACTAAAATGAAAATGCTGTTGTGAACAGAAGTGTTAACCATTTATTGTTAATTCATTTTACACTGTTTAGGTAAAAAATGTATTTCCCTTTAGCTCAAGATGAATTAGTCTTTAGTTAGAAATTCTGAAATTTTGGGCACTGATGGGCAAGTAGATAGTTTGGGCACTCAGAGACTGAAAGCTGTTATGGTGATATAACATCTTAACAGCCTCCAACATCTCAGATGTTGGAATTTTGGACAACAAATTAGATATGTCACTGGGAATACACTCTTTGGTTAATATTTCTACTTAGAAGTCAGACAATCTTCAGGTACCCCAAGGTTGTGGGCTCATAACTGGGAAGCGTTTAACTGGGATGTGACGAAATTCCAAGTTTTGACCCCCCCGAGTTCCAAGTAAATGGCACGCACCATTAGCCCCAATGCTGGCAGCATGGGTTCAAATCTAAACAGTGGCTCCTTTCCCACATGTCATTCCCACTCTTCTTCGCTCTACAGCAGTTTCCCTCAAATACAGAGAGAAATTCATAAAGTTATAGGAAAAAAATTTAATCCAAAATAAGAGCTTGTGCAGCTCACTTACCCCTATTAGCACACCGGCTGTGTGTGCAAATCCTATGGCGAGGTTCCCTGGTTCTGGACTCTCCCTCCGTCGTTGAGCCTCCACAGAAAACACAGTAAACACCAACTGGAAGGTGCACAAAACCTCTATGCCCAGAGCCTGCGCTGCATTCAGCTCCATGGGAACCTGAGGGAGATCAGAGAGGAGAAGGAAAGAAGACAACAGAACGGAAATATGATGAAAAGTAATATTGTTAAGGACAGCAGGAAAACACAAATAATCTTAAAACTGACCTTGTTGACAAAGTGGTCTGCTGTTGTTTTTAAAGGCAGGGCCAAGTAAAGGGCCCCTGTTCCTAAAGAGGCCCCTACACACTGTGCAACTACATAGACAAAAGCCCGAAGAACATCCAACCTCCGAGTGGCTAACAGAGACAGAGTCACTGCAGGGTTCACCTGATCAGAGAGAACAGAACGCATATTTACAGACAAAATATGTTAGAGAATATTGAAAAACATAAGAGGTCAAAGGTCACGGTCATCTGGTCTAATGTTCATGCCTTGCCTCACTTGATTTAGAGGTTGTAGAATAAAGGTGAAGATTATTGAGTCTTATGTTTATTTTTTGGTTGTAGATGAAGTTTTTGAAAAACATTGAGGTGACAGTTTCAATTTTGCATCAATGTACAATCTGACATGACCTTATTAGATTTCTAAGGCACAAGGTCAAAAAGCCTGACCCTCTAGTGTACTTTCAGTGGTCTGGAAACATACCCCTTATAACAGTCAAATAACTGGCAGGAGGTACAACTTTTGTAATTCTGCAACATTTTGTAACATATGTCACTATAATTAACCCTAGAGCAAGGGTGTCCAAATCATGGCATGAGGGCCAGCTGTGGCCCTGGGTCATGTTTTTTTAATTAACTTGCAGAAAACTCTAAAAAACACATATACTTTTGGTTTGCTTGACTGTACTGCAGTGTTTTATCCCTCAGCTACACTTGAGTAGCAAAATAAATGCAAAGCATATTTACTTTTAAAATAATTACAAAATCCTAATTTAAAACATCCAGATGATCAAAGGCAAGAGAATTACAGCAGCATAAATGGGCACAAACTTTGTGAATATCAATACTGTTAAGAATGCATGCGCAGTTCATGTAGTTTATATGTAAGAAATGCTGTATGGGGCAATACAATACCTACAGGGGCCATGAATAAATGTACGGTATCAACATTAATTGGAACAACGTGATTAACTGGGATGATAGAACATGAGTGAAGAAAGACAAAAATAAAAAATAATATCTCAAAAAAACAAAATAATAAATGTATAAATAAAAAATTGATGTCTGTGCTTAAGTGTACAAAAAATTATAAATTTAGATACTTTACAATATACTGACCTGTGCTCCACTTATTTCTCCAAAGCAGTGTGCCAGTGCAACAATTACAACCCCCACTGCCACGGCTGGGTACAGGGGTCCCACAGGGACCTCTCCTGGGCCCGGCACTGAGGCACCTAGTACGGCGCTCACCAACACCAGAGTGCCAAGCAGCTCTGCCATCATGGCTCGCCAGAACTGACGACTGCGTAGCTGCTTGAGTAAAGCAAAAAAAAAGAAAAAAAAAACGAAAATGGTTGACTAACTAATTTTCATCTTACAGGGCAGTGCAGATTAATCAGTATTTCTTTAAATATGCCAGTTTAACTTTTATCTGTGGTCTGGACAGACAAAGAAAATAAAACAAGAAAGAGTGTAAAGAAAAAAAATACAATAATTAAATAGGGAGCTAAAAATGTGAGGTGAAGCATTATTAAAAATTTTAAGTGCTCATGGAGCACAACCCTCCATCATTTCTGACATTCTTAGCCAAGTTATGAGCAAAAATGTGGAAAATTGTTCTATCTCATGATATTAACAAACTGGTCAAAAAAATCACAGCTTCTACCTTCTTCAGTAGCAGTTTTATTGAAACCAGACCCAGTTTCTTCATTAAATGGAGAAGATATTTTCGGTTCACTCTCTGACATGTTTTGATGAGGGTTAGCTTTAGAAACTGGCTGAACAGTTTTGTACTTTACACCGTGGCAGTGGCCCCCGCCTACTGCAACATCTGATTGGTCAATAACGACTGTAATTGATCAAGCAGATATAGATTTTAAATTGACTTTATATTAGCTGCTGTTCAGATGGATTTGTAAAATATATAGTCGTTCGTTTATACTGTGCTGTGTATCTGGCATGCCGGGTAAATATGCCGCCCCCTTGAAAAAATTAAAATAATTAAATTTTTTATTTTCCATTTAAGTAACATTTTTAAAAAACTATTTTTTTAGTAAAAAAAAAATATAATACTGTATCCTGTTCCAAAACAATCTTTTTACTGAGTATAAGGCCTAGCATTTATTTATCAGTTTTTCAAACAAACACCATAATAAGTTTTTACCTCACAAACAATATTTCCCTAGCCTGTATCTCATGTGATAATACATTGATCGCAGAAAACCAGAATACACTGGTCAGCCTTAACAGGTGCTTCTATTGACACGTTATGCTGTGTATCATTTAAAAAATAAAAACTATCTCTGTAATATGATCATCACACAAAGTTAAAAAATATGCAAAGAGACACACACAGTCATTTTTACATACGTGATAATTGTAAAAAGTGCAACTAAATGCTAAACCTGACTTTTAACACAATAAACCACTATCCATTTAATTTATGAAATATTACATTCATTAACCCACTGGCCTTCAACAAACTGCTGCTCATGCTGTAGCAGATCAAGGTGACATAAAATAGACAGAAATGCAAACATCTCTTAATATTCTGATGTTTAAATATGCAGATAATAAGGAATTAAAATGCTGAGGTCTCCAAATTAAAATGCTTACCTCGTGCCACGCCATGTCAAGTTAAAACACAAAGACTATCCTCAGCTTTGCTCTCTTTTTCTGGGTCTTTTCTCCGTCTGTCTGTCTTTCTGTGAAGCTGCCGGGCTCTGAGGGCTTCAGGGTCTCTGCGACATCCGTCATTAACTTATAGAGCTTCTTTGATGAGAGCAACCTCCTACCTCCCCCCAGGCAGTCTCTCCCTCTCCTCATCCTCTCCTTACCCCAGAGCTCAGGTCCTATCAAGTCTTTCCTCACACAAATATTAGAGTGTGTGCCCTTCAAATGTGTCTCCCCAAGGTTGCATGTATAACACTGACCCTGTTTTCTTCAAACACATCCTACTGACCTTGAGCAATTTGATACATCTTCAGAGAAACTAGCAGGAGCCTTTCACTTATCTCCAAACTCAAGTGATTGTGGCCACTTCAGAGGGTTGCACAATGGATGGAACATTGCAAAGAGGTCACAAAATGATAAAACAACATTGCAGAAAAGGACTGACATTACATAATGAGAATTACAATGCACTGCAACTCATGTAGGACATGTGAAGATGAGGTTTAATGCATTTACAAAAGCATTTGAAAGCTGTATTCAGCCTCCAAAAGTATTGTGTTTGAAAAGTATTTTGTAAACTACATTCTACTGCAAGGTAATTATTATTCTCTGAAAGGTATATACACTCAAATCAGTAAGGTGTAAGAAGAGGGTCCGGGTGGTTTTGCAACAGTTTAATTGGGGAAAATCTTAAGTCTCCAATAATTAGGTCAGACTACACAATTAATGCACAATTATAGCCTGACCCAGGAGTCATAGGGCTGCCAAAATCTGTTGTTTCATCTCAGAAGTGAGTCATTAACCTGACACACCAGATGGACTGTTCAGTATATTTCACTCATCCATCTGGGCAACAGCCCAAAGAAAGTGTTTGGGAATGGGCAGGCCCTTTCATAAGCAAATCTGGCATTTTTTTGGATGATTGTTCCATCAGTCTCAGATAATGTAGTCAGAGGATGCTACTGTTGCAGTGTAAAGTACAAATTGTGAGCCACTTCTTAAAACAATTCCCATCAAGAAATGCTTTCAGTGTTATTTATTTTTCGTTCAGTAAAAACATGTGGTCCAGATCTGATAACACTGTAACTGAAGCTGTTAGCATATATGCTAATCTCTGTACAAGCAGTCACTTCCTTCTGTCATCTCACTCGTAAAAAACAAAATGGCAGTTAGTGCATTAGAAAACATCATCGTCACCGAGGATGAAGAATGCATAACAAAGCAAGTCCAAACTCAAGGCCATGTTGATTGCAGTCTCTGCGTATCATTTTGGAGGAGTTGGTTCCAGGAGGGTCAACAGTGAATGAACAGTATTAAAAAAGGTTCTAGATAAACTAGTCTGAAGAAAGAAACCAAAAATGGTTTCATTCTTTACCAAGACAACACACCAGCTCACGCTGTGCTCTCGGTAAAGCAGTTTCTAGGCCAAAAACAAATCACAGAGTTAGATCACCCTGTTCACCTTATCTAGTATTCTCCTTTTTCCTAAGATCAGGTCTGTGCTCAAAGGAACATGTTTTGAGTCTCTGCCAGACATTAAGACAAGAATGACAGAGATTCTGAGACAACTGTCTGAAGAAGACCTGCTGTACTGCTTTTGTCAGTGAATGAGCAGACTGCGGCGGTGTGCTAATGTAGAAGGGGATGTTTATGTTCAACAAAACTGTGTCACAGCATTGGTCTAATTTTTAATACCTGTAGCTTGTACTGTATGTAAGAATAACTTTCCCTTCTGTCATCATATTTTAACTGTCCTGGTTTTGCATAGAAGCTTTCCATCATCTTTCGACGAAGAAAAGCAAGCAGTTAATGACTAATGTTGACACTTAACCCAAAGATCTCTGAAATGATGTTCTCCCACCCCCCTTTTTGTCCCTCCAGTCTACTTATGAGGTCCTGCTCTGGTAACCATGGGGACAAACTCTTTCATGATGCTGTTGCCATGGCTCCTATTGTGATGCTGCATCTGTGCACGCTTTTATTTTCAGTCTTTGATATCGAAACAAACACGCTGCTTGTGAAGATGTTTTAGGGAAACAGACAGGATTCCTCTGTTTAACTGAAAACTGAATTGTTCACTTTGAAGATAAAACAAATGTCAGGATTTATTCTCAAAGGAGAGAATATCTGATGCTCTGAACCTGTCATTTCCTTCAATTTTATTTAAAATCATCAACATGATTTTGGTCCCAATATTAAAGATTCCCCTGACCCTCCAGGCACTGGGGGTCCTCAATCTGGCACTCAGAGTCCAGAATGAACTGGTTGCAGCGTTTGTGAGGGGGGGGTCATGATGTTCTGGCGAGCCCCCCATTATGCTGTGGATTAGCCCCTCCTCTCTATGGTAACTGTTTAACTGTTATCCCCCCTTTTGTGGGGCTAAGCCCAACTGTGTGGAATGGCCCGGGCGGGGGGCACACTGGAACCCGCTGGCGTGGGGAGTTTTCAGCCCCCTCTGCCCGGAGTGCTGACACTGACACAATCTCCCTCTCACACACATACACCACACACACATACGGCCAAAGTGCCAGCTCAGGGATTTGAGAGGACCACAGGGGGCCACATGAGAGGGACAAAGACTTCATGAGACAGAATCCACCTTATTTTACGTCCAATGTTTCATCTTCATAAACTGTGGCTTGTATCTGAGGGTCGTGCGTGTGCGTATGCATGTGCGTGTAGGCGTGCACGTGCTGCTCTTGAGGAGCAGCTGGCAGTGATGGCAGGACGTCCCCAGCAGCATGTGCCTCAGACAGGACCCTCCAGGAAGCTGCAGAGCCCCGCCCGCATACTCCAGCGTATTTCCATCAGTGTTAGAGAGCTCTTTTTCACCTTTTAATGTGGCAGGCTTCTCTTGTGACAGACTGTAACATGTGGCCACTTTATTAGGTACACCTTGCTTGTACCTGGCTAGACCCCCTGTTGCTCACAGAACTGCCTCAATTCTTAATGGCATAGATTCAACAAGGTGCTGAAACAGACCTCAGACTTTTTGAGTTATATTGATTTAAAAGGACCACACAGTTACTACAGGTTTGGTGGCTGAACATCAGGTCTGAGCCAAAAAAAAATTGACATGCTAACTGATCATATATCTACTTGCAGGTACGTATTGAGACAGATTTGACGGAATCAATACACCACCCACCGTAATAATGAAAAATCAAAATTGCTGGTATGAAATACAATTTTCAGTAAACAATACAAAATGTTTTTGTTGTGTTGTGAACTTTATCAAGGTATATCTTAACTATACTTATTATTTTTTACATTGAGTTGGCCTAATTTCCTAACTTAAGTTGTCAAAACTTAAACATTAGAAAGCACTTGCAGAGTGGAAACCTCTGCCAAGGTAGCTTAAATATTGCTGTTACATCTATAAGTAATAGTTCCATGAAAAAATTTACCATCATAATAAGAGTCATTAACCCTGAAATCCTCAACTAGTACTCAGAATCATGTTGATATCATTATTAGTTAGACAGTTATTGAGCAAAAATGATCGTTCCTTAATGGCGGTTATCTGGATCACCACCAAAATCTAACCATTTCTAAGTTAGGCCATTATCAACATCTCCTGAAATTTTCAGCAAAATCTGTCCAGTAGCTTTTGAGTAATCTTACTAACAAACAAATGTAACTTCCTTGGCAGTGGTAACTAGATAGGACTTGAAATTAAGACCTTCTGACCTCTAGCCCTTTCTCTATCTCCTTGAGGTATGGAGACAAGCATCTGTCAGTCCTTATGAGATGTCTTGACTTCTGTCTTTTGACATTAGACTTTAAAATCTGATCTCAGTGGATCTTAAACAAATTGTTTGATTTTTAAGGCCTTAGAAGTTTTTAAAAGTCTGTTATTCGATTGTTGAATTTGAAGTCCTTAAAAAGTAATATGTGCGCTTTCTCCATAGGTATGTACGGCCACGGATTTACCACCGGGCCGATTAGGCCTGTGCCCGGGGGCCTCCGACCTCTAGGGGGCCTCTTAGTCCAGCCTACTGTTGTCATCCTGCCTTTGATTTTATTATATTTTAATATTATATTTTGATTTAAAAAAATAAAGTCATGACACAATTTCTGTTTTGAATTGCGAGAAAACCTTAATTTTTTTGTATATATATGTGGAGCAGAAAACAAAAAGGCAAAAGAAGTGAGAGGGCATTTGAAACATATTTCCACTTTTTCAAACTATCTGTTACGAGACACTCTTTTATTTAATGTACTCAGTTGTTATGACAGATGTGATTGTACTGTCGTTTTAATGAGGCGCAGCATTTTATTTATTCCACTGTGCCATGCCATAGTAGCAGACATGGCCAGAAATCGAAGCCCCTAAATTAGACATTATCTGCTACAAAACTCCCTCCTCCTCTGTTGCCATTGCCTTGCAATGTCCACAACAACACCACCAGTTAGCCCCCATTCGTGGACTTGCAGTGGTTGCTTGTTCTCTGGCCAGCTGTTCGGCTTTTTCCCTCTGCATCCTCCTTTCAAATAGCTTCTCGTCTGTATATTCTGGCTCAAAACGATACGGGCATCCATTATACTCAAAGTCGTCGTCAGACACTTCTACATTGGATAAATATTCCGCCATGTTGCACAAAAATAGCTGTGTAGCCGTGTAGCCTAGCAACGACACAACTCTACTCAGCTGCACTCTTGCAATGCATGTCTATGACGTCACCAAAAGTTACCCATCCTTGTAAAGCCCCGGATGACTAACAACGAAGTTGAGCTGACATGGTGATAACACTGGCCATTCATTTATAAAATGTAGCTGAAATGAGCGAGTTTCGTAGCAGATAATGTCTAATTTATGGGCTTCGATTTCCTGCCCCGTCTGCTACTATGGCATGAGAGAATAACGCCGTCGGATGGATCTAAATTGCTCGAAAACGGCTCCGAGCTCCGCCAAAATTGTCTGAGTGAGTCTACGAGCGTATTTAATCCTAAAAATAAGGTCCAGGTGTCAAAAAACCGAACTTATCCTTTAATGAGTTCAGAGATCATCCCTACGTGACCAAAGAAAGTAGGAGGTCAAGTTATCCCCTCAATAAACATGCTGGAATAGGCTTAAGAGTATCACTGCCTCCTTCAAGTTATTTCCTGAGTTAAACGCTGGTGAAGCTGCAAAGCTATACAATATCTGGCCCTTTGGCATTGTAAGTGTGAATGAGAAGGACCAGACTGCTGGCAAGGAAGTGAGAGTTGGGAACACATCAGCGGGTAGGCATATTAAACCCCAAAATTTTCTTCTTTCATTTATTACAGTTTTAAAAGTTATCACAAACTGTAAGACATAAACATCTTTCTATAGTCTTAGCAGCCACTTCAGATGAAAACATATGTTATAACTAATTATAACATATGAACAAACCATCTGCACCAGCATGTTCTCCTGCCTGAAAAGGTCCCAAAAAGTCACTTTTTAGCATATTTCTTTAGGGGGCTTAAATGGCAACAACATCATATGTTGACATTTTTTTTCAAAAATCTGACTCAAGTTAAAAAAAAAATATGTAGAATAAGGCAAAACCTTCTGGAAAAACATGATCTCCTGCCTGTAAAAGGTCGGTTATGGCAAAAAAGTCAAATGTTAACATGTCATTTTTTGAAAAAACTTACCTGAGAGAAAAATGCTCATGAGTCCATTTTGTAGTGAAATATGACCAAAAATTCTGCACCAGCATGTTTTCCTGCCTGAAAAAGTACCGAAAAGTCACTTGTTGGGATATTTTTGTCGGGTCTGAAATGGCAAAAAAATCATATGTTAGCTTGTCAGTTTTTTTTTAAATCTGACCTGAGGGAAAATAGCTAATAGGATAATTTTTAGGTGAAATATGACCAAACCTTCAGCACCCGCATGTTCTCCTGCAAAAATAAAAAGTCCAACAAAGTCACATTTTAGGATATTTTTCCAAGGTCTGAAAAGGCAAAAAAGTCAGATGAAAGCATATCAGTTTTATTAAAGCCTGACCTGTTGGAAAAAGGCTTGAAATTCCATTATAAAGCTAAGTATGACCAAACTGTCTGCACAACCATGTGTTTTGGCCTGTTCGACACCCAAAAAGTCATGTTTGAGCATATTTTTTGTTGGACTCCGAAATGGGAAAAAAGTCATATGTTAGCCTTAGTGTTTTTTCAAATCCTGAGCTGAGAGAAAAAGGCTCAAAAGTCCATTTTGAAGCCAACAATGACAAAACCGTCCGCACTAGCATGTTTTTTGGCCTTCTTTACACCCAAAAAGTCATGTTTGGGCTTATTTTTTGTCGGAGTCCGAAATGGGAAAAAAGTCATATGTTAGCCTTAGTGTTTTTTCAAATCCTGAGCTGAGAGAAAAAGGCTCAAAAGTCCATTTTGAAGCCAACAATGACAAAACCGTCTGCACTAGCATGTTTTTTAGCCTGCTTTACACCCAAAAAGTCGTGTTTGGGAATATTTTTTGTTGGACTCCGTAATGGGAAAAAAGTTATATGTTAGCCTTAGTGTTATTTCAAATCCTTAGCTGAGAGAAAAAAGCCAATGAGTCCATTTTGAAGCCAAATATGACCAAACCGTCTGCACTAGCATGTTTTTTGGCCTGTTTTACACCAAAAAAGTCATGTTTGAGCATATTTTTGTCGGACACTGAAATGGGAAAAAAGTCATATGTTAGCCTTAGTGTTTTTTCAAATTCTGAGCTGAGAGAAAAAGGCTCATAAGTCCATTTTGAAGCCGAATATGACAAAACTGTCTGCACCAGCATGTTTTTTGGCCTGTTTTACACCAAAAAAGTCATGTTTGAGCATATTTTTGTCAGACACTGAAATGGGAAAAAAGTCATATGTTAGCCTTAGTGTTTTTTCAAATTCTGAGCTGAGAGAAAAAGGCTCATAAGTCCATTTTGAAGCCAACAATGACAAAACCGTCTGCACTAGCATGTTTTTTTGGCCTGCTTTACACCCAAAAAGTCGTGTTTGGGCATATTTTTTGTCGGACACTGAAATGGGAAAAAAGTCATATGTTAGCCTTAGTGTTTTTTCAAATTCTGAGCTGAGAGAAAAAGCTCATAAGTCCACTTTGAAGCCAGGTACGACAAAACCGTGTGCACTAGCATGTTTTTTGGCCTGTTTTACAGCCAAAAAGTCATGTTTGAGCATTTTTTTGTCAGAGTCTGAAATGGGAAAAAAATCATATGTTAGCCTTAGTGTTTTTTCAAATCCTGAGCTGAGAGAAAAAGGCTCATAAGTCCATTTTGAAGCCGAATATGACAAAGCTGTCTGCACCAGCATGTTTTTTGGCCTGTTTTACACCAAAAAAGTCATGTTTGAGCATATTTTTTGTCGGAGTCCGAAATGGGAAAAAAGTCATATGTTAGCCTTAGTGTTTTTTCAAATTGTGAGCTGAGAGAAAAAGGCTCATAAGTCCATTTTGAAGCCAAATAGGACAAAACCGTCTGCACTAGCATGTTTTTTGGCCTGTTTTACACCCAAAAAGTCATGTTTGAGCATATTTTTTGTTGGACTCCGAAATGGGAAAAAAGTCATATGTTAGCCTTAGTGTTTTTTCAAATTCTGAGCTGAGAGAAAAAGGCTCATAAGTCCATTTTGAAGCCAAATATGACAAAACCGTCTGCACTAGCATGTGTTTTGGCCTTCTTTACACCCAAAATTTCATGTTTGAGCATATTTTTTGTCGGACTCCGAAATGGGAAAAAAGTCATATGTTAGCCTTAGTGTTTTTTCAAATCCTGAGCTGAGAGAAAAAGGCTCAAAAGTCCATTTTGAAGCCAACAATGACAAAACCGTCTGCACTAGCATGTTTTTTGGCCTGTTTTACACCCAAAAAGTCATGTTTGAGCATATTTTTGTCGGACACTGAAATGGGAAAAAAGTCATATGTTAGCCTTAGTGTTTTTTCAAATTGTGAGCTGAGAGAAAAAGGCTCATAAGTCCATTTTGAAGCCGAATATGACAAAACTGTCTGCACCAGCATGTTTTTTGGCCTGTTTTACACCAAAAAAGTCATGTTTGAGCATATTTTTTGTCGGACACTGAAATGGGAAAAAAGTCATATGTTAGCCTTAGTGTTTTTTCAAATTCTGAGCTGAGAGAAAAAGGCTCATAAGTCCATTTTGAAGCCAACAATGACAAAACCGTCTGCACTAGCATGTTTTTTTGGCCTGCTTTACACCCAAAAAGTCGTGTTTGGGCATATTTTTTGTCGGACACTGAAATGGGAAAAAAGTCATATGTTAGCCTTAGTGTTTTTTCAAATTCTGAGCTGAGAGAAAAAGCTCATAAGTCCACTTTGAAGCCAGGTACGACAAAACCGTGTGCACTAGCATGTTTTTTGGCCTTTTTTACAGCCAAAAAGTCATGTTTGAGCATTTTTTTGTCAGAGTCTGAAATGGGAAAAAAATCATATGTTAGCCTTAGTGTTTTTTCAAATCCTGAGCTGAGAGAAAAAGGCTCATAAGTCCATTTTTAAGCCGAATATGACAAAGCTGTCTGCACCAGCATGTTTTTTGGCCTGTTTTACACCAAAAAAGTCATGTTTGAGCATATTTTTGTCGGACACTGAAATGGGAAAAAAGTCATATGTTAGCCTTAGTGTTTTTTCAAATTCTGAGCTGAGAGAAAAAGGCTCATAAGTCCATTTTGAGTCCATATATGATCAAATTGTCTGCACTAGCATGTTTTTTGGCCTGTTTTACACCCAAAAAGTCATGTTTGAGCATATTTTTTGTCGGACACTGAAATGGGAAAAAAGTCATATGTTAGCCTTAGTGTTTTTTCAAATTGTGAGCTGAGAGAAAAAGGCTCATAAGTCCATTTTGAAGCCAAATAGGACAAAACCGTCTGCACTAGCATGTGTTTTGGCCTGTTTTACACCCAAAAAGTCATGTTTGAGCATATATTTTGTTGGACTCCGAAATGGGAAAAAAGTCATATGTTAGCCTTAGTGTTTTTTCAAATTCTGAGCTGAGAGAAAAAGGCTCATAAGTCCATTTTGAAGCCAACAATGACAAAACCGTCTGCACTAGCATGTTTTTTTGGCCTGCTTTACACCCAAAAAGTCGTGTTTGGGCATATTTTTTGTCGGACACTGAAATGGGAAAAAAGTCATATGTTAGCCTTAGTGTTTTTTCAAATTCTGAGCTGAGAGAAAAAGCTCATAAGTCCACTTTGAAGCCAGGTACGACAAAACCGTTTGCACTAGCATGTTTTTTGGCCTGTTTTACACCCAAAAAGTCATGTTTGAGCATATTTTTTGTCAGAGTCTGAAATGGGAAAAAAATCATATGTTAGCCTTAGTGTTTTTTCAAATCCTGAGCTGAGAGAAAAAGGCTCAGAAAGTCCATTTTGAAGCCAAATATGGACAAAAACTGTCTGCACTAGCATGTTTTTTGGCCTGTTTTACACCCAAAAAGTCATGTTTGAGCATATTTTTTGTCGGGGTCCGAAATGGGAAAAAAGTCATATGTTAGCCTTAGTGTTTTTTCAAATTCTGAGCTGAGAGAAAAAGGCTCATAAGTCCATTTTGAAGCCAAATATGACAAAACCATCTGCACTAGCATGTTTTTTTTACCTGTTTTACACCCAAAAAGTCATGTTTGAGCATATTTTTTGTCGGACTCCGAAATGGGAAAAAAGTCATATGTTAGCCTTAGTGTTTTTTCAAATCCTGAGCTGAGAGAAAAAGGCTCATAAGTCCATTTTGAAGCCAAATATGACAAAACCGTCTGCACTAGCATGTTTTTTGGCCTGTTTTACACCCAAAAAGTCATGTTTGAGCATATTTTTTGTCGGACTCCGAAATGGGAAAAAAGTCATATGTTAGCCTTAGTGTTTTTTCAAATCTGAGCTGAGAGAAAAAGGCTCATAAGTCCATTTTGAAGCCGAATATGACAAAACCGTCTGCACTAGCATGTTTTTTGGCCTGTTTTACACCCAAAAAGTCATGTTTGGGCATATTTTTTGTCGGAGTCCGAAATGGGAAAAAAGTCATATGTTAGCCTTAGTGTTTTTTCAAATCCTGAGCTGAGAGAAAAAGGCTCAAAAGTCCATTTTGAAGCCAACAATGACAAAACCGTCTGCACTAGCATGTTTTTTGGCCTGTTTTACACCCAAAAAGTCATGTTTGAGCATATTTTTTGTCGGACACTGAAATGGGAAAAAAGTCATATGTTAGCCTTAGTGTTTTTTCAAATTCTGAGCTGAGAGAAAAAGGCTCATAAGTCCATTTTGAAGCCAATATGACAAAACGTCTGCACTAGCATGTTTTTTGGCCTGTTTTACACCCAAAAAGTCATGTTTGAGCATATTTTTTGTCGGACACTGAAATGGGAAAAAAGTCATATGTTAGCCTTAGTGTTTTTTCAAATTCTGAGCTGAGAGAAAAAGGCTCATAAGTCCATTTTGAAGCCAACAATGACAAAACCGTCTGCACTAGCATGTTTTTTGGCCTGCTTTACACCCAAAAAGTCATGTTTGGGCATATTTTTTGTCTGGACTCGAAATGGGAAAAAAGTCATATGTTAGCCTTAGTGTTTTTTCAAATTCTGAGCTGAGAGAAAAAGCTCATAAGTCCACTTTGAAGCCAGGTACGACAAAACCGTGTGCACTAGCATGTTTTTTGGCCTTTTTTACAGCCAAAAAGTCATGTTTGAGCATTTTTTTGTCAGAGTCTGAAATGGGAAAAAAATCATATGTTAGCCTTAATGTTTTTTCAAATTCTGAGCTGAGAGAAAAAGGCTCATAAGTCCATTTTGAAGCCAAATATGACAAATTGTCTGCACTAGCATGTTTTTTGGCCTGTTTTACACCAAAAAAGTCATGTTTGAGCATTTTTTTTTCAGAGTCTGAAATGGGAAAAAAATCATATGTTAGCCTTAATGTTTTTTCAAATTCTGAGCTGAGAGAAAAAGGCTCATAAGTCCATTTTGAAGCCATATATGATCAAATTGTCTGCACTAGCATGTTTTTTGGCCTGTTTTACACCCAAAAAGTCATGTTTGAGCATATTTTTTGTCGGACACTGAAATGGGAAAAAAGTCATATGTTAGCCTTAGTGTTTTTTCAAATTGTGAGCTGAGAGAAAAAGGCTCATAAGTCCATTTTGAAGCCAAATAGGACAAAACCGTCTGCACTAGCATGTGTTTTGGCCTGTTTTACACCCAAAAAGTCATGTTTGAGCATATATTTTGTTGGACTCCGAAATGGGAAAAAAGTCATATGTTAGCCTTAGTGTTTTTTCAAATTCTGAGCTGAGAGAAAAAGGCTCATAAGTCCATTTTGAAGCCGAATATGACAAAACTGTCTGCACCAGCATGTTTTTTGGCCTGTTTTACACCAAAAAAGTCATGTTTGAGCATATTTTTGTCGGACACTGAAATGGGAAAAAAGTCATATAAATTCTGAGCTGAGAGAAAAAGGCTCATAAGTCCATTTTGAAGCCATATATGATCAAATTGTCTGCACTAGCATGTTTTTTGGCCTGTTTTACACCCAAAAAGTCATGTTTGAGCATATTTCTTGTCGGACACTGAAATGGGAAAAAGTCATATGTTAGCCTTAGTGTTTTTTCAAATTCTGAGCTGAGAGAAAAAGGCTCATAAGTCCATTTTGAAGCCAAATAGGACAAAACCACCTGCACTAGCGTGTGTTTTGGCCTGTTTTACACCCAAAAAGTCATGTTTGAGCATATTTTTTGTTGGAGTCCCAAAAGGGAAAAAAGTCATATATTAGCCTTAGTGTTTTTTCAAATTCTGAGCTGAGAGAAAAAGTCTCAAAAGTCCATTTTCAAGCCGAATATGACAAAACTGTCTGCACTAGCATGTTTTTTTGGCCTGTTTTACACCCAAAAAGTCATGTTTGAGCATACTTTTTTTTGGAATCTGAAATGGGAAAAAAGTCATATGTTAGCCTTAGTGTTTTTTCAAATCCTGAGCTGAGAGAAAAAGGCTCATAAGTCCATTTTGAAGCCAAATAGGACAAAACCGTCTGCACTAGCATGTTTTTTGGCCTGTTTTACACCCAAAAAGTCATGTTTGAGCATATTTTTTGTCGGAGTCCGAAATGGGAAAAAAGTCATATGTTAGCCTTAGTGTTTTTTCAAATCCTGAGCTGAGAGAAAAAGGCTCAAAAGTCCATTTTGAAGCCAACAATGACAAAACCGTCTGCACTAGCATGTTTTTTGGCCTTCTTTACACCCAAAAAGTCATGTTTGGGCTTATTTTTTGTCGGAGTCCGAAATGGGAAAAAAGTCATATGTTAGCCTTAGTGTTTTTTCAAATCCTGAGCTGAGAGAAAAAGGCTCAAAAGTCCATTTTGAAGCCAACAATGACAAAACCGTCTGCACTAGCATGTTTTTTGGCCTGCTTTACACCCAAAAAGTCGTGTTTGGGCATAATTTTTGTTGGACTCCGTAATGGGAAAAAAGTTACATGTTAGCCTTAGTGTTTTTTCAAATCCTTAGCTGAGAGAAAAAAGCCAATGAGTCCATTTTGAAGCCAAATATGACCAAACCGTCTGCACTAGCATGTTTTTTGGCCTGTTTTACACCAAAAAAGTCATGTTTGAGCATATTTTTGTCGGACACTGAAATGGGAAAAAAGTCATATGTTAGCCTTAGTGTTTTTTCAAATTCTGAGCTGAGAGAAAAAGGCTCATAAGTCCATTTTGAAGCCAACAATGACCAAACCGTCTGCACTAGCATGTTTTTTGGCCTGTTTTACACCAAAAAAGTCATGTTTGAGCATATTTTTGTCGGACACTGAAATGGGAAAAAAGTCATATGTTAGCCTTAGTGTTTTTTCAAATTCTGAGCTGAGAGAAAAAGGCTCATAAGTCCATTTTGAAGCCATATATGATCAAATTGTCTGCACTAGCATGTTTTTTGGCCTGTTTTACACCCAAAAAGTCATGTTTGAGCATATTTTTTGTCGGAGTCCGAAATGGGAAAAAAATCATATGTTAGCCTTAGTGTTTTTTCAAATTCTGAGCTGAGAGAAAAAGGCTCATTAGTCCATTTTGAAGCCAAATAAGACAAAACCACCTGCACTAGCGTGTGTTTTGGCCTGTTTTACACCCAAAAAGTCATGTTTGAGCATATTTTTTGTCAGAGTCTGAAATGGGAAAAAAGTCATATGTTAGCCTTAGTGTTTTTTCAAATCCTGAGCTGAGAGAAAAAGCTCATAAGTCCACTTTGAAGCCAGATACGACAAAACCGTGTGCACTAGCATGTTTTTTGGCCTTTTTTACAGCCAAAAAGTCATGTTTGAGCATTTTTTTTGTCAGAGTCTGAAATGGGAAAAAAATCATATGTTAGCCTTAGTGTTTTTTCAAATTCTGAGCTGAGAGAAAAAGGCTCAAAAGTCCATTTTGAAGCCAACAATGACAAAACCGTCTGCACTAGCATGTTTTTTGGCCTGCTTTACACCCAAAAAGTCGTGTTTGGGCATATTTTTTGTTGGACTCCGTAATGGGAAAAAAGTTATATGTTAGCCTTAGTGTTTTTTCAAATCCTTAGCTGAGAGAAAAAAAGCCAATGAGTCCACTTTGAAGCCAGGTACGACAAAACCGTGTGCACTAGCATGTTTTTTGGCCTGTTTTACACCAAAAAAGTCATGTTTGAGCATATTTTTGTCGGACACTGAAATGGGAAAAAAGTCATATGTTAGCCTTAGTGTTTTTTCAAATTCTGAGCTGAGAGAAAAAGGCTCATAAGTCCATTTTGAGTCCATATATGATCAAATTGTCTGCACTAGCATGTTTTTTGGCCTGTTTTACACCCAAAAAGTCATGTTTGAGCATATTTTTTGTCGGACACTGAAATGGGAAAAAAGTCATATGTTAGCCTTAGTGTTTTTTCAAATT